>CM032404.1:1332500-1737500 GCA_019049475.1 Eueides isabella
AAAAAAGGCCTTATAAACAGAATTAGAAAAAAGGCAGAGGAAAAGCTAGTGAGAAGGCACTCCGCATTAAATAAGACATTACTGTTTCCCATTACCTGCCGCCTTGAGGCTTTGATTATTGAGTGACGGTACTTAATTTCGCGCCAATGCCTCTTTACTAGAGCG
This sequence comes from Eueides isabella, assembly GCA_019049475.1. Taxonomy (NCBI): domain Eukaryota; kingdom Metazoa; phylum Arthropoda; class Insecta; order Lepidoptera; family Nymphalidae; genus Eueides; species Eueides isabella. Next base: position 1,332,666 of record CM032404.1, read on the forward strand.
AGGAAATGATTCTTTCTTCTTTTTTTTTCCAGCTTCACGCTGTATCTCGCACGAGGTAGGGTAGGCAGAGGGAACCCGGGAACCTAGTGTGAAGACACTCCGTTCCACTTAGGTTCCCCACTTTCCGCCGAATTTGAGGCATTGCGTGTTGAGTGGCGGAACTTAACGCCGCGCTTTGCCTTATTACCAGAGCGAAGAAAATAAAACATTAAACATTTAAATTGAAAATATTCTCATACGTTCATATAACATATGGCTTAGTGACCAGAGATGAAAGATTCCAAGAGGAGTGGGTTCACACCCCGTTACGATTAATTTTTAATATGTTTTCTAAATAAGTAATGTTGAACATACAAGCCACAACTGTCGCGCTTTAGTTTGTTCAATTATTCCGGAAAAAAATATTTTAATGCTAAACTTAAATTTAAAAAGCTTATAAAAATTTTGAACGAAACAGGATTTGAACCCGCGCCTCTTGGAAACCGTTCAAGCGCTATGACCAACTAAACTATTCAGAGTTGGTCAGAGTGCTTGAACGGTTTTCAAAAGGCGCGGGTTCAAATCCTGCTTCGTTCAAAATTTTTATATGCATTTTAAATATAAGGTTAGTATTTTCCGTTCTAAGTGTGGAATAACACTTTAAAAAACACTTAAAAAAAATACATTTTAAATATCTCTTGTAATGTAAGAAAAACTGTTATCATATCGTAATAATATATTTCAAAAAGTCACTTGCCTAAGCTTACCTAAGCTTTACACTGTATTGCGCGTAAATCATGTTGATTTATATGTTATTATGGCAATGTATATTTTGCATGCTACATAGCGGAACTCAACGCCGTGCTGATCATGTTACTTGAATGAGAAAATTAATAAGAAAATATCTTTGATACAAATTGAACTCACAATTATCGCAATACTTTGCACTGTGCCACTGCTAAGCTACTGGCTAAGATATATTCAAATGAACAATAAGTAAAATGAATCTATGACCTTCTCCATACTATCCAAAGTCAAAATCTTACATTTTTAATTCAAATTCATCAGTGTTAATATCTTTGTTAACACCCTAGAGAGGGAGTCGAGCTAAAGCGAGGTAATTACGTTAATTAATTTCAATACTTTTCTTTTGAATGGGAGAACTTAATATTGACTTAATTTCGATTCGTTAAAGCTCCTTGAATTTTAGGTTTAAGAATGGCTAAGATTTAATTTTTGTAATTTACTGGGAAATTTATAAAACTTACGTCTTTTAGGTATATTAGTATGGATACCTAACTGTTGTGTATTTCGTATATGGCAGGGTAGGCAGAGAAAACTTGGGAATCTAATATAACCACTTTATTAAAGATATTTTAATTTCCTTTTTACTTTAGGATTTGTCTATTATTATTATTATTTCCTATTTTTAACATTTTTAATGTGGTCCTTTATTAATGTGGTCCTGGACTTGGAAAAGGCGTTTGACAGGGTTGTAAGAGAGAGATTATGGGAGATACTGCCCCGGTACAATGTGAGGGGACCCTTGCTGCAGGCTGTAAAGTCTCTTTACAGAGATCACTCAGCCTGCGTGCAAGTAGGAGCTGGCATGTCGCCTTGGTTTGACATCCAATCGGGTGTTAAACAAGGTTGCGCCATGTCAGCTTGGTTGTTCAATTTGTATTTGGACAGCTGTCTTCATGGAGCGAGACAAAGTGACATGGGAGTGAAAAAGTAGGTACCTCGAATATAAATTGCCTGCTTTACGCAGATGATGCAGTGCTTATTGCATCATCAGAAAGCGAGTTGCAGGCATTGGTTACCACTCTGAAAGAAGGATGCGCGAATAATGGTCTAAGCCTGAATGCGAATAAGACGAAGGTTCTGGTATTTGAAAGAAATGAAGAAAGAACAGTTTGCAAGGTCAGTGTAAATGATAAGATATTAGAACAAGTGAATGAGGTAGTATATCTGGGAAGTATGTTTAGCAGAGACGGAAGATACAAAATGGATGTGGAAAGGCGTATTGCTGCCAGTACCAGAGTTAACGGTGCCTTAGCTGCTGCGTTGAGACGGCGAAACGTCAGCATAGCTGCGCGTTTGGCCGTATACAATGCAGTGTTGGTATCGACACTGTTATACGGCAGCGAAACGTGGGTATTACAGAAGAAGAATGTAAGAAAGATGAGTGCTGTAGAGATGCGATCTCTTCGTCGGATATGCGGAGTCAGTTTATCTGATCGCATATCCAATGAAGAAATACAAAGAATGGCAGGTACTAGCGTGGATGTCACAGTGAGAATGAAGAAGAACGTGCTCAGGTGGTTTGGGCTCGTCGAGCGAATGAGTGAAGAAAGAATGGTAAAAAAGATTTATGAAGGTAAAGTGAGTGGTAAGAGAGGGAGGGGGAGACCTCGGTTGACCTTAGAAATCACAGTATCGACGATACTAAAGAAAGGTCACGTAAAAAGCATGAGGACACCCCGGAGGGCATGTATGAAGAGGTTGATGACAGTGGACGAGTCAAAAGAGGTATGCCGAGACCGTAGCGTTTGGCGCTCCGTTCTCTCTGCCTACCCCGATAGGGTTATAGCGTGAAGCTAAGTAAGTAAGTAAGTTATGTGGTCCTTCCATACTTCAAAACTAAAATACTTTTTTCCTTGCTGGTTACGTTTTGGATTTCTACAAAATAGTATTTAAGAACTTCCTGTAATGTACCTATAACTGAAAGCAATTTGTCAGGTATATATTGTTTTTCATTTTATATTAATATTTTCCAGATATTATAGAACGCTATTTATATTCATTAATATGAAAGTGATCTCTTCTCTAGCAATCCTAGCCTATTTCTAGTGACTTCTATATTAATCGGCATACTACATAATAAATATATTGATATGATAAAAATATCTAATATTGAAGCCGTCGTAGCGCAGGGGCACAAGTGTTTCACTGCTAACACGATGGCAGTGGATTGGATTTCTACTCGAGGAAATTAAATGTGTCATATTGTGAGTTCCTTGGTCTGATAACGTGGCAATGTGCGGCGCTGATTTCCGCCACTCAACATGTGTATGCCATGCCTCAATAATTCAGCAAAAATAATAAAATGGAGTATCTTATAAAACGTTAGGTTCCCAGGTTCCCAAGTTCTTGTAAGTTTCATATAAAATTTATTTAAAACGAATGAAACACCTAAGAAAATATGTAAAAATGATACGTAAAAATGTTATGAAAAAAGATTCTCTTACTTAACAATATTATTTAGAACCACCCATTGACACAGTTGGCTTCAAAACTAACAATAAAACGATTGGAAATCCCAACTATCGTTAATGGTCATAACCGTTACCATACATTTGTATTAAACACTACTTTATGTATGTATATGTCATTTCTAATTGCTTCTAGCTCTGTGAAAACGAATATTAGGATTATATTTTGTTCATATTAGTACTGATTTATTATTTTTCAGCTTCACACTGTATCCCGCTCTGGACTTAATAGGCAAAGGGAACATGGGAACATGGGAACCTATTGTTAAGACACTCCGTTACCCAAGTTCCGCCGATTTATAAATTAATATATATGTAAATATGATACATTTAATTTTCTTGGGCACGTTTTAAATTCAGCTGACTAAACATTTTAATGTTTTTACTATCCCACATTATTTATATATCATTGTTTTGCCATTCGAAATTTAAATACTTAAAAAATATTCTCCAAAAGGAGGTCGCACTGCAAACTAAAAACGAAAATAAACACCTTTGCGATTTTTCTCACATAAAATTAAATAGCGGAAGCTTAGTGTTACTCATTTAGTAAAATTTGAATGTAGGATGTTTTGGTCCCGCGCTTCTTGGATACTGCCCAAGAGTCAATTGTTTATACGTAGTTATATTTCCTAAATGTGGGTCGTTACAGTAAAATACAGTAAAAATAAAGCTTAGTGTTTATTATGTTATTACATTGCATATTAAATATCGTAACTCAACGCCGCGAGAAATTGACATATATTTCAAATTAAAAATATATCTGCAGATATATAGCTATATGTTGATATATCTATATAATTAAAATCATACGCCCTGTTACTTTTGCAGATTTTGTTGATGTATAAGTTAATAGTCTGAGTAAACACTTTTTCAATTTATAAACAAATTAATTAACATTTGTATTGTAGTTAAGTCGTGGTTTGAACGTATAATTTTTTTTCAACTTCACGTTGTACGTGACAGGGTAGGCAGTGACTTAGTGTTATATCTAGATAGAACAGAGGAAACTCTATTCCGTATACCATTCCGTCGAATTGAGACATCGCGTATTGAGAGACGGAACTCAACACCGCCCTTTGCCTTATTGGCGAAGAAATGAAAATATTATATGTTCTATTTGAAAATATTTTATATTTAATTTCTTCGACAGTTAAATTAAATACACATACACACACACACACACATACACACACACACATTTGATATTACACTTGTTGTAATGTCATCAATACGTTGACTCACAGACAAATTCTATTTCACTCTACTTCTGATCACAGACAACTGCAAAATAATAGAAATTTTTGCAAAAATCTATTTTATTAAAATTTATGTGATTAATTCGTGTAATTTAATTTTAAATTTGTAAAATCGCAAAAATAAAGAAATATAAACGATAATTTGCTTAGAGAGTTTCATTTAAAATATATACAAATTTCTAATTATTTATCTATATAAAGAATTTTATTTATTTGTTTTTCACAGAGTTTCATTTAAAATACGTAAAAAGGCAAAAATCAATACTTTTAGGTAAAGTAACATTCTAAGGTAACTTCTCCAGAGATACTATAGTCTTACTCTAGAGTAAGATTAATGACCATCACATTGCACAGAGCTACGTGAACATTTTAGTTCTTGAACTTTATATTATTCTTTTCAAATGTATTACAGTTTCACATTTTTTTAGGGTAAGTTTCATTCCTTTTCTGAAAAATGAAATATTTTCATTTTCTTGCTTTGGGAATAATATTAGGCATACTACTGAGGCCTATCGTGGCGCAGGGGTACAAGTGTGTCCACTCGATCCCCACTTGAGGAAACAAAATATTTAATATTTTCAAATTAAATATTTTATGTTTTCTTCGCTCTGGTAACAAGGCAAAGCCCGGCCTTGAGTTGTCCATTCAACTCGTAATGCCTCAAATTCGGCGGAAATCGGGGAAAGGCACGGAGTGTCTTAACACTAGGTTCCCAAGTTCCCTCTGCTTACCGTAGGATACATGTAATACAGCATAAAACTAAAAAAAAATTGAACTCGAAATTAAGTAAATTTTATAATTTTATCTTATCTTTTTCGCACTTAATGCAAAATTTATATAATGATATGGATTATCTTGTATATTTAGATGGATTTATCCATATGTAAGCAGTACAGGAAGTGCTATTACGTGTCTATTCGCCCCTATTTGTATTGTAAGCACTTATAGTGTAGTTTTATGTATAGATAATATTTACGTTACATTAAACTTGATAACAAAACATATTTCTATACTTTATGACGGAGTAATTTGTCTGTTGTGGCGAAGAGGTACAAGCGTACAGCTGTATATGTGAAAGGTTGCAGGTTCGAATATAAATCGAGGAAATGAAATATGTATCTTTTTTATGATACATATTTAATACTTTCTGATATAGTTGAATATTTTATATTTTAAATTCACTCAATTGATGCCGTGTGATTCCGGCTTAGAATAGGATCACCCTGGTGCTGATGGTGTCGTGTTGCCAGTAATGGCAACACGCATGGGCAGACTCGACCGGATTATTACCACCCCCGGCTTTTAAGACCGGCGTTAAGTAGTGGCTTTCGCCACTGCGTTTCGCATTAGGTGCATTACCTACTTGCGGACCTTGGTGCCCTTCCACTTTAAAGGACGGCAACGCTCTCCTCTGGAGTTACTCGGGGCCGTGGGCGACGGTGATCACTTACCATCAGGTGACCCGTACGCTTGTTTGCCATCTTTTCCATAAAAAAAAAAAAACTTAAGTATGTAAGCCTTGAGACTCTTAACACTTGTAATAACGAAGTTTCTTACTAATAAATCAATCCCAAAATAAACCACAAAAACATTTATTTTTTTGGTTTAAAATTTTACAAAACTCCGTCAAGTCTCCGTCTCCGTCAAACATTTACGTCCTGAAAATAACCGCCACGTAAAATTTGGATCATTTGTAGTTTCTGAGAGTCCGTTACGCATGAGTGGGTGAGTTAATATTATTTATATATTTTGTACGTGTATGTGTATAATTAAGTATGTATATTTGTCTAGTAATTTCTACGTTACATGTTACGTTACATTAATATGTTATTTTATTAAATGCAATATCTCATTGAGGCCTGTCATGGCGCAGCGGCACAGGCGTGTGACTGTAACCGACAGGTTCTGGGTTCGATCCCCAGTCGAGGAAATGAAATATTTAATATTTTCAATTTAAATGTTTATTGTTTTATTTTCTTTGCTCTGATAATAAGGCAAAGCGCGGCGTTGAGTTCCGCCACTCAACACGCAATGCCTCAAATTCGGCGGAAAGTGGGGAACGAAAGTGGAACGGAGCGTCTTAACACTACGTTCCCGGGTTCCCTCTGCCTACCCTGCCTCGTGCGGGATACAGCGTGAAGCAATATCACATCACTTAGAAAACTGATCAAATTTCATCAAAATCAGTTAAGGAGTGAACACGTCATTGAATACGTATTTATATAATTGAAAGGTATTTCGTTTAATTTTTTTATTCCTGTTTTCATACTGGATAAATTTAATTTATAACGTTTTTTTATTATATATATATATATATATATATATATATATATATATATATATATATATATATATATATATATATATATATATATATATATATATATATATATATATATATATATATATATATAAAGTAATACTTTACATATATTTATGTACATACATACATATATACCAATATAAATGCATGTACATATGTATGTATGTAAAAGCAATAAAAGCTCTCAGCTTCCTCTAGTTTGTTGGTTCTTAAGCTTGAAGTTTTCTCGTACAGAGCGATTGCGTACTTCAACAATTGATTCGGGATGCAAGATTTATATATGCACTTTCTGAGTACTTACAAGGAACTTTATACTATTTCTTCAAAAAATACTGTGTTCCGAGAAAATTAAATTATATTACCTGAGATATAAAAAACCTTTGTATCCTGTACATTGCAGGGTAGACAGAGGAAATTTGGGCACCTAGTGTTAAGACACTTCGTTCCGTTCTCAACTTTCCGATAAATTTGGCGCATTGCGTGTTGATGGACTCAACGCTGCGTTTTACCTTGATACCAAATAACAAGGCAAATAAAAAAAGGTATTTTCAAATTAAATATTTAATGTTGTCAAAATTAAATATTTAATTTGAAAATGTAAATATTTCATGTCCTCAGAAGGCAATCCAACTAAGCAAGCTCCTGTACCACGGTAGGCTTCAAGTCGTTATTTGTTAACTTTTAGGAAATACAAATATTTATATATAGATATTTACCATATATTATAATTTTAAAATATTTTTTTATATACTTTTTACTAAGGCATCCATAGTGCGTCTTTGAGTTCCGCAACTCACAAAAAAGTCAAGGCAAACTGCATATCAGCGTTTTCAGGGTTGATTAGCGATCAGACCAGGTTCCCTTCACCTTCCCCGTGGGTACAATATATTAAATTTCTGTGGCCAAATTATTTATAATTAAAATCGCCTCTTTTGAAAATTTTAGAGTCGTCGACTTTATCACAGTACTTTTAATATTCCAATATAAAGCAAAAGGTATCCTAGAACTAAGATGCTTTTGCCTACTCAGCTGTCAATTTCTACCTAACTCAAACATTATTATCTAATTCTTTTAAATTTTAATTCAACAATGAACTAAAACACGTAAACTTATATAAAATAAACGTAACATCAGTAATATGTACAAAGAAACATTGAAACGAAACGTTACCAAATAAAGCCACCGGAAGTGAACGTGAGTGAAGGACGTACAGGCTTGCCCCGATTTACTTCTGAGAGGAAAAAAGGCGGCACGCAATGTATGTATAGACACGCTACAGTGTTCCGAAAGAAAGAAATATATTTATATCTTTTCTTCTTTTCAGTTTCCGCAATTTTGAGTGGCGGAACTCGACGCCGCGCTTTACCTTGTTACTTGTGTAAACGAAAATATTTCATTTGATATATACATACATATATAGTTTTGTAAATAATAACACATTTAAACATGTTTTACTTCTATATGAGATGGGTACTATACATGTTTTTATTTCACACTTTAGGCAATGAATATCCTGAAAGGTTTTGCCGTGTGATTCCGGCTTAGAATAGGATCACCCTGGTACTGATGGTGTCGTAAAAGGCGACTAAAGTGCGTGTGGTAGAGTCACGTTGCCAGCAATGGCAACACGCATGGGCAGACCCGACCGGATTATTACCACCCCCGGCATTTAAGACCGGCGTTAAGTAGTGGCTTTGGCCACTGCGTTTCGCATTAGGTAATGCCGGGCCCCGGTACGCTCGTTTGCCGTCTCATCCATAAAAAAAAGAAAAAAAAAAAAGCATATTCTCTCGTACTTCAATATAAAATGTTACAACAAATGAGGCAGAAATTAAGAATAGAGTGTCTTAACTTTAGGAAAAAAGGTGAAATGGCTTTTTGTTTCTTATCTTTCTTTCCTTCTTTCTTAGCTTCACGCTGTATCCCGCACGAGGCAGGGTAGGCAGAGGCAACCCGGGAACCTAGTGTTAAGACACTAAGACACTCCGTTCCACTTCAGTTCCCCACTTTCCGCCGAATTTGAGGCATTGCGTATTGAGTGGCGGAACTCAACGCCACGCTTTGCCTTATTACCAGAGCGAAGAAATGAAACATTAAATATTTATATTCAAAATATTAAATATTTTATCTCCCCGACTGGGGATCGAACCCAGAACCTGTCGCTGCGCCACGACAGGCTTCATCAATTTGTTTCTTATCAAAATATAAATATCAATCTATGTTTATTAACGAATGTTCTGTTATTGATAAGTTCGATTATATATGAGACTTGACTTGTCTTGGCACAATAGAGGACATGAAATACGTAATATTTTTATTTTTTTGCTCTAATAACAGGGCAAAGCGCGGCGAATTTCGCCACTCAAAACGCAATGGTACGAATTCGGCAGAAAGTAGGAAATGGAATGGAGTGTCATATCACTAGGTTTCCAAGTTCTCTATACCCTAACATGAACGGGATACAGCGGGAAGCTATAAAAGTAGTTGATTTTCGATAGTTTCAACCATAAGCCCAAAAGAAATGTACATGAAGGGCGAATCTAACACGGCCTGATTTACCTCTAAGAGAAAAGAACGATACACTCGTCACGCGAAAATCTCACGCTATGAGAAATACAGTAGTATTGATCTTAGAATTTCATTTCAACACCATTCTGGTTTAGTGATTAAATGGTTAATGTTATAGTTGTGGGTTCAAATTTTGTTTGTGGGATTTTTTACATTTTTTTTAGTCGGACTTTTTTCTTTATGTTTTTTTTTAGATTCACGCTAACGCCCTGCAGATAGCAAACCTGTAGTAACATGGCAATGGGAAATGTAGTGTTAAGACACTCAGTTCCCAACAAGATGTTACCATTCCCCACTTTCCGCCAAATTTGAAGCATTGTGTGTTAATTGGCGGAAGTCTATGGCTCTCTTTGCTACTTTGATTGTTCTGGTAACAGAACGATCACAGTCAAAAATATTGTTTTTTATTTCATTGCCTCAAGCGGGAATCGAATCCACAACATGTGGCACTTACACTAATTCATTCTTATTTACCAGTAAATCAATCATCTTGCATATACACGTATATACTTAATTTAAGGTTAATTTTTTCATGTCACTGCATCGTATAATTAAATGTGGATTAAATGTAAAATATTGCAGAGAAATTGCTTATTAAAGTATGTAAATTCGATGAATTAAATTATGAAATCATAAATGAACTGGCTTAGCATATCAAGGCTTGTCAATCGTGTGACTGTAAATACTGATTGTCGGTTCGATTCCTGATTCTAGGAAATAAAATATATATTATTTTCATTTCTTCGCTCTATTAACAAGGCAAAGCGTTGCGTTGAGTTTCGCCACTCAACACACAATGTCTAACATTGAACGGAAAGTAAGGAACGGAACGGATGTCTTAACATTTGGTTTCAAAGTTAAATCGTAATATTGTTCTTTTTTATTTCAATACTTTTTTCCTTATATAGTATAGTAGTTGTAGTCGGAAACATATTGCCTTTTCCACTTCATTGTTGAAACATTTTGCGTTGATTGGCGAAATTGGACTATGTTTTGTATATGAAATCTGTAAATTGAGGCCTGTCGTCGCGTAGTGGCACAAGCGTGTCGAGCACAACCCGACAGGTTGTGGGTTCGATCCCCACTAGAATAAATGAAATATTTTCAATTTAAATAATTAATGTTTTCATTTCTTCGCTCTGGTACAAGCAAAACGTGGCGTAGAGTTCTGCCACTCAACACGCAATGCCTCAAATTCGGCGGAAAGTGGGGAATGGCAATTGAACGGAGTGTCTTAACATACTTAGGAAACGTTCCCTCTGCTTACCCTGCCATGTGCGGGATACAGCGTGAAGCTGAGTAGAGTAGAATCGCTAAATTAATTTTATAAATAACTAATAAAAAAAGAAATATTTTAGAAGCTGCCTTATTCCTTTATAGAGGCTATATTTAGATCTTTGCTTTGGATTTTTATTTGTACATTCCAACATCTGTTTATTTAGCAAAAAAAAAAGATTTTCAGCCGGAAATTCAAAAGTTGTAATGAAAAAACAAATTCATGTGGTGCGAATGAAATATTACATATCGAACTTTCATGATAGATGGGGCCTAAATGTTAATGTCGGATTTTTTTGGCTTCACTTAGAGAGCGAAACTGAAAGAGAAACTTAGAGAGAGGAGAGTTAGTGCTAATACACTCTGGTAAGTATGCGTAAGATATTATAGTTTCCGGCTTTCCTCCAAAACCTGTAGGCATTATGTGTATTCACTATTTTATGCTATTATATTTTAATGGATCGTCTTTATAAGGGAGCAAGCGTGTGACTATAAGCGCGACGGCTTAGAGATTGATTCCCACTCAGCAAAATTAAATATTTTACATTTCTACACTCAGGTATTAAAGTAAAACTCCGCATTGCGCTCCACCACTCAACACTCAATGCCTTTGGAACTCTGTAGAACATGGAGAACGGAGAATTTTAATACTAGGATTTCAGGTTTCGCTACCCTGATATATATAGCAAAGCAGCAGCAAGCAAAAAAAATAAAATAAAACAATATTAAATATTACTAAGAAGTATTTGAAATTATTCATTTTATTGTGTGTATGCAGTTGGCGAACTTAAGCCATGATGGGACCTTTGATTTGGTGGTGAGGATTCTTTTGGCTAAAAACAAAAGTTTGATATATTGTTAGGGCTGCCCTTTACATGTGATGTGATGTGATGTGATGGGCAGAGAGAAATTGAGGAATTGAAAATTGTTAAAAACCTACATTCCATTCCCACTATTCCTTGAATTTGATGATTTGACTTTCTCACGTGGAGACCGAGACCATATTTACTTATTTTTATTAATTTATGTTCCTAAAAGCAAATATAACTAGCATTAAATACTAAATAATCCTTTCTGATACACGAGCGTGGCGTGCGATAACAACTTATTGACAGCTCGCTAACGACCTGTTTTGTTATACAATTTAATGGGATACGTCATAGGAAATATATTTCATAGTTAAAATCTGGTCGAAATCAATTTATGTTGAAATTGGAAAATTATTGACAATATTATATCTAATATTAGACTTTTTGGTTAAATGGATTTAATGATGCTATGGATTATTAGTTTTCAAGGAGGTTAAACATCCGATTTTCATTTCAATCCTCACTCAGGATTCCGTTCATTATATTATTTTTGTTTTCTCTTTCTTGCAAGACTGTCTGAAGTAGAGTTCCGCCACTTGACACGTAAAGTTTCAAGGATTGCGCGGTAAAGAGGTATAGGGAAGTAGTCTACTGCTTAGTAGATTAACTTTCGGCAAAAGGCACCTAATGTTTTGCGGGAAAAAGCGATAGGATTTTTATCAAAATTTCATTTTAGACAGTGTTCAGCTTTAAGTAGTACTTCAAAAATTTGTATCAATCAATTCAAAAATATTAAGTTTTGGTTGATAAATTCTATCAGTAACTAATATATTATGTTTATTTTACGTGGTAAAGTAATTTTGCGAATATACCTGAAAAAATGCTATAGCTTTGCGCTGTATCCTTTACGTGGTAGGATACGTAACGGGAACCTGAGAACCTAGGAGATTCCCACGTTCCCTCGAATTTGGAACATTGCGTATTTTGTTGTGTTGTGAAACTCAACGCCGCGTTTTGCCTTGCTACCAGAGCGAAGAAATGAAAGTATACAAAGCAATAAATTATAATAAAAAAAATATCTTTACAAAATTCAGCTTCTTAATTTACATGCATATAAATGTATTTGTATACAAAAATTATTATTTATTTTACTTATTCTAACAAAACTAAAATCTTATATTTCATTCGATAACCGAAATAAAACTACCATTTAGTAATAAACTTTGGACTTCGGTTGTGTATTTTATCCCAACCGAAGAACGGAATGGATCCCGCGGGATAACCACATACGCTTGCCTTAATTCGATAATACGGCAATAGTATCGGCAACATGTATTGTTTTAAAGACTGATATTTGCAATGTTTAATATTAATTTTTATATAATTTGTTTTTTTTTAGCTTCACGCTATATCCCGCAGAGGCAGGTAGGCAGAGGGAACCCGGGAACCTAGTGTTAAGACACTCGGTTCCCCACTTTCCGCCAAATTTGAGGCATTGCGTGTTGAGTGGCGGAACTCAACGCCGCGCTTTGTGTTATTTTACCAGAGCGAAGAAATGAAACATTAAATTGAAAATATTAAATATTTCATTTCCTCGACTTGGGATTGAACCCAGACCCAACAATCTTGTACGCCTGCGCCACGACAGTTGTCTGTCGTTGCGCAGGCGTACAAGCGTATGAGCGACTGTAAACGCGACATATTGTGGGTTCGATACCCAATCGAGGAAATATTTTTATTTGTTCTTTTTAGTGAGGAGGCAAAGCGCGGTGTTGAGGTCCTCAATTCAAACGAGCATTGCTCCAAATTCATGGAAAAGTGGGGAACAGAACTGAGTTACTTACTAGGTTCCCCCAGGTTCCCTCAGCTTATCTCTGATAAGTATAGGGCACAATGTGAATATTTTTAGTGGCACATCCAATGATTAATGTTCTAATTTATAAATAAAGAAAAAAAAACATTGACATGATGAATATCAATCTATATCAATGTTTTATTTTAGAATAAAAAAGGAGTGTAAAGATAAATTAATATTAGATAGAGGCCTGTCGTGGCGCAGCGGCACAAGCGTAAGACTGTAACCGACAGGTTGTGAGTTCGATCCTCACTCGAGGAGTTGAAATATTTAATATTTCCAAATTAAATATTTAATGGTTTCATTGTAACAAGGCAAAATGTGGCGTTTAATACCGCAATGCCTCAAATTCAGCGGTAAGTGGGCGTTTTGTTCCACAAATCGGAAAATGAGAAATAAAGCAAGGTGTTAAAGTTTCTAAATTTTCTCTGCTAGAGTAGGGAGAGGGGATTGGCTTGAACGGAATACGGCGTAAAGAAAAAGAAATACACAACTTTTTTAGATATTCTCGGCGTGTTATACCTACTCATATTTTACAAATTAAATCTTTTTTTTTAATATCTATATTAGGTTTAAGGGGTTGTGATAGAAAACATAATTCGCCATTTTTACTGCGGCAGCCATTTTAGATTAACAACTATATCGATTATATCAAATATCCATTATATAGATATATATTTCACATATATTGGACACCGGCAAGTGGGAAATTTAACTTTCACTTTACAATATACACTAACAAACACACCAATATGATAAGACTTCATCCAACCAACCAACTTCAATACGTAGAAAAAATATTATTGTTGCCATATTAAAAAAAAGTCGTTTTTTTATTGGAAAATCCATTTTTTACGACGATTTATGATATTTTACGAATTTAACAACTTTAAAAAAAAATATTCTCCTATATTCGAAACATATGAGTTTTGGCTGTTTGTGTGACGTTTGTATTTAAAATGAAACGCCTGCATTGCTTTGATAGCGTTCGCGTGTTCCGCGTGATGAATGGCCGTTTTGAAAATGTTGTATTATCATAAACCAGCATAGATAATACATAAATATATTACATTATATTTATGTTTAGTAGATACTGTGGAGCAAAGTTCGATGCCCGTTTGAGGGAATCCTAATATAATATACACTTATATTTTAAATGTGAACGTTTGTTCTATTTTCACGGATTTAGATGAAATTTTACTGTAATGTAGGTTATGGTCTGCTTACTTGAAATGTGCGGGATACAGCGTGAAGCCAATATAAAATGTAGAGGTTCACGCTGTATCCCGCAAGGGAAACTTGGTAACCTAATGTTATTATATCCTGTTCATTTACCTCTTTTCCGCCAAATTTAAGGCATTATCGTTACCAAAGCGAAAAAATGATAATATTAAATATTTCAATTGAAAATATTAAATGCTTTAATTTTTTGCGTTAATACAGACCCCACAACATGTCGTTTACAGTCACACGCTTTTGTCCCTACTTTTCAAGAGGCCTCAGGGCTTCTTGGTTTTGTATAAATAACAATAAGTTATTAAAGTTGAATTTGGGTCGTCGGTAATTAAAAAAAAATATTAATTTCCATTCATTTATAAATGTCCACACATTTTTAGAAAAATATATCAAAAATTGAACGTAAAGGGATTTGAAAGCGCTCCTTTTGAAATCGTTAGAAAAACGAGCGTATAAATCGAGTTACTTACAATTTTTTATACACCTCTGAAAAAATATCTTTCTTTCCTAGGTAAAATACTTTAAAGATTTTATTTTTGACGTTTTATGAGCTATATTATAGTTGACTTTAATTAATTTTCAATTGACTTACATATATATATTTTTCTTCAATAAATTAATGTAACTTATTTGTTTGTTACAGACAAAAATGCCCTGAAATAATATGAAAGACACCAACATTTGACAATATGGCGACGTGGGCTCTACTACTTCTCTTAGTGTTCCTCGCGACTGCGGTAAGTCTAGAATAGAACTAATTTACGCGTGGAAAATATGTTCTTGCAACATATACAAATCAGTTAATACAAGTGTGATAAATTTCATTTTTTTTTAGTTTGACATTGTATCTTTCATATAAACATCTAGGCAGAAGGAGCTTGGGAACCTAGTGTTAATATATATATATATATATATATATATATATATATATATATATATATATATATATATATATATATATATATATATATATATATATATATATATATATATATATATATATATATATATATATATATATATATATATATATATATATATATATATATATATATATATATATATATATATATATATATATATATATATATATATATAATAAGCCTCTTAATAAGAATAACGTGAACAATAATAAAAGTTGAAACAAAGCGGTTTTTTTTTCATTTATTAATTTATTACAATACTACCTTGAGTTTGCTACCTAACACGCAATGCTTACATTTTCGGCGGAAATTAAGGAACGGAAGTGCTTTAATCAGAAAGAAGTGTCTTAAAACTAGGTTCCCAGGTTCCCTTCGCTACCCTGCGATAAACGCCGCATATAGCATGCGACTAAAAAAAAAAAAAAATATAGAAAATTCTAGATAAACATTCATAAATAAATTTCCCTTAACGTAGAGAACGAGTCGCTTAAGAAAAGGCCAATAATTTTGTTAGCACAAATCTCACATGTTTTAGTCAAACACGATTCGAGCCCTGATTTTAAAAGATCAAAAGAATTTTGCATGGAAAAATGAAATCGTTCAAACAAACTCAACTGGCTGATTGCAGTAAAATATTCTTATTGACTAAATACTAGTGATGTGCTGCAAAAATTGATATCGATATTTTCTTTACGGTATTTTTTTATAGTTCTTAATTGTTAAATATAAAGGTTAGATAATACATAAATCTAAAATAAGTTATTGTTAGTTTACGAAATAGTTATAAATTGTTACTTTTTTAAATATCTTATATAGGTTCATAGGAATCGTGGTGCAGCGGCACGAGAGACTGTGACTATAACCGACAGGTTCTGGATTCGATCCCCAGTAAATATTTAATGTTTCATTTCTTCGCTCTGGTAATAAGGCAAAGCGCGGCGTTGAGTTCCGCCACTCAACACGCAGTGCCTCAAATTCGGCGGAAAGTGGGGAACGGAAGTGGAATAGAGTGTCTTAACACTAGGTTCCCGGGTTCCCTCTGCCTACCCTGCCTCGTGCGGGATACAACGTGAAGCTAAACAAAAAAAAAGAAAAACAAAATAAAGGTTCATAAATATATAGGCTCCCTCTTATCGTGGAATTAGTGAGTGTGTATGTAAATATAACGTTTGTCGGTTCACTCGGAGAAATGACTTATATTTTTATCCTTACTCTTATAATAAGGTAAAGCGCATTAATATCCGCCACTCAATACGCAAAATACCTCAGAAATTTAGTGAAATGTGAGAAACGGAAGTGTTTTATTAGGAATGGGTGTCCTAACACCGCGTTCCCAGACTTCCCTATGTCTAACTTATAATATCAAATAAAAAAAAGGAGGGGCCTTATTTATAATACCTAATTAAAAAAGCAGCGGTCGTTGGGGCCTGTCATGGCGCAGCGGCACAATCGTTTGACTAAAACCGACAGGTTCTGGATTCGATCCCCAGTCGAGGAAATGAATTATTTAATATTTTCAATTTAAATATTTAATATTTCATTTCTTCGCTCTGGTAATTAGGCAAATCGCGGCGTTGTGCTCCATCACTCAACACACAATGCCTCAAATTCAGCGGAAATAGGGGAACAGAAGTGGAACGGAGTGTCTCAACACTAGGTTCCCAAGTTCCCTCTGCCTCTGCCTACCCTGCCTCGTGCGGGATACAGCATGAAGCTGAAAAAAAAGGAGAACATTTATTATTAAAAAATCTTTGAGATGAGTAGACAAGTAAATAACGTTACTTACAATTTGTAGTTTACAAGTTAAGTAAATATTGGTAGTTTCAAATTCAAATTCAAATATTTTTATTCAAAATAAGAAGTTACAACCTCGTTTTTTGAACGTCAAACAATTTACCACCAGTTCACAAAAGTTACTGCCTCAGGCCTGAGAAGAACCGGCGAAAGAAACTCAGCGGGACATGTCCATTCTTTTTTTTTTATCAAAGATATTATAAATAATTGTGAAGGTTATATTGCAACTTAGTTATTATAATAATCATATTAGAATTAATTGGCTAAATATATTCTGTATTTTTTTATCTTTTAGATATTTCTGTTCTGGTTTTAATTTAAAAAGCTTATACAAATTGGAACGTAGCTGGATTTGAACCTGCGCCTCTTGGAAACCATTCAAGCGCTCTGACCAACAAATCCATACGTTCTAAAATTTGTTGTTGTTGGTCAGAGCGCTTGGACGGTTTCCAAGAGGCGAGTTCAAATCCTGCTACGTTTAAATACGCTTTTTAAATTTAATATTTTCTTTCCAAGTGTGGAATAAACTTTAAATATGGTAAAAATACTATTCTATACTGTTCTTTGATTATGATATGTTTTTTATTGTATTTTCCACCGCCATACTTTGTATTATCGTTTCGAGTAAAGTCGAATTCTTTAAATTATACATTAATTATTTACACATAAAATTTCTCATACAGGAAAAACCTACAAATATTTAAATAATCACTTTTTGCCTTCGACTTTTTCCGCCACGTTACTCTTGCTGCAGATACAGTGAACTACACTAAAATAATTATTTTTACGTAATATGTAGCCTTACTTAATAAATGGACTATCCACAAAAAACTATTTTTTTAACTTTAAACGCCATCCTTTTTCAACTTTCAAACAAACAAAACGCTTTTAAATAGAAGTATAAATAAATGATTTCCAGATCTTTACAGACAAATTTATCGATATTTCCATTACAAGCCCACACGGGCATCACTAACGAATATTGATTTACTGCACAAACTTTGCCCAACGTTTCTATAAAGGCTACGAGTAGATGATTTGGCTTTTATTGGCCTCCTTTGAAATTGCCTGTTTTTGACAACGCTTTAAAATCCTTTGAGACTTGCCCGTAGATATTTTGGAATTCCATTATTTTAGGTAATTCCAATAATTTAGATAATTTTATGGAATAATGAATAAATTATATTATTTAAAATAAGATAAAAAGATATTCGAAATTAACTTATTTGCTTTAAGGTTAAGTACATAATCATTTTCTATAGGTTATTGTATATCTCACGCAGCTACGTACGCAGTACCCATTAAAAGGAATAATGTTAAGATACCAAATTTCCGTGTAATTATTGAGATAACAATTGTTGATTTGCGGAACCGAACGCCGCGCTTTATTTTGGTTTCCCCTGAGTGGGAAGTTCACGTGTATAGAAAAACTATTTACAATTCTATTCACTTTGATAGACTCTCTTGCAAAAACGTCAATTTTTCACCAAAATGGGTTATACTAAACTTACTGAAATTGAACCAAAAGTCATTGTAATCAACATTGCACTTTTGTACAGTACATTTTTTATACTCCAAAAAGATATCCAATTTATAAGGTAATACAAGCAAGTTATGTAAGATACCCAATAAAATTATTTTATTTGTCGTTACTCGATGAAAAAATTGACAAATGAAAATCAAATAACCGCATCCATAACTATCTTACTCATGTATTCTTATTTCCACACTTTTATAGAACCTACCAAATATTACTACATATGAAGTCTGTCGGACTGTGACGAGGTTGTGAGGTTGTGAGTTCGATCATAACTGGATAAAATGAATTTTGATAACATCTGGTAAGACAAAGTGTACTGTCAAGATCCACTCAAACGACAATGTCTTCAGTTCAGCAAGAAATATAAGACCGGAAATGTTTTAAATAACACTATGCTCCCAAGTTGAGGCCTGTCGTAGCACAGCGGCACAAGCGTGTGACTGTAACCGACAGGTTCTGGGTTCGATCCCCAATCGAGGAAATGAAATATTTAATATTTTAAATTTAAATATTGAATGTTTGATTTCTTCGCTCTGGTAATAAGGCAAAGCGCGGTGTCGAGTTCCGCCAATCAACACGAAATGCCTCAAATTCGGCAGAAAGTTAGGAATGGAAGTGGAACAGAGTGTCTTAACACTAGGTTCCGGGAACCTAGTGTTAAGACACTCTGTTCCCTCTGCCTACCCTGCCTCGTGCGGGATACAGCGTGAGGCTGAGAGAGACAGAGTATGCTCCCAAGTTCCCTATACCTACCCTGCCTTATGCGGAGTAGAGTATGAAATTGAAAAAAAATATTCAGCTAAAATTATTAAATTCGTCAAATGTATTTTACAATTATTTTCAACCATACCATAATCAAGTTCAATGACACCAGAGAATCCAACTTCACGCTGTCTCATTCCATATCTTTGGATAACTAGAAGTGGACTGGGCATTGGCAAAATGCCTGCGATTTAAACTTCTATGGAACTTCATAAATTTTATTGTAACTCTCTTTCGCTACGTTTATAAAAATCATCGAATATTTTACAAGTTCTCATATACTTTATGCTCTTATTGGACGAGTTATGGCCATCGTTTTATTTGAAATTGGCTTTGGATATTTAGACTTTGGTTGTTCGTACTTTTTATATTAAGGGAATGTCGTAGCGAGACTGTTAGACTGTAAAGCGTGTATGTTTTATTCCTACTTTGTGGAAAAAAAAGTCATTTATTCGGTCTGATTGACCCCTACTTGTGAAAATTAAATATTTTAATATTTTGAAATAAAATATTAAACGTTTTCATCTGTTCGCTCTGGTAATAAGGCAAAGCAAAGCGTTGAGTTCCGCCACTCAACATGCAATGCCTCAAATTTGGTGAAAAGTGAGCAATGGAATTAGAACGAAGAGTGTTAATAATAAGTTTCTAAATTCTCACTGCCTGCCCTGTCGAGTGCGGGATACAGCGTGAAGCTGAGTATAGAACAACAATGACGGCAGAGGGCACTTAAAATACTTGGTCCCTAAGACCTAAGTCGGAGTATCAGTGTTCCATATTTTCGACCAAATTACTTTATGTAATCAGACTGCGAAATAAACATAAATTTATTATAATCAACCCCAACGGGAACCGAACCCAAAATCGTCACTCTTACAGTTAGACGCATCTGTACCAAGACGGCCTCCACAAGTTTTGTACAAATAGTTCAAAAAAAATTAGCAATACATATAAAATCGAGTTTTCAAGCATTGGCTTCGAGTGAAAATGTACTAGTAGTAGAAATCGTGGTGTGTTAATTAAAAGTTTCTCCCACATTCCTTTTTTTTTTTGTACATTTATTTATTTTCTACAGGCGAAAGTCGAAAAGCGGATTTTGACGCGGAAACAAGGTGCTACGCAAACAAAGTTATAATATGTTTTCTGTTTGTTTCCTATTTATTTCTTTGCATTGTGTTTTTGAGATCATCTGTCGTGGCGCAGCGGCGCAAGAGTGTGACTGTAACCGACAGGCTGTGGGTCCCCAGTCGAGGAAATTAAATATTTAATATTTACAATATAAATATTTATTTGTGGCCCGTCGTGGCGCAGCGGCATAAGAGTGTAACCGACAGGTTCTGGGTTCGATCCCCAGTCGAGGAAATGAAATATTTAATATTTTCAATTTAAAATATTTAATGTTTCATTTCTTCGCTCTGGTAATAAGGCAAAGCGCGGCGTTGAGTTCCGCCACTCAAATGCCTCAAATTCGGGGGAAAGTGGGGAACAGAAGTGGAACGGAGTGTCTTTACACTAGGTTCCCGGGTTCCCATTGCCTACCCTGCCTCGTGCGGGATACAGCGTGAAGCTGAAAAAAAAAGAAAAAAAATATTTAGTTTTATTTCTTCCCTCTGGTACAACGTAAAACACGGCGTTGAGTTCCGCCACTCACACGCACTACCCCAAAAATCGGGAAACTGAATATATACCTGACAGAGTATATGAATCTGCCTCCCCTGCTTTGTGTAGGATTCAGCATGAAGCAATTTATATGTTTATTAACATACAATGAATACCGTAAGAAATTTAACTTTTAAAAGTCAATATGTGATTAGAATGTAAGTAAATGATGTTAAGAAAGTTTTTCCTTTAAACAATAATTCAAATCGTTGCCCGCCGTGGCGCAGGGGCGCAAGTGTGTAACTGTAAACATCATAGGTTGTAGGTTCCATCGACACTTCGATCGAGGAAATTAAATATTTTATGTTTTACATTTTATTCGCCGCAATATATGATTTATTTTTTTATTAAAAAATAATTCATATATTGATTTATACCGAATAAAATGAAAATATAATCAAACAATATCTACCGCCACTAAACAAACAACATCTTAAATTTGGCGGAAAGTAAGGAACGGAACGGAAATCCAAATCTTCCAAATTCGTTTATCCTACCCTGCCATGTCCCGTATATGGAAAGCGTGAAAGCGTTACGTAAATATACGTAACATAATACGTAAATATTACAAAAGAATTTGTAAAAATTACGTATTATTTTACGTATATTTACGTAATTACATAAATATGCTACTACTTTCAACAACTGCTTTAAGCTTTAAAATTTAAAATCATTTATCAACATTTACAATTTTATGATACAATTTTGCTAAAACATATGTTAGCTATTTTAATAATTACAATGTATGTGAATGCCAGTGTTGTAGTAAAAGGAGAAGAGTATTTACGGCGTACAGTACCAGCTTCACGCTGTATCCCGCACGAGGCAGGGTAGGCAGAGGGAACCCGGGAACCTAGTGATAAGACACTCCGTTCCTCACTTTACTACCACTATACAGTAACAACTTCTCAGAAATTAAAACAATTATTCATCATGATAATACCGAAGTGAAAAATACAATATGCTATATAGATTTATAGTTTTGTACAAGTTTAAAGTGTGCATATACATAATTATATAAAATATGTGTATGTGTGTGTGCGTGAATCTGTTATTGTACGTGTGAAAGCAAGCACAAAAAGAAAAAATCATCACTACTCAGCTTCACGCTGTATCCCGGACATGGCAGGCTAGGCACTTGACAACCTAGTGCTAAGACACTCCATTCCATTTCCGTTCCCCACTTACCGCGGAATTTGGGTTTTGAGTGGAGGAACTCAACGCCACGTTTTGCCTTGTACGTTAGCGAAGAAATGAAAACATTAAATCTTTATATTAAAAATATTAAATATTTCATATCCTCAAGTGAGGATCGAACCCACAACCCGCCACAGTCACACTTACAGTCACACTTGGACGGTTTCTTAGAAGCGCGGGTTCAAATCCTGCTTCGTTCCAATTTTTATTACGTTTTTAAATTTTGTACAGCCACACGCTTGTGCCGCTGCACCACGACAGGCTCCTTCTATACCAAAAATACAAATATATTATATTGCATATACGTACATACATCATTCCACCAAAAGCTTATCGAGGCAATTTTCATTGCACACATAATTCCCACCCCAAATTCTAGCGAGGCAATAACATTAATGTTATGTTTCGAGTAGATTGCCCGACGTCTATATAATATTTACGCGGATCTTTATTTATGGGGCAAGGGATATTGTTATGGCCAAGGAATCGTTTTGGCTTATCTTATAAGGGTCAATGTGAACGGCTTTACTTATTTTGTCGTTTGTATGGTGTTTTGAATGGCTTAAGTGTTGTTCTCTCAATCTCCCTCTCTTTCTCTCTTAGCTTCTTGCTGTATCTTGGAACTCGAATTTGTCAAACTAGTAGTAAGACACTCCGTTCCGTTATTTCTTTTATTCCGGATTTTACGCATTGCGTGTTTAGTGGCGGCTTACCTTGTTTTTTTTTTTTTTTTATGGATAAGACAGGGCTAACGAGCGTACGGGACACCAATGGTAAGTGATCACCGTCGCCCACGTCCCCGAGTAACTGAGTAACTCCAGAGGAGCTACAGGAGCGTTGCCCGTCTTTAAAGTGAATGGGCACCGGGGCCCGGCATTACCCAATGCGAAACGCAGTGGCCGAAGCCACTACTTAACGCCGGTTTTAAATGCTGGGGGTAGTAATGGACCGGTCGAGTCTGCCCATGCGTGTTGCCATTTCTGACAACGCGACTCTCCCACACGTACTTTAGTCGCCTCTTACGACACCATCAGTACCAGGGTGGTCCTATTCTAAGCCGGAATCACACGGCTAAGTTACCAGAGCGAGTACATGAAAACATTAAATATTTAATTCGTAAATATATAAATACTTTCCTCGTATGGAGATCGAACCCACAACTTGTCGGTTATGCAGACACACAGTTTGTACCCCGTCGCATCGACACGCCTTAATTACTTATTCTTTCGGTTATTTTAATATTTTTTTATTCTTCTTATTAATCAAATTTTTTTCCTAGATGGTGATATAGATTTACATTAAACATATATTTTCTTACATTATCACATTCTAACTCAATGTAACAAGGCGTGGCGTTGAATTGCACCACTTAACACGCAATATATATATATATATATATATATATATATATATATATATATATATATATATATATATATATATATATATATATATATATATATATATATATATATATATATATATATATATATATATATATATATATATATATATATATATATATATATATATATATATGTTTTTAAATTTAGTCAGGTGTATATTAACAAAAGTTGCTATCCCCAATCTACTACTTGCGGGATACGGCGTGAAACTCGTTTTTTTATAAGCTAAGATAACTCAATCCAAATTTGATGAAAATAGCGAAATGATCCACGAAATAACTTTTTCATACAAACTTTGACCTCTTTCAAATCCTAAGGGATCCCAGGAAATCATCATAATAATCAAATTTGCGCTGAAATTCTGATCGACTTTATAATATATATACTATCAGTGACTTTCAAATTCAAATTGTAAATCTTTATACAGGCAAACTGATGAGACGCTCGGATTATACTACACGGCGTTGAACGCTGTAATGTAACATGTAGGGAAGTGTAATTGAGAGAAGAACACTAATTGAGATTCACAATTTATTCCGCACCTAGCAGAGAGGAGTCCTGTGAACGTACTTTTATACATTCCGTTTCTATTAAAATATTTCCGTTACTGGCTTTCCGCTGAATCCTGGAGGCATCGCGTGTTAAGTGGCGGAGCTCAACGCCGCGCTTCATCTTGGCATCAAAGTGAAGAAATGAAAACTTTTAATATGAAAATATTAAATATTTTCTCGAGTGGGGAACGAATTTACGACCTGCCGTGTTTACAGTATGCTTGTCGTTGCTTAGTGTTGCCACTGCGTCAAGATAGGCTTAACAGATTTTATGTTGTTAAATTTACGCTATCGAATGTTGGGCTAAGCTATTAGCTGAAAATGTCACAGGGTAGACTGACGGAACCTAGTGATCAGTCTCTCTTTCTATTTGAACCAGAGTAGATAAGTGATAATAAATATAAAAATTCCCCCAAATGAATATCGAACCCCTTACCAACATTTACGGTTAGGTACACGTTGTCACTACGGCAGTAAACAACAAAATAATTCATATATTTTTTATTTTTGCTCCACAAAAGTTATTATTCATAAGCATTACATTTCACGTTACCAATTTTTTACGCTTCGAAAATATGTTTTTTATTTGTCTGAAAAACCACAAATGGAAATTAATGTGAAGCTCGAGTTTATTTTTAATTAAAACGAGCTCTTTGTGCTCGCGCAGAATTGACGAGACGAAAGCTTCTTATGGGAACACGAGAATATTGCCTGTAGGGCTAATAATGTTAAGTGTAGGTTCAGTTTTGTTCGAATCGAATGGAGTTTTTTTACTTATAATAATTCTGTAACTGATCACTGTCTGTACATGGAAGATATATTAAAAATATTTTTGTAGAGGGCGTTTATTAACGTAATACGGTGTAAAATAATGATTTTTGATTTTTTGTTTTTTTTTTTTGTCTGTTTGTATGTGGTAATCTCAAATATGGCTAACCAGATTTAAATGCAGTTTTCACTATTATATATTAGCAACCTTTCTTCTATATTTAGTGTAGGTTTTATTTAAATCGGTTAGTAAATAAAAACGTTACGTCAATTTAAAATATTTATTTCGATAATATGCTAAAAAAAAATATTAATTTGGCTGAAATTTTATTTTTCTACTCACTCTACTCAGCTTCACACTATATCCCGCATATAGAAGGGTAGGCAGAGGGAACAAGGGAACCTAGTGTTAAGACACTCCGTTCCACTTCCGTTCCCCACTTTCCGCCGAATTTGATTCATTGCGTGCTGAGTGGCGCGTTGTTTGCCTTATACTAGAGCGAAGAAATGTAAACATTAAATATTTAAAATAAAAATATTAAATATTTCATTTCCTCGAGTGGGGATCGAACCCACAACCGGTCGGTTATAATCACACGCTTGTGTCATTGCGCCACGGAAGGTTTCAATTATATTTTATTTTTGGCCTATTTTTCAATATATAGATATTGTCTTTAAATATAATTAAAACAATAAAGAAATTTAAAATTAGTAAGTATAATATTGCTCGCGGGTTTCCTCTGCCTACCCTGCCTCGTGCGGGATACAGCGTGAAGCTGAGAGAGAAAAATAAGATTATTTTACATTAAAAAATCCTTTGTTTTACATGTAATTAATTTAAAATCAATGTGTATATAAAAATAAAAATACTTCCAAAATTAAATGCAATTTATTTCAATAATATTTCCTAAGCTCTATATAAATATATTATATCCCATTTGAAGATCTCAAAGTTACATTTTGCTTGTTTAGCAACTCTCAGGCACTGAACCAGAACTAACCACATAAATCTATAGAAGTAGTATCTTATCTCTTGCGAAAAAAAAATACATATATTTTATAATTTCTTATGTATCTTGCACATGGTAAGGGAACATAGTGTTAATACACTCCGTTCCGTTCCCCATTATAATATTTTTAATGTTAAAATTCGCATTTAATATACATACATATATGACTGTATAATCATATAAATCTTAAATCTTGTTAAGAAAAGGGGCGATCGATGAAAAATCTTCACACTCCGGTATCAATTTTCCTTTGAGACGTATACAAGATTCGGCACAGAGTGGACCGTCGAACCAATTTCCCAACATTTTCTTGCATTGAGCGCAATTTTCGAAACAAATTTCCATAGGATTGTAACCAGTTACGGCAGGACTTGAATTAATATAGGCGATGCAACAGAAAAATATTATTATAGTAATTGTTCTAGACATCTTCTCTAATTTGGACTTGAAAGTTCGAATGATTCAGATGATGTGTGCTTATTTGGATTGTCTCTGGAGCTTTTATACTAAGTTTTGAAAATGATTTTAACGAACCATGTCTTAAGACAATGGAGGGTGGTATTTTCTATTATCTTAATGTATTTGTCGTAATTAGATTTGTATAGACTCTATAGTTTCTGTTGACAAAAGCTGAATTTTCTTAATAAAGCTTTTGAAACAGGATTATTTTTCAGTACTTGGTAAAACTATTTCATAAGCTCGTAGTGGCTTAATTATGACTTTGATTCCCATTCGGGGAAATTAATTATTTAATATATACTTACTTACTTTACTCTCAGCTTCACGCTTTATCCCGCACATGGCAAGGTAAGCAGAAGGAACCTGGGAACCCAGTTTTGGGACACAACGTTCCACTTCCGTGCCCCAAATTACTTTACTTGGATATCAATACTAAGCGGGAGTTGTGATAGGCATATAGTTACAAAATAGTATTGGATGGGATATTATTAAATTTATATCGTTTTTTGTTGTTTGTGTTTTTAGTCGTGTGGGCTTAAAAATGTCAAATTAGAATACAACATTTGTCCATTGCTCTAGGAAATTATGCACTCCTACTAATATCTATTTACGAAAAAATATACAATATATAAATATATAATATATCTACTCTACTCAGCTTCTATTCACGATATATCCCGCACGAGGCAGGGTAGGCAGAGGGAACCCGGGAACCTAGTGTAAAGACACTCCGTTCCACTTCTGTTCCCCACTTTCCGCCGAATTTGAGGCATTGCGTGATGAGTAGCGGAACTCAACGCCGCGCTTAGCCTTATAACCAGAGCGAAAAAATGAAACATTAAATATTTAAATTGAAAATATTAAATATTTCATTTCCTCGACTGTGGATCGAACCCAGAACCTGTCGGTTACAGTCACACTCTTGTGCCGCTGCGCCACGACAGGCCTCATAATAATATATCTATTTACGAAAAAATATCCAAAACCTTTCAAACGCATAATCATAATACAATTCAACAAATTTTCAATCGAGAACTTTCTTGTTTAATTGTTCTGTACACTACAAGAGAATGGTTGTTGTTTGTCACGTGCTTCTGACATTGATTTAGCGTCGCCAGTACAATGGATTGTACAGTACAAGTTTATTCGCTGGGTATAAAGCTATTATATTAGTGTAGTGGACGATGGCGTTAAAGAAATTATCATTTTTCTTATATACGAAATCTAAGTATTTCGTATTTTTTTTTTTATTTGTTCTGGTACCAAGGTCAATATCGGCGTTAACTTCTGCCAATTAATACCTAATCGGCGTGAATTAGAGAACGATAGTGTCTAAATGAGAACAGAGTATCTTAACGTTAGGTTCCCAAATGCGCTCTGCCTACTTTGGCATGTGCGGAATACAGCGAATATTTTCTCTTAATGCCAGCAGGCTGCTGCCTATAAATACAATGAGTAAGTTGAATTGTAAGTTTGGTTGATATTTTTTTAGCTCGATCCTTTAACTGTGCCAGTGTAGCTAGGAGGAACGGAGTGTCAAGCGGTCTACGGTATACGGGTCGTCCACTGTCATCGCCACATCTGTTCTCCTCCTCCGGTGGATTCAAAACGCAAAGCCTCAAATTCAGTGGAAAGTGGGGAATGAAACGGAGTATCTTAACACTGGGTTCCCAAATTCCTTTTGTCTACCCTGCATTTAGCGATAATCAATCGTTGCGGGGAAACAGTGTTTTAATACTAGGTTTCTTGTGTCTACCTTTCTATATGTGAGATATATTTTATCTCACGCTGTATCCCGCACGAGGCAGAGTAGGCAGAGGGAACCCGGGAACCTAGTGTCAAGACACTCCGTTCCACTTTCGTTCCCCACTTTCCGCCAAATTTGAAGCATTGCGTGTTGAGTGGCGGAACTCAGCGCCGCGCTTTGCCTTATTACCAGAGCAAAGAAATGAAACATTAAATATTTAAATTGAAAATATTAAATATTTCATTTCCTCGACTGGCGATCAAACCCAGAACCTGTCGGTTACAGTCACACGCTTGTGCCGCTGCGCCACGACAGGCCTCTAATTTTATCTAATTTTATCTCACAGATATAAAAATATGCTTTTTTAACTATACACATACTGAACAGAAAATTTCGGTTCATGTGTTTTATTTGCTTTTTTTTTTAAATAAATTTGAAACTTTGTTGGCACAATCGTTGTTTGTACAATTTTTTTATGAACGAGAACGAACGTTTATAGAAATTTTATTTCTGGAATTATTTTATTATTTGGTTGGTAAATATATAGTTTTAATTTTAATATATAAGTTTTTGTCGCAAATGGTCAAGTTACAGTTTTTATTAGTTATTAGTTTTCTTTTGTTTAATTTATTTTCTCGGTGTGAAATATTCATGTATAGTGCCGGTCTATGACGTGCCACAGCAAAATGCAGCGATGAGTTTTTCACTTAATACTCAATGACTTCAAAACTGGAAGTAAAAATTGAGTTACGCTGCTTCTTTGTTAATTAATATTGACATTAATTTTATCTTTCCTTCAACCTTCTTCTTTTTACCAACTTTGTAATATATGAAAAAAAAAAGAATCTAGTTTAAACAAACGCCAGTCATGGCGCAAGAGCAAAAGAAAAAAAAAATATGTTTTCATTTCTCGCTCTGGTGACGAAGCAAAGCACAGGATCAAATTCCATCATTAAATACGTAACGCCTAAAGAATTCGGCGTCATTCGGCTGAGTTGTACGCCGCATGTCTTAACACTAGGTTCCCAAGTTCCCTCTGCCTCCCTGCGATTTGCAATTTAAAGTTAAAAAAGTTAAACAATATCTTATAAATTTATGAAATAAAATAGTTAATTTCTATTTAAGAAAGCTATCTGTAAAGTTGGCAAACTTTAATACAGGCTCATCAGTGTAACAAGTGTACGGTGATTAAAACTTTGGTTCAACAACTGAACTTTAAACTTTTATGATACAAATAACCCAGCGCCTTGGAAAGTGAAAGTTTTTTCTTATTAATCGTTATGCCTAGAAAATCTTATATTTTTCTTTATTTTTTTTTGAAGTAAAATATTTCTTAGATACAACTATCCAGCAAGAGGGAACTTGGGAACATAATGTTGAGACACTCTTTTCCAGTAACACCTCTGTTCCTCACAGTTCACTGATTTCTATAGGCATGGTGTATTGAGGACCAGACCGAGGAAATTAAATTGTTAAATATTTTATTTCTTCGACGAGAATTTAGAATCTATCATGTTACAGTGGTATATCTATTTTGTTTATAAAATTAATTTAGTGACCTGATCTTCGTTTCCGTTTTTTTGATTATCAGTTAGTTGTTGGTACTATGAGGCCTGTCGTGGCGCAGCGGCACAAACGTGTGACTGTAACCGATAGGTTCTAGGCTTGATCCCCAGTCGAGGAAATGAAATATTTAATATTTTCAAATTAAAATATTTAATGTTTCATTTTTTCGCTCTGGTTATTAGGCAAAGCGCGGCGTTGAGTTCCGCCACTCAACACGCAATGCCTCAAATCGGCGGAAGATGGGGAACGGAAATGGAACGGAGTATCTTAACACTAGGTTCCCGGGTTCCCTCTGCCTACCCTGTCTCGTGCAGGATACAGCGTGAAGCTAAAAAAAAAAGTTACTTATTAGACAATTTTAAAGTGATAACCCACACTTGAGCTAAGTGTTTAGTTATAGTTCTAAGTTCGTAGTTTTTTTCTTTAGGGTATGTAGGCAGGGAAGACGTAGTAGAGAGAGAACTTAGGAACCTAGTGTTAAGACACTCCGTTCTGCTCCCTACTCTCCGCTGAAAGTGAAGCATTGCGTGTTAAGTAGCGGAAAGCAACGTTTGAATATATTAAATGAATTAGAAAATATTGAATATTTTCATTAACTCTTTCAGTGGGGATCGAACGCACAACCTGTCAGTTTACAGTCACATGTTTATGCCTATGTTCCATGATAGACCTCGTTCTTACTTAGATTTGAATATTAAATTTGGCATTTGAAACCGGCGTTAAGTAGTGGCTTTGGTCACTGCGTTTCGCATTAGTTAATGCCGACAACGCTCCTGTAGCCCTCTGGAGTTACACGGGGCTGTGGGCGACGGTTATCACTTACCATCAGGTGACGCTCGTTTGCCGTATTTCCCATACAAAAAAAAAGAATTATAATAAAGTTAAAGTTTTATTATAAAGTGGAAATCATACTCAACTAGTGTTAGGATACACCATTAAGATGCATATTGCATGTTGTGGCGAAGTTAAACGCCGCGCTCGTTACCAAAGGTATCAATATCTCTTTAAATTATGATATGTTCAAAGTAATAACCACAAGTCAAGTTATAATTACAAAACCTGGGTAAAATACGGGCCTATATTTTACATTGCGAACTACAGTCCATATATTATTTAAAAAATAATAAATTACATAATGCATTAATTTCACGTCATCGAGCATGTTTCGTACGTAAACAAACAAATTTAAAATTTTATCGTAATTTTCGTATGTGACCAGTAATGTTAAGTATTTATGGTTACTTTTTAAATATATTTGTTATCTGTACTTTAAAATGAAAATTGTTCAAAAAAAATACAAGGGCTAATCTGACTCAGCCCGTTTAGGTTTCTTAGCAATTTCAGAATTGTAGGTAAACGAAGTGTATAATTGCACAATTTATGAAAGTTGACAAACTTAATAAGGCAAGGCGCGGCGTTGAGTTCCGCCACTCAACACGCAATGCCTCAAATTCGGCGGAAAGTGGGGAACGGAAGTGGAACGGAGTGTCATAACACTAGGTTTCACTTCCGTTCCCACTGCCTACCCTGCCTAGTGCGGGATACAGCGTGAAGCTGAAAAAAAAAAAAGACAAACTTAAGTTTGCGGGCGCATGCATTAATTTTGTATGAAATCAACTACAAATATAAGTTTGTAGCTTTTTTTTTCAGTATAATTTTATCTGAATTATATGAGTTCTTACTTTATGCTAAATTTAATAATCGCTGGTCTACGGAGAATATCCAGTATCTCTGGTTACACAGAAAATTTCATACAATATGCAACAAAAACGATACATACTCATAAATGTTGATATCTTTTGGTTGCATTGATTAAGGAGTATGATTTTATGTGCTTGAAGACCAAAGACCTGAATATTTAATATTAACATCAGCTCGATACTTCTACTTCTACTGCCCGGAGTGTCTTAACACTAGGTTCCCGGGTTCCCGGGAACCTAGTGTTAAGACACTCCGGGCCTCTGCCTACCCTGCCTCGTGCGGGATACAGCGTGAAGCTAAGAAGAAGAAGAAGAATATGTATATTGAGCGATGACTAATATACGACTGTCAATAAATTTGTATTTCACAATGTTTTTGTGAATGTATTTTTCACAATGTGGTATTTGCAGTTCTTGAAAATGCTGCTAAGAAAAGAAACTAAATTTATAATTTTACTTTATTTAATATAGTTTGAAGTTAGTTGGCTAGACGGCTGTGGTGGCGCAGTTGCACAAGCGTGTGACTATAACTGCGACTGGTTGTGGGTTCGATTCGCGCTCAAGCAAATGTAATATATAATAATTTGATTTTTTCAGCATTGTATTGTATTAAACAATGAAATTGTAACTTTATTTAATATTGAAAAGAGCAACTGTTGAGTTTGTTGCCGGCTCTTCTCAGCAGAATCGCATTCCGGTGGTAATTTTATGTTTGTGACGATTCAAAAGTGCTTGTAAAGCCTATTTGAATAATGAATATTTTGAATTTGAATTTTTTCAGCAGCGCGGCGTTAAGATCCGCTACTCAATACTCAAAGACTAAAAACCTAATATTGTCTATATAAGTTACCTTACTGTGACTAATCACGGTGTTGAGCACCGCAACTCAACTATCTCTAAAAATCTGACTGTATGTAAAAAAGGAGACTTTACGCTAGATTCTTTACATAATTTAATGTAGTTTAAAATCACTATAATCAAAAAATTGAACCTGTGACTAAAATCCGATACGACAATATTTTCACGTCAACAGCGTGTATCAATATTCATCGACGTCGAGTCGATTTATTAGAGCCAATCGTACCGATACGGGGCGAGTTTCATACGATACGAGATTACAGTAAATAAAGTAGCACGTATGCATTATTCATATTTAAATTTTATCGATTTGAGGCCAGCATTGCGCAATGGTGGAGTGTCACTATTTCATAATGTAGTCGTGAGTTCGATTCCCGTTCATTGAATTTTTTATATTAGAATTAAGTTTGAGAAAAAGAATTTTGGTGAAGCGAACTATTGTTTTGTGTTAATATTAGTCGTTTTTTGCCTATAAATATTAAAAATAGTTTTTTTTAGTGTTGTCCGTACATCGTGTCACGTGTGAATCCTGGTAGGTAGAAGGAACTTGGGAACCTAGTGTTGAGACATTCCGTTTTAATTAATACACCAAAGCAAAATGGAAATTGAATCTACAACCTATTGTGTTTGCCTAATATTTATTTTAAACTAATTTTGTATTTTTGTTAAACTATTTTTGTTAAACTGAAGAACGGAAGTAGAACTGAGAGTCTTAACACTAGATTCCCGAGTTCTCTCTGCCTACCCTGCCATGTTTCGGATACAGCGTGAAGCTGAGTAAATTTTATATAAACTTCGAATATCTAACAGCATCAGTGAACTAAAACGAAAAACGGAAGCATTACATCTTGGCACGTCTCAACATCACGTGCACTCACTTAGAGTAATATAATTATTCGATGCCGAACTTGCAAGCCTGATATTCAATTTTGAATCCATAATGAATAAATGAAATTGTTGATGCGAAGATTTTTGGCTAAAAAAATTATAGGAATTGGAAATATGTACGTTCATTTTCATAATGAAATATCTTTAGTAGCTACACGTGTGTGTGTTAGCTGTAATGAAAATATTTGATATACTCAGCGTATGTGCTTAACTGGCTGCCAAAATAAAATGCTGAGAGTCGCTTGCAACCTTTTTTCCATGGACTTTAATAAATGGAAAACTTTGTCGTTTCCCGTTTTTGTGAGAATCTCCAGAATTCCTTCCTCACTCTCCTACTCTTCCTGGTTAGGGGATATCTTATTTATGAGGTTATAGTTGAAAAATATTATGATCTTTTTCCATTTATATATCCATTTTTTCGATTATAAAACATAATATTACGATCTTATCATTCACGCGATTATTTTAGTTGTTTTTGCCGTAATACCTTCGCTTCCAAAGACTCTTAAATGCCAGACTATTTTCTTCGTCCAGTAAAGTTGTTTCAAGGCCTGTCGTGACGCAGAGTCACAAGCGTGTGACGTTAAGTTCTGCCACTTAACACCCAATGCCTCAATTTGATCAAAATGCGGGAAGCGGAATGGAGTATATTATCACTAGGTGCCTGAGGTACATCATAAAAAGAATCTTGTTTTGAGGCTGAGTTCCATCGCCTCAGTTCGGTGAAAAGCACTGTTTTTCTTGTGTATATTATATATTATTGAGTGTAGTCTGTTAATTAGACATTGAATAATGGATTTTTTTTTTGTGTATATTAATAATATGAATAATATCATTAATATACACAAAAAAAATCATGTTGTTTTTACTGATAAAACTTGGCAAGACGTCCGACTTACTGCTGAAGCAGGCTTGGCAAAAATATCCGAATGGCTAGGTGAAACCATGTTAACCCTAAATATTACTAAGACACCAACTGCAATTGCCTAACCATTGATGGGGTATCATCTCCTAAATACTTAGGTGTTATAATTGATCATAGGCTATCCTGGTATTCGCAAATTGATCAAGTTGCTAACAGGGTCAGAAAATTAAGCTGGATATTCAGAAAATTGAGATATGTATTACCCAAAAGTATTGCCTCTGCGTCAGCTGTCCCCAGAAACCCTTTAAATGAAGTATATATATCACTTGTACAATCGGTGCTATCTTACTGCATCTCTATATGGGGCGGTACCAAAAAGACAAAATTTCTTGAATTAGAGAGGGCTCAAAGAACGTTAATTAAGTGTATGTACTTTAAAAAACTTAGATTCTCAACTGAACATTTATACCAACTAAGTTCACTGCTCTGTCAGGAAATTATATATAACTCAAATCATATTAAAAACTCATAAGTCAGTTTATTATGATGGTGTAATGGACGCTAAACGAAGAAAACACAATATCATTAAAATTCCTCAAACAAATACTAGATTTGCTTCGATGCAATTTGTAAAACGATCTGCACAATTGTATAATGAAATAAATAAGCTAATTTATATCTATCCTAAAAATAACCGTGACTGCAAAGTAATCATCACTGATTGGATCAAGACACTTACATATCAAGACACTGAGAATTTTCTAACACTCACACCTGCATAAACACACACACACACACACACTTACTTTTGATTTTGATTTATATAATAGAACCACCATATCTGTTATAATTGTATACTTTTTTTTTGTATATGTGTTAGACAGATAAAACTAGATTGTATTGGAAGAGCGGGGTCCCCTAATACAGGCAACACTTGCTTAAAAGGAGATCTTTGTGACAATTGTAATCGTGTAAAATCTGTCGAAGAAATAAACTAATTTTATTTTTATTTTTTTTGTATATATTCTACTGAGGCTATCGATGTTAATGTGCTTGAAATCCACTCGAGGTAATGTGTTTCTTGGATATGCCCACCCCATCCACCATACTAGATAGGTATATAGGGATAGGTTATCAATTCGATCGCCACATGACGAAATGAAATATACAATATTTTTAATATTAAATGCTCTCATAAAAAATGAGGCGTTGAGTTCCGCCGCTCGACTTGTCAACAGAAAGTAGTGTATACAGCGTGAAGAAAAAAACCATTTACTAATTTCACTTGAAAATACTAAAATTTTCACAAACTGATTTACTTCGTACACAGCGGCCGCATTTATAATATTTGTAAGAATTTGTAATATCTCTTAACGAAACCATTAAAACTTCTCGCCTGGAGACTTCAAGCTTGACAAGTTACAGCACTTAAGTTTTCGTCCTACAAAAACTAGCGAACGTTTTTAGTTAAGGTACATTTAATACTCTTATTTCAACTTTAGTTTTGCTGAATTTTAGTAGAATTTGTGATGGACTCAAAGTACTTGCAGAATCTTTTGCAGATGTTAGTTCGTTTTTCTTATGTCAGGCTAAAGAGACTACATGCAATGTGAGACATTACATGAGTAAAAGTGAAAAAT
Source organism: Eueides isabella (assembly GCA_019049475.1). Taxonomy (NCBI): domain Eukaryota; kingdom Metazoa; phylum Arthropoda; class Insecta; order Lepidoptera; family Nymphalidae; genus Eueides; species Eueides isabella. Next base: position 1,368,575 of record CM032404.1, read on the forward strand.
GAAGTGATTTACACAAGGTTCCTTTTATCCACCCTGCTGTTCGTAAAACAAAAGAAGCTGGTTTTAATATTTTTACTATTCTTTAAAGTACTATTTCACATTTAGGACAGAAAATGCTAAACTTAAATTTAAAAAGCGTATAAAAATTTTGAACGAAGCGGGATTTAAACCCGCGCCTCTTGAAAACCGTTCAAGCGCTCTGACCAACTAAGCCATCCGTTCTCCACCAAGCTCCTTCGAAACTCTTATACGCTTGTTGCAACTTATTTAAATTTAAATTTAAGCTGGTTTTATTTTTTAAGCGGAATTCCTTAATATTTTCATTCTCCAAAGGTTTTTTTTTTAAAACATAAACACATATCTTAATTCAGTAACCGTACAATTTAAACTTAAAAGTAACTTACATTTGAACGAGAAGAGAATATTATCTTGTACCGTACGCTACTTTGTTTATTATAATTTTGTGGTAGAGAATTTCGTGCTGCATATTTGGAGCAAGAATTCCACCGGCGCCAGTAATGTTAGTTTTTACTTTATTATTAAGGTGTACGATAGACTATCGTGGCACAGGTATGAAATATCTTACTGTTTTTGATAAATATAGGTTTTTACTAAAAAATAGTTGCCTATAATTATTTTTTCTGGTGTTTTGTTGCTATATTAAGAACACTGTTAGTCAGTGCAATTTAAAGTAGGGCCAAATTTCGATATTTTCAAGTTGAGTGGCAGAGATCAACTTCGCGTTTCGGCTTTTTATTTACACCAGAACGAAGAATAAAAAAATAATTCCTCTCAATGGGAATTGAACCCACAATAATCGCGATTACGCTAAAGCTGTGTCGCATTACCACGGCGGCGCACGAATGATTTACACATTCTTTACTTCATTTAAATGTATTTAAGATATGGCATATATTACTTAAAAAGGTGAAAAAATCACAAAAAAAAATAAAACAAAAAGACATACATGTAGAGATAAAAAAATTAGTACACATACATCATCATTCTGTTAATAAGCAAAGACAATATTTAACCAAAGCTCATTCTCAACTTTCTGAATTAAGCCAGCTGACCCAATTTCCACTTGAAATTCATTCAGTAGAAAACGTCTCTTGTCATATCCACATGATTATTATACAACGCTATTCATTACCGGAACACGTGTAATACCTATAAGCAGCCGCTTCCGGCACAAACCGGATGTAGCTAATGAGTACTGTAATTATGATAATACTATGTTGTATGCTTTCACTGAATGGGGCAAAATTTTCTTTAATTTGACGCTGTATCCCGAATATTGATATTGGAAGGTAAGGGAAGCCTTATTTTAACATAAGTTGTTCTCCAGTTGTCAATGGACAGTAGATACATTGCGTGTTGAGTGGCGAAACTAGGCGCCGTGCTTTCTTGTAAGCAGAATAAAGAAATGAAAACAATTTAATATGACGTGCCGAGGGAATAAAAAAAACGTTACGTTAGTTAGTCAGTATTAATGACAATTTAGAATTTAATGAAATATTAATTAATTTCAATTCAGAAGCCCATACTATAGTTTAATTTTTTTTGCATTTCATCCAATTTAAAAGTAGTTGTAATTGTTGTTAAATGAAAAATTGGCATTGAAACTATAACTAGATACATACAGATAGATTGAATGTTTATTTTAATTATCTCACTAATTGACATAGAGTAAAAAAGACCTTAATAAAATACCACATCTAGGAGCCTTAGTCTTTGTTTTATAATGATGATGTAAAACTGCAAGCTTATGAAAATGTTATTAATGGTGAAATTGGGGTTAACTTGTGAATATTGTATTATAAATAGGTCACTCTTGCTACAGGGAAATTGATATTCTACATATATGTACGTATGTATTTATTATACATATTTAATGTATATAGCGTTGACGATAATACACATTTCTTACTCAGGAATCCCTGTCCCTGCTTTTAGTTTCAGGCTGTACCCCGCACATGTTAGGGTAAGCAGAGAAAACTTGGGAATATAATGATAAGGCCATTCGATTCTCCTCTTTCTACCTAATTCTACTATACTTTTACTCAGCTTAATAATATTAAAACAAATTAATTAATGAAATAGCGCGGCGTTGAGTTCCGCCACTCACTGGCAATGCCTCTACGGTAGAATACGGTGCCGGAAACGAGACAATCTTGATCAGTGTCTTGTGAATCTGTGTCTATGTGCGAGATTGAGCGTAAAAATAGAAAAAAAAACGTGATTGATCTTAATATTACTTTATCGTGGTTCCGGAAGTAGAAACAAACCAATTCCCCAACCAAGAATCGAACCCATAAGTCACGACGTCAATACTTCTGCAAATAATAATAACATTTTATCATATAAATTTATTTTTAAATTAAAAACATTCATTTCGCTCATAAATGATATGCAATGGAGTGCGAGGTACGTAACGGTGTCGATATATCAGTTATTTAACCCATTTGTATTGAAAATTAACTTTTAAGCTCAAATTTTCATTTAAAATAATATTATATTGCTTTATAAATTTACATTTTATAATATTTGGAGCTATTAGTGTTTTATTTTAGTTCTGAATTTGTTAAGTTAAATAAATACTAGCTGTAGTCTTAGTTAAGAGTTGGTAAACGTGAGTTTGATTCCAATTTGGTTTAATTAATTAATTTCGTTCTTTTTTTTAAATGAGAAGAGAATGCGCGGCGTTAAGTTCCACTACTCCACATGCAATTTTCAAATTTAAGTAAAAACGGGGCGCAGAGTACATATTTTGAGATCATTTTTGTGGTTATTTTTACCTTACCTATCCCCTACTGCCTCCATGGGTACGTTCACTTTACTGACAGCTCTTTCCATTTGTTATACTCTATTATTGTAAATTAGTTTAAGATATCATTGGATACAATTAGTTTTCATGTTTTACACCATAATAAGAGATATTTGAGATTTTGAGTTTTTCTGTAAACTAAGTAAGTTAAGTTAAGTAATGTTATTTTTCCTAATGAGAATTCACTAACAGTACTCCTATATACTTTAAGCATCTAGAAGGATATTGTGAAGCAGGAGCCCAGTGTATGACTGTAAAACACTTAGGTTTTAATCCTCTCTATTTGGATTTTTAGTTCTAATTATAAGATCTGTCAGGAATCGATGCTGTTGCGAAAAAAAAAAAATTTTTATTGTCTTGCTCTGAAAACGAGTCAAAGTGTTGACTGACTTCATTCGGCGGAAATTAAGGAACGGAAGTGTCTAGATGGGAACAGACTGTCTAGACACCGGTTTCCCAGGGTCCCTCTTACCATCCTGCTATGCACTATATACGATATGAGACGGTAAGAAGACTTTTGTCATTGAGTTCTGCCACTCAAAACGCAATAACTTTTTGAAAGAATCAAATGGAACGTAGTGTCTTATCACTAGGTTCTCAGGTTTCCCTGCCTACCCTGCCATGTGAGGGATATAACTGAAAAAAAATATATTGTGTTATATTTGTATAAAATCAAAGTATACAATGTCAACATTAAAAGCAAAAAGTAAAAGAAGATATTACATCAATTATTTTTAAAAATCTTTAATATTACCCGTCCAAATCCTTTCTTACAATTGATGATCGATGGTTTCAAGTAAATGGCGAAGACGTATGGCTTTACGCTCGTAATGACACTGTCATTTCACTGAGAAAAATGTACAAAAATATCAAATTAGTTATTTGATATATTTGTTACGTATTTTTTAAATTATTATTTCTTTCAAGCGTCACGCTCTATCCAGCACATGGCAGTGCATGCAGAGGAAACTTGGGAACCTAGTGTTAAGACACTCCGTTCTAATCTCAATATTTCGCGGAATTTGAGACATTGTATCTTGAGCGGCGGAACTCAACGCCGTGCCATGTTATCGGAGCGGAAAATATGAAACATTTCATTTCCTCGAGTTGTGATTGAATCGACAACCTGTGACATTTAGAGAATTGGGACGCTAGTGCCACTGCGCTACGACAGACTTTATTATTAGATAACTATTCAACGAAGAATATTTTATTCTATAATGATATGATAAAGAACAAGGACGAAATCAGAAAAGACAAAAAATAACTCAAAAAATGTGTTTTTCATATTATTTTAATATTTATTTAATTTTCTGTTAAATACATTACAAATAAAATAGGCTACTTAGAGTACATTCAAATTAGACAAATAAAATGAGATATAATATTGCGTTTTCCATTTTTAAGATGATATTATTTTAATTACTTCAATATAGCTTAGAAGCCGCTGTAGTAATCGAGAAGGTTACTGGTTCAATATCTACTTGGGCTAATTAATTTTCATAATTTTATTTCTTCTACATCTGCTTTGATTAGAATACAAAACATAACGCTGTTCACTACAACATGCATAATAAAATACAAAGCTAAAAAAAAAATCTATTTCTTAAGCGTTGGTTTCCATGATATATCATTTAATCCATGAAATTGTCTCTTCAAGTTCTGTCCATCAGCCCATTTCGAGTCCAAATAACTATCGTCATCATCCGCTTCCAACTTCTTCCACTCTTCTTGCTTTCTATATGCCTGTAGCATCAGCTGTTTTCTCTCATCCTCCGTCATGATGGGCTCTCGCCCCGGCGCGCCTTCAGATGCCGAGCACAATTTTACCGTAACTTTAGTCTTATCATTTTTACCTGCAATAATATGTTAATTTTAAATATATGAGGCCTGTCATGGCGCATGGGAACACTCGAAGAAGTGAAATATTTAATATTTTCAAGGTAAATTGTGGAGTTGAGTTGACTTCGTTCTGGTAATGAGGCAAGACGCGGCGTTGAGATCCGCTACTTGACAAGCAATGGTTCAAAAATCGAGCGAAAGTGGGAAAATTAGATATCTAATTAGGAAGGCAGTGTACCTGAAAACCTGGGAACCTAGTGTTGATAACACTAGGTTCCCAGGATCCCTTTGCCTTCCTTATTACATAGTCGTAGGACATAACTTGAACGTAAAAAAAGTCACACAAAAAATAAACAAAATCTCTTTGATTAACTCTTGAAAGCACAAAAAATATGAACTTTACTTAAATAAATAATCTTAAAAAATGGTAACAAGGCAAAGCGCGGCGTTGAGTTCCGCCACTCAACACGCAATGCCTCAAATTCGGCGGAAAGTGGGGAACGGAAGTGGAACGGAGTGTCATAACACTAGATTTCACTTCCGTTCCCTCTACCTACCCTGCCTAGTGCGGTGCGGGATACAGCGTGAAGCTGAAAAAAAAAAGAAATCTTAAATCTAACAAAATCATATAACGTCTCACCCAAATGCTCACTCAACAGATTACCAGCTAGCAATCTCTTGCCACACGCCCAAAGGCACGCTCGAGACGGATCAATAACCTCTTTAGACGCCTGAGTTCCAGAAAGATCCTCGACGTTATCCAGTTCCATACGGACAGGGTCGTGGGGTGGGAGACCAGCTGGGAAAACTATCTTCGTAGCACCTCGTATCTCATCGAGAGCCTTGGCCACGTCTTTTTGGGTTAAACACTTCCGTAGATCTACCTGTGAATGGTTTATTTTATGATTATATTTTTATGGCAGTCAATATTAATACTATTAAAATATTTTCTTTATTTTGCGCGTTATAACTTATTTTGTTGGTTGCCATAATTGTAATGTCCAGATACTGGTACAAATAGTTAAGATATAAAACAAGTCATCCTCATAGGATAGAGAGAAGTGTAAAAATTTCTCCCTCTCCTACTATCATATATGTATGCAATAAAATTATATATATTATAAAATAAAATTATATATTGCATACATATGTGATAGTTTTCGTAAAAATCAATCAAATCAGAAATAGGCGAAACTGTTAGAAGCCAAATAATATATGTTCATAAACCATTTTAAAATACTTTCATATAGAAAATCGCTACGTTTATGCTTATAAATCGTAATAACTTTAAAGTTTACATAACTTTCTTTGCTGCGTCACTTTGTACCCCAAACGTAGCAGGGTAGGGTAGAACTTAGAAACCTAGCGTCAAGACATTTGGTTCCACTTTTGGCGGAACTCAACGCCGCGCTTACCTGTTACCAGGACGAAGAAATTAAAATATATATATTTTTTTATTTCTTCGAGTGGATATCGAACCGACAACCAGCATTTACCGACACACACTTGTGACTCTTTGCCACGACTAGCCTCGTATATAAAATTGTAATCTCAAAATTAAAATATTTCGCTTAAACGGCCCATAAAATTTAATTGCATTGCCATACAACATTTTATACCTTACTACTTAGGTTTTCGGCCAAACAAAGTTAACAAGATTTATACAGTGAATTGCGGTACGAGGGGCAACTGAGCCAAACCCGTTACACTCTTGGCAAGAAAGTTGCAAGATAAAAAATTGCCGATGATAAGTTTTATTAAATTGAGCAAATTTGTCAGACGTTTGGCAAACGTCTCGAATATCTTTTAAGATAATTGCAACGTCAAAACGGATGTTGTAAAATAGAGCTTTGGGATGCAACTATTATATACCTCATTGATTTTATGTATTTGATTTTATTCTATTTTATTAGGCATGTCGTAGCGCAACACGAACAAGACTTAAACGGTGACTGATTCTATGTTCGATCCCCATTACAGGAAGTGAAATATTAAATATTTTCTTTTCTTCGCCTTGGTAACAGGGCGAACCGCAGCGTTCAGTTTTACAAAATGTCTGCTAGCAAAATGATGCCTTGCTCATCGGAAAGTAGAGAACGGAATGGAGTGTCTTAACACTAGGTTCCCAATTTCCTCTGCTTACCTTACCATGTGTACCAATTAAAATTAGTAATACTTATGGACTGTTATGTTATTCAATTAATTTGATTCTTACTTTTTGGACCGTATATACATCGAATTGAAAAGCGTGCTTCTTTTCATTAGATCGAGGAAAAAATGTATTCTGCCAAACGTAATATCGAATCTACTATCGTCACGTCTATATTAAGGTCTTTCACTTCACTGTTATGACCTTGACCATTAGATTATTTCAAAAATTCTCATGAGGCAGTACAATCAACTTACATGTTTCTTGCTAACATACTCTTTGGCAGTTTCTGCAGCTTTCTTTAATATCTCTTGAAGGTTAGGCGGTGGCGCAAGACCGCATCGACGCCCCATCTCATCCTTGGCTATAACATATCCAGCTGGTGCACAACGTTTTGCCCAAGGATCTTCTAATTTGAGTTCTTTAATCTATACATACATATATATAAAAAAGTAAAAATGGCGTTTTATATAGATATTTCTATAAAATATATTTGATACTAGTCAGGAATATAAGAGAAAAAATTGGATACTAGCCTCACGCTATATGCCGCACTTACGTAGCAGAGTAGGCAAAGGTTACTTGTATTAAAGCACTACGTTTTCATAAAACAAAAGTTAAAATATCAATATTTCATCTATGAGGTGGCTTAAAAAAGCACTTCTTCACCACAGTTAAAACATATAAATGTTAAATATTTTATTCCCCCTAAACAAAGTCACAGTCACGATCTGTGCCACGACAGGCCTCAATATTAAAATGAAGAAGCATAATAAATGTAAAATGTAAAAAAATCTATAGGCAGGTGCCAACTCATCACTTTTATCACCAATATACCCTATATTTTTCGAATTTATAAGATAAAAAGGAAATCGTCGAGCGCGTCGAGTTTCTATTATCTTTAGTAAATCGCGCCTATGCTTTAGATGTGTCGCTCCGTGATTTTTATATTTGCACTATTAATATTTTCAATATCTTTTTTACCTGGCCTGGAAATATGTTTTGAGGTCTATTGTGGCGCAGCGAGCTAGGTTTGGTTGTAACACGACAGGTTGTGGGTTCGATCACCATTAGCGGAAGTGGAATATTCAAATATTTAATATTTTAATTTCTTCGCCCTGGTAACAAAATGAAGTGTTCACTACACTAGGTTCCAAGTTCGCACTGCCTACCCTAACAAGTGCGGACGGAATACAGCGTGAAGCTGAAAAAAGAAATTCTTAATATTTTTTTGTTATAGAAATGTATGAAACATTTCTATAACATTTTTTAAATATATTATATTAATATTTTTCCATATATCACAGTTTTGTGCATATAATTGTTGAAAAATTATATAAACATGCATATTGATTTAACATTACATTTCCGCTCAACTTATGACTATGACAATTGAATGGCGGAACTTAACGCTAAAATAACGATTTATTCAAAAATGTATACAAATTTCTTAAAGATTACCTGATCTTCAGTCAATCCTTGCATTTCAGGTGGCAAGAATGTACCATGCTTCTGCAGTTCGTCTAGTTCGTAACAAATCCTGGTAACTTTCAGTCTTCCGTTGAATATGGCCACAATGTCTTTTAAGACTTCATCAACGGTCTTATTTATGTTAGTTTCATATAAAAATTGGTTTTCATCACCTCTTTTTACATGGAGAATCACCATTTTAGTGTTTTTTCGTTTCACCAGTTGCTAACAGTATGTTAGTTATTATATTGACCAAATTCGTTGCTATTGACTTGGTTTCTATGGTAACTTAGAAAATTAGATTTGCTTGATAGATTGAGGTGCAGTAGCATTTGACTGTAAATTTAAATTATTTACATTTCTTCGACCTGGTGAAGAAAGCTTTACACCGTTAAGCCCGCCTTTTGTGCCTGTGTTAAAATTCAAAAATGAAAAATTCTATAAATCACGATGTAAAGTGCAATGTCTCGAAGCTTGGTCGGTGAGGAGTGGAGTGTCTTAACACTAGTCATTACTATAATTGAGGTCGGTTGTGAACGACAGGTTGTCGGTTCGATCCCCACCTGAGGAAATAAAACATGTAACATCTTCTATTTAAATATTTATGTTTTCGTTTTCTTTGCTCTGGTAACAATGCAAAATGCGGCGTTAAGCTCCGCCACTCAACACTCAATATCTCAAATTCGACGGAAAGTAGGGAAAGGAACGGAGTGTCTTAACACTAGGTTCCCAAGTTCCCTCTGCCTCCCTTATCATATGCGAGATACAGCGTGAAGCTGACTACTATATTAAAAAACTAAATCAAAGATAAAATGATTTTCAATTGTTATTTTAAAAGTATTTTTATATATTTTTCAAGTATCATTTATAATGTAATCTATATGGCTGAGATGAACACGTTGTGTTTCAATTATGATATGTAAAAGTAATAATTGTGAATATGACTTTTGTTGATATATTTAGAACAGAGCACGAGACGAAATCTAATTTAGATTATAAAAAAAATGAAATATATTTTTTTTTTCTAGTAAAATATTTCATGTTTTCAAGGGAAATATTTAATTTTTTCATTTCTCCACTCTGGTGACACGGCAAAACGCGGCGTTGTGTTCCGCCACTCATCACGTAATGTTCCTGTAAATTCGGCAAAAAGAGGGGAACGGGACGTAAGCAGAGAGGACTTGGGAAGGTTCCCATGTCCTCTCTGCCTACCCTGCTTTGTTACGGAGTTTAATTGTCCACTTTATATAAGTATTCTAAATTAAGCTTTGAAAAAAGAAACATTATATTCACACACAGCATTGCAACAAAATAAATGTTATATTTATTTCTATGAAAACTGAATAATAAAATCCCTTCTATTTATCCTATGTATAGAGAATATTCAAATGGGAAAACAGCAAAGGTGTAAAATAGAAAGAAACACCTGCACAGTTCCCAGATACAGAATGCAGGTGGAGAATATACCTAGATCCAAACTTGAACTTAGGAATGGTCCAAGTACTATAGACTTAGCAAATAATCTTACGTGCTTTACACAACTTAATGTTAGATATTTTCTTATTTAAATGCTTTTATTGTTATTAATTTACTTTAGTATTTAATAATTTTTGATGAAATAAATTTGAGGCCTGTCGTGGCGCAGCGGCACAAGCGTGTGACTGTAACCGACAGGTTCTGGGTTCGATCCCCAGTTGAGAAAATGAAATATTTAATATTTTCAATTTAAATATTTAATGTTTCATTTCTTCGCTCTGGTAATAAGGCAAAGCGCGGCGTTGAGTTCCGCCACGCAACACGCAGTGCCACGAATTCGGCGGAAAGTGGGGAACGGAAGTGGAACGGAGTGTCTTAACACTAGGTTCCCGGGTTCCCTCTGCCTACCCTGCCTCGTGCGGGATACAGCGTGAAGCTAAGAAAGAAAGAAATAAATTTGAAAATCATAAAAGGATTTATGATATAGTACGGCGTTGAGTTCCGTCAGATACAACGCTGTCTTGTATGTCTCGATATTGGGGTAAAGTTGAGAAAGACAGGGTGACCTTGAAAGCTCGAGGTCTATCTTGAGATGTTGTTTTTTTCAATACATTATTAAAACGGTATCTCTCCCTCCGCCTACTTTGCTTCATACAATATATAAGTATGAAGCTGAAAGAATGTTCCTATTATATGAAATAAATTAATATTTTAATTATCTTGTCCACCGCAAAATTTTTAGTACGGGAGTCGATACTATTCGAACTACAATTTTATATTGAATTTGGCGTATAATTTTTACACACTTCCTCCAATGCATATTTATAAAATCGAGCTTTTTAATAAAAAAAACCAAAATATGTATTAAAATATTGAAATTTTTGTAAAATCTGATGGATTTTTTTAGATTGGGTTCGGATTATACTTTATTCGTATGTTTCAGTGAGGACTTTATTGAATTCGATGGCCGGCATACAAAATATGATGAAATTTTAATATATTCATAGCTATTAAGCCAGCTGTTACGTTGTATGATGCAGTCAAAATTAATAAAATGATAGTTTTATTTTGTACATTTAATTTAGTTGACGATAAAACAAAAACAAGTGGTTTTAATTTTTTAAATAATATTTTATATCAAATAATTAAAATAATATTGGCGAGACAGAGAGAATTTAGCGTTAACGTACTATACAGACGCATTTCCGTTTCGAGTTTCGAGATATTCTGTGTTGAATGGCGGAACTCTATAACACACATCTGTCTATTACTAAAAAAAACATTTTAAATACAATTTCTCTAAGTGGATCCCGAATCAATAACTATCACATCTACGGTTAGACATTGTACTACTGTTCCACGATGGCCACTCTTATACTTTATTTTATTTTAATTAAAAGCAGCGACCCAAATAAACAAGGCTTTCAATTAGAAAGCCGCATTGTAATTGAAACAAATTTTAAACAAATTTTCTAATCATAGCAGTCGCCGACAATTTTTTTTAGTCCTAGCATTAAGACCATAATTCATAAGGAAACAAATATTTACAATAAAATACTATCTCACATAAAAATGTAAACTCGCTTAATGCGAACTATGGTTGCGTATAGGTAAGGATGTGAGTGTTAAGAAACTCCATTCCACATCTGTTCCTCACTTTCCGCCGAACTTAAGGCATTGCGTGTTGAATGACGGAACTCAACGCCGTTGTTCTCTTTGTTTTTTTAGCTTCACGCTCTATCTCGCATATAGCTGGCTAGGCTGAGGGAACTTTGGAATCTAGTGTTTAGACCTAGTGGAATCTAGTAGAACCCAACGCATCACTTTGCCTTGTTATTAGAGCAAAGAAATGAGAATATTAAATATATAATATATATTTTTTATCTTTACGCTGTATCCGCACAAGGCAGGGTAGGCAGAGGGAACCCGGGAACCTAGTATTAAGACACTCCGTTCCACTTCCGTTCCCCACTTTCGCCGAAGAAGCGAAGAAATGAAACATTAAATATTTAAATTGAAGATATTAAATATTGCATTTACTCGAGTGGGTATCGAACTAACATTTTTTTACGTTTACAGTCACATTCTTATACGCTGCGCCACGACAGTCCTCAATTTATGGTGGGTCTATTACGTACATAGAATGGTAAGAGAAAATCCAGTGTTAAGACACTGTTTCTCACAATTCTTACAAGAGGAGCAGTGAACTACGATAATGAAATGTACTTAGAGAGAATCAAACCAATAATAATCGCTTGTACAATATGCAATAGAAAATATTTCTTACGTATAATTCATAAATAGATAAATTTAATTTAACCTTAAATTAATTACAACCGGTAATCGCCTATGCCCTGGCCCCGAGCTACATCATCCGGACCACTGATCACTCGCGGTACATTAGACAAAGGTTCCACAACGAGGACGGCAATTTATAAAATATTGTATCGTATTCATGGACTTGATGGTCCTCGAGTGGTTAATATGTAATATCGAAAATCAAGAGAAGGTTATTTCATATATGATGAATATTTCCACATTTAGTCGTGGAAATATTTAATATTTTCATTTCCTTGCTCATGTAATGAGGCAAAGTGCAGTGTTAAGTTCCGCCTTTTTAAACGCAATGTCTTAAAATCGGCAGTGATTAGTGAGAAAATGGAAATGTCACAATCATAATGGGAACCATATAAATTAATGATGTATATATAAATTAATGATTTAATTTATTTATTTCATTAATTTAAATTAAATCATTAATTTATTAATGATGAGGCCTGTCGTGGCGCAGCGGCACAAGAGTGTGACTGTAACCGACAGGTTCGGGGTTCGATCCCCAGTCGAGGAAATGAAATATTTAATATTTTCAATTTAAAATATTTAATGTTTCATTTCTTCGCTCTGGTAATAAGGCAAAAGCGCGGCGTTGAGTTCCGCCCCTCAACACGCAATGCCTCAAATTCGGCGGAAAGTGGGGAAAGGAAGTGGAACGGAGTGTCATAACACTAGGTTCCACTTCCGTTCCCTCTGCCTACCCTGCCTAGTGCGGGATACAGCGTGAAGCTGAAAATTAATGATAAATCAGTGATGTACATAATATTAATACTAGAAATAGGCTTAAATGTAAAATAAATAAAAAAAAATTATAAATCAGTGATGTACATAATATTAACTTAGTGCGCCTGTAACTCGATTGCATCGAGTCCGTCATTCTTTTAAGGGTCAGGGTTTACGCTTTTACAATAGAATCCCAGGAAACGTCCGATTTCCTATTTCACAATTTAAAAAAGCTGTGAAAACACGTTTGTGTATTAAAGGTTATTACCAAAGTAACGATTTTATAAATGATAACACGCCTTGGGAATAAAATGCTCGCTCCAGGCTATTTCAAATGTATCATTGTCACATAATAACATGATGTAAAATTTTGTTAAAAAAAAGACATGTCCCGCTGAGTTTCTTTCGCCAGTTCTTCTCAAGTCTGAGGCAGTAACTTTAGTGAACTGGTGGTAAATTGTTTGACGTTCATAAAACGAAGCTTGTAACTTCTTATTTTGAATAAAATATTTAAATTTAAATTTGAAAATTAATATCTTAACACTGAGTTCCCATGTCGGCTTACTGCGGTTGCGCCCTTGTATGCGCTAGAGTGACTCGTTCTTTTTAAGTATGTAAAAGAACACTTAAGAGTTTTTTTTATTAAAACTGATGGTTCTTAGGTTAAATGAACCAATGGAAACAGGTTCGAATCCAATTTTTATATGTATATATATATATATATATATATATATATATATATATATATATATATATATATATATATATATATATATATATATATATATATATATATATATATATATATATATATATATATATATATATATATATATATATATATATATATATATATATATATATATATATATATATATATATATATATATATATACATATCAATTTAATTTACCCAAGCAAAGTCACAGGCAAGAGCTACTTTATTATATATAATTCAAAAGTGCACTATTCCAAACTGTCAACTGCATTTGCCTATAAATTTGAAACGCGTGTATTCCGTGTTAAAGCTATACATTTTGCAACCATGAAAACATTAAGCTGGTAACGACAGCTCTGTAGATATATTCTTTAGCCCCAATAGTACGTACATACGATGTGATATAGGGAAATGTGTGTACGTTATTTGTAGAACATTTTGTTTGTAATCTATTTTTAATAGCTTATTGGTTTTCAGTTTGTGTCGTTCGTTTTGTTCTTTTTTTTTATATTTTTTAATAATTCAAGCCGTAGTGGTTATTTAAATCACTTTTTTTTATTTTATACACAAATTACGACGTTAAGTTACGCCATGTATAACACTAGGTTCCTAAGTGGGGACTTAGGAACGTAGTGATGAAACACTTCATTCCCGCTCAGAACTGATCTTGACACAGCGTGAAAGTATGAAAAACCACTGAATTACTAAATTTCATAACAGGTTGTCACTTTGTATTTTTCGCAGTAAGTACTTAAAATGTAAAATAACGATAAATTATCTCTTGAAGATATTTTTAGATGGCTTTGACTTGGAAGTTTAATTTAATTGTGCTCTAAGGGACTGTGTAACATGAAAAAAGACAAAGTTATTATCTTTTCTTTCTTTATTTCTTTTCTTTTCAGATAAGTATGGCAGGGTAGGCAGAGGGAGTTTCGGAAACTAGCATTTAGCCATTTCCATGCCATAACCCACTTTAGACGATCACCACCACATCCAACCACCGCTTCATTAACAATCTTACTCTAGGGAAAGACATAGCAAGACACTTGCATCCGTAATAATTCCTATGACGGCGCGCAACACGGCCAAACCATCAAAAGAGATCGTACCTTATAAATCAAAAACAAAACAAAAATATAATCTTTCCCCCAAATTGGAAATAAACCCACAACCGTTACGCTTACAGTCAGTCGTTTTAATTATAATTTTATTAAAGAATCCTTTTATACTAAAAAAAATATTTTTTCACTCTTGTTTTAGATCCCAGGGCGGTGTGCGCACAGGCACGGACATGACATATCAACGGAACTGCCAGAACTGCTAGATATTCACCACGACAACAGTACACATCATGGAAAAGTAAGCAAATTGTTATCTTTCTTTTATTTTCAGTTTCACGCTGTTTCCCGCATTAGACAGAGGAAGTCTGAGAACCTAGTGTTAGGACACTCCGTTCTCACTAAGATGCGTCCGTTACCCAATTTCCTCCAAACTCTGGAAGCTTTACGTGTTGATTGAAAGAACTTAACTGCACGCTTTATCTCGCTACCGGAGCGAGAAAATGGAGATTTTTTTTTTGGAGCGTGAATTCATTTCAATCATGAATCATCTCCATTATATGTCTGACTCATGGACTGGCCGATATAACCATTAAAAGGTCATGGCAAAGCCCGGCGTTGAGATCCGCAATGTCGTAATGAAAAACAATCATTGTGCTACGTAAAAAAATCCTTCTAAGTCTAAAAATAAAAAAAAAAAAACTTATCATGATACTAAAAAAAATATGTCAAACAAATTATTGTCAAGAATAATTCTCATTAATTGGAATGACGCTTTCTCTAATGCTACGTACAAAAATAATTACGAGTAAAAAGTATTATTGTTCCAATTGATTTATTATTAAACTTTACAGTAATAATGCTTATGAGCTACTAACAGAATAACATATAGGCTACAATTGGTAGATGATTGGTTGGGTGGGGAACACGCCTTGACAACCATAATGTAGGACGTCTTCCAACAAGGTAGGGTGTCGATATCCTCAAAAGAACGTCAAGAGAAAGAGCTCAGTAGCTTCCCATAGGAGTCAGCAGTGGACAAGGCGTTTTATTCACTAAGTTACAGAAAAAGTTAAGCACAGTGTTAAGTTCCGCTATCAATGATGCAAAGTGAGAACGGAGAACAAAGTGTTTTCATACTACGTAATTTTATTGTTTACCTGAGAAAGAGCATGTAGCTGCCCATTATAAACATTATAGTTTAATACATAGTTTTATGCTAAAAAAATAAGCAAATTAGTTGAAAATTATTATAATATAACAAGTTAAACAGAATTAGATACAAAAGTTGTTTTCTGTAGCGTGGCTTATGCAAGCTTTACAAAGGACTCAGAACTATCTAGACGATAATAATACAGTATATAACATAAAATATGAGAAAATTAATAGCAAGACAAAGAAGAGTGTCTTAACTGTAGGTTCCCAAATTCCTTCCGCCTTTCCTACCATGTGCGGGTTACAGCATGTAGCTGTTAGACTTTTTTATTAGTATTATCCTAGAATAATAATAAATAGAGGCCTGTCGTGGCGCAGTGGCACAAATGTGTAACCGTAACGGACAGGTTGTGGGTTCGATCCCCACTCTAGGAAATAAAATATCTAATATTTTCAATTTAAATATTTAATGTTTTCATTTCTTCGCTCTGCATTAATTCGATACAAAATAAAGTGTTTATTTTAGCTTGTCATAGATTTTCGTATCGAAGAGTTATTACTTCAAGTCCATTTTATCGTATCTGTAGCTCCACTGCAAGTTATAGGTTGTGATTACGTGGCGTATTTCATGCGACATGCAGCAAAAACGTTGTTCATATGCTCTCGTATCTTTTGATTGCTCTAACTTAGAAATCATTATTTTTGTGCTTTTTGAGGTACCGTAAAAATACGTATAAATATTTGATATTAGATGAATTTTGATATTTTTATGCAATCTGGTTGTAAATAGTCTGGACGAACGAACAAACAGGCCAAAAAGTGAAGTGAATATTACTATGTTGTATAACGTCAATTATAAAAAGGTCTCCGTTTTTTTCCTTTCTTTTTAAATAACTTATCAATTTAAACGAAATGAACGAAAGATTAACGGAAACAATGAAACAAATTACTTAACTTAAATTTTAAAACAGAGATGCTAACAACATAATTAAGTTGTAATAAGCTTATAAGAATTTCGACGAAGCTTGGTGATGGAGCTTGGTCTTAGGCGTGTGATTCCGCCTTAGAATTGTATCACCCTGGTACTGATAGTGTCGTAAGAGGCGACTTAAGTACGTGTGGGAGAGTCACGTTGTCAGCAATCGCAACACGCATAGGCAGACTCGACCAGATTGTTACCACCCCCGGCATTTAAAACCGGCGTTAAGTAGTGGCTTTGGTTACTGTTTCGTATTAGGTAATGCCGGGCCCCGGTGCCCATCCACTTTAAAAGACGGTAACGCTCCTGTAGCTCCTCTGGAGTTTCACAGGGCCGTGGGCGACAGTGATCACACACCATCAGGTGACCCGTACGCTCGTTTGCCGTCTTCCCATAAAAAAAAGCTTGGAGAGAACGAATGGCTTTGTTGGTCAGAGCGCTTGAACGTTTTTCAAGAGGCGCGGGTTCACACTTTGAAAAAAATAGTAAAAATGAAACAAATTATTCAGCTCGCTTACATTAATATAAAGTATACATGATCAAATATGTTAAATATTATAACATCCTCTATCGTCGACTCTATTATTATTCTAGTTCAACACTAATAAAAAAGTCTGGTATTCCAAATTTTTACATATTTAATATTATATATTGTATTATTACCGTCTAGATAGTTCTGAGACCTTCATAAAGTAAAGCTTTCATAAGCCATGCTACAGAAATAACTTTTGTTTCTAATTTAATAAGCTCTAACTTGAGCTATATTTTAATATTTTATACCTATTTTGTTCACTTTTTTTAGCTTCACGCTGTATCTTCCACTAAAGCAGAAGAAATTCGAGAACCTACTGTTAAGATACTCTGTTCCATTCTCCCTCTCTCATTTTCAACCGAATTTGAGGCTTTGCTTGTTGAACGAAGAACTAAAAGAACTAAAATGTTAAATATTTAATTTCTTCGAGTGGGAATTGAACCCATAACAATACCACTGTGCGCTTACAGCCACGCGCTTGAGCTTCCTCTGGCCTCGTCTTTTTATGTACATGACTTTGATAATATTCTTACAAAATTAAAAAGAGCCCATTGGTGAAAGTGATGGAAAATGATGAAGGAAAATTTTTATTACCAAATCAGTTTTAAACAATTGTGGAATAACACTATATTTATTTACTAATTTAAAGTGTTATTCTACATTTAAAAAACATTTTTTTTCAGCTTCACGCTTTGTCCCGCACTAGGCAGGGTAGGCAGAGGGAACGAAAGTGAAACCTAGTGTTATGACACTCCGTTTCACTTCCGTTTCCCACTTTCCGCCAAATTTGAGGCATTGCGTGTTGAGTGGCGGAACTCAACGCCGCGCTTTGCCTTATTACCAGAGCGAAGAAATGAAACATTAAATATTTAAATTGAAAATATTAAATATATCATTTCCTCGACTGGGGATCGAACCCAGAACCTGTCGGTTACAGCCACGCAATAAAATAAATAAAAAACATATGAAAATGTATAAATCCTGATACGTTTACGTTACGTAAAATTTTTATACGTTCTTCATATTAGTATAAATGCTATATATTTTAAATCGTATACAGGACAAATGGGCTAGAATAGCCGTTTCTTGTTACAGTATCACCAAGAGCTTGACAAATTTACAGTGATTACTCTTAATTAGCGACAAGCGGTAAAGCGGTAATCCATAAAGTACGGTCAATATCTATTGTTATGTGAAATGAAACCAAATGTTTGTTATTTGAGCTTAATTCATAAAGTCGAACATATCACTTCAGCCTTTCATTAAAATTGATTACATACTTTGAATTTGTTTTTTTAATAATATAAATGCTACAATTTTTTTGAGGCCTGTCGTGGCGCAGCGGCACAAGAGTGTGACTGTAACCGACAGGTTCTGGGTTCGATTCCCAGTCGAGGAAATGAAATATTTAATATTTTCAATTTGAATATTTAATGTTTCATTTCTTCGCTCTGGTAATAAGGCAAAGCGCGGCGCTGTGTTCCGCCACTCAACACGCAATGCCTCAAATTCGGCGGAAAGTGGGGAACGGAAGTGAAACGGAGTGTCATAACACTAGGTTTCACTTCCTTTCCCTCTGCCTACCCTGCCTAGTGCGGGATACAGCGTGAAGCTGAAAGAGAGATTTTTTTTGCCCTTGAAATGGGGATGGGGTCAATAGGCAATGCCTAGAAAATTGTCCAGAAAGTCGGTAACGGAAGTGTTTTACTTAAAAAAAACAAGGTGTCTTCTCAGGTTCCCACTTAAAATGATCATAATACATCGTAATACTTTTTTGACCTTTTACGTATTTGGGTAGAAATTTCAAGAAATCTAGTAATCACTCACTAAGTTACCTCCACTCAACGATCATATATGCCTTATCTATGATCTACTCAGTAACGATAGTTTTTTACAAGTACCTACATACAGTCAAAAGTATTGTAGTTTCATTTAACTATATAATTCATGGCAAGAATATACTTCAACAAAATACTAGCAAAAACAGCAGTAGATTGACAAATTGAAGTCGTCGGCTCTTGGAGTTAAAATTTGCATATGCCACTGTTGTTTCGAATCATGTCGTTTAGTTGTGGTCCATGTGATGAAATATAGCGTTTTAATGAATGCAAAAATAGTTCTATTACTGTATTAATACGTACAGTGAAATGGTACTCCGATAGGCGTTTTTCTTTGCTTCACGCCGTATCACTTATATATGGATGAATCTGGTGGAGGGCTTAATATTAAAATTTTCGCCTGGTTTTCGAAATATTGTGATTTAAGCGGAAATCAACACAGCGCTCTAAAATTTTACTATAGCGAATGAATGAAAATAATTCGTTTCCCAGAATAATAATTAAATCCATTCATAACTCAACACACAATGCCTCAAAGTCGGCGGAAAGTGATGAACGGGTGTGGAACGGAGTGTCTTAACACTAGGTTACATACAGCGTGAAGCTGAGTATATATTACATACCGCTGACTCCCATAACTTGTACCGCAAGCAACCCTTTGATACCGTACACTGATTGTAAATTCCAACCCAGTTTGTTTTTATTAGAGCCTTGTTTAGCGCCTGCGATGATAATGCGGGGAGACAGGTTGTTTGCGTTGGCTTAATTCTGGATAACGTCTCTTCACACGAAATTGAGTATCTTCATTAGTTTCGCTCGGCTTAATGCGGTGTAGGGGATTTAGACCGTCTGAACTGTCTTTTATATTGGAAGTATTCTTTTTACACATTTTTTTTTTCACTTTAAGTTCATTTAAGCTGTATCGTAAGTATTGCTTAATACTAAATGTACTTTAAATTTTCTATTTTTCAACTGAATACTCAGTTTCTTTCACTTTTGAAACAAAAAAAAAATATTTAAACACTTTTTTTTCAGTCTTTATTTCTTTTTTAGTTCTAAGATATTACCCATTATGTGAAAAAGTATCCAACAACGTCACATTTAAACTTATTATACAATTAATATATCTTAAAATCATTACGTTTACATTACTTTTCATCTACCCTACGAAGATGAACGATTAGCTTCACGCTGTATCCCGCACGAGGCAGGGTAGGCAAAGGAACCCGGGAACCTAGTGTTAAGACACTCCGTTCCACTTCCGTTCCCCACTTTCTACCGTATTTGAGGCATTGCGTGTTGAGTGGCGGAACTCAGCGTCCGCGTTTTGCCTTGTACCAGAGCGAGGAAATGAAATATTAAATATTAAAAATGAAAATATTAAATATGTTCATTTCCTCGAACCCCAGAACCTGTCGGTTACAGTCACACGCTTGTTCCACTGCGCCACGACAGGCCTCAACAATCAACGATTAATAAGAAATAAAAAAAAAAAAAATAAAATATAAAAATGTCTGCACTATCTTCTTCAGCTTCGCACATATTTCCCACACATGACAAGGTAGGCAAAGGGAACCTGGGAACCTAATGTTGATGCTCTGTTTCTATTAAGACCCTTTCATTCCCCAATGTTCGTTTTGTTGAACATCGGGTTTTAACTTGTTACGATAGCGAAGAAATGAAAATATTAAATAATTAATTTAATAATTACCCCAAATAGGAATCGAACCCACACCCTGTCACATTTACAATGAAGTTATTATTGTCCGAAAAGTATAAAAAGTATTTATACCGAAAACAAAAGGACACGACAATTTAAACACTGAGCTCCGGTTAGTGGAATTGTAGCGGGCGCTTTGTGGTCGCTATCCTACTGCAGTGTATGGAATTTGTATTTCTACGTACAACTAGAATAGAATAGATAGATATTTCTTTTGGAATGGAGGGTAGTTGTAATGTTAAGGTTATTTTCGTTACTTAAATTAAGTTCCAAGGTAAATTGTGTATATGTAATAAAATATGTTTTTTATTTATTTATTTTTGTTAATGAATTAAATAAACAGTGGCAAGGTTGTGAATCCCAGTCGAGGAAATTATATATTTCATTATATTAATTTCTTCGCTCAAGTAACGATACAAAACCGCTAATAAAAAAAATATTAAATATTTCATTTCCTCGACTGGGGATCGAACCCAGAACCTGTCGGTTACAGTCACACGCTTGTGCCGCTGCGCCACGACAGGCCTCATTAAATTCTTAAAACACGAAACAATGGATGAAAAATGATACGATGGTTCACATATTTGATACCCACAATTCTAAGATCGAGAAATGTTGTGGGAAGATTTAGTAAGCGATATCGTGGAAACGTAACGAGTTTGTACTGTACACAGTGTCAGTTTCTGCCAGCTCTTCTCAGCAGATCTGCCTTCTTCACTAGTGGTAGCTTCCTATATTACTGACGCCACTTTTAAATTGTCAAGTTACATTTCTATGTAACTTGACGATTCAAAAGCTCTTGTAATGGCCTAATCGAATAAAGAATATTGTGATTTTGGTTTTTTGATATTTTTGGGTTTGATTCCCACTAGCGGACGAAATTTTTTAGCTTCACGCTGTATCCCGCACGAGGCAGGATAGGCAGAGGGAACCCGGGAACCTAGTGTAAAGACACTCCGTTCCACTTCCGTTCCCCACTTTTCCGCCGAATTTGAGGCATTGCTTGGTGAGTGGCGGAACTCAACGCCGCGCTTTGCCTTATTACGGACGTAAACTTATGTTTATTTTTAAGATAAATAGCGGCGTTGAGTCTTATACATACTTGTATTTAACAATTCAATCACTAAATATCCTGGATACTTAGTTTTCTCTCTGTAAAAAGTATCTATAATTTTCATTAATTTAAAGAAAACATCTTGTGATATATATCTTAGATCAATATATAGGTCATACTTTAACTCCCTTTTTAGTCTACACACTCATTTCATTTACAGAATTCACATAATAAGGTTATTGAGCGATTATGAGCGTTGTAGTTGTAAGCTATCTTAAGATAGATTAAAAATAAAGAGTATTGACAGACGAACAATGAAGTAATCCTACAAGGGTACCATTTATATACATGTATGTATTATTTTAACTTCGACAAACGACAAACTCTCCAGTGGAAAGGCGAAGAAATGCACAAAATAATTGGATTGTATTTGATTCAAGAGAGCTCTCTCAGGATTTACCTACGCAAATTGTCTTTGTGTATTCCCCTTTAGTTAACGTATATTATATTCCTAAAACCCCACTATACTTACGTTACTGACAAGATAACTTGAACTTTTGTTTTTAAAAGCTTAAAAGTGTCTTTGTTGTGGGTTTGATTCCAATTTGAGGAATCAAATTATTTTCTTATAATAAGAAAATGAATGCTTTATTTGAATGACAAAGAAATTATGGAAATGAAAAAAATAAACTGAAATATTATAACAAGTTAAAAAGCATTTGAATAATACAGTAGAATATCAAAGCGCAGGGGCTCAAGCGTGCGACTGTAAATACATCAGGTAGTGGGTTCAATTTGCAATAAATATTTCATATTAATTTCATTTCTTCCCTCTGGTAAGAAGGGAAGAAACGGTGTTGAGATCCGCCACTCAAGACAACGCCTCCAAACTTTGTCGGATATTGGGAGTTAGATGTGTTTTAATGGAAACTGAGTGCTTAATTCTAGGTTCCCACCTTCCTCCTACCTACTCTGTTATATACAGGAAACAGCGCAAAATTAAAAAAAAATACTACCTTCATATGAGCGAAATTTTTATATACAGCGAAAGATATATATTCTCTCTCAGCTTCATGCTATATCCCACATTTTATCAAGGAAGGTAGAGGGAACCTGGGAACCTCATATACAGACTCCACTTCTAGCTCTCCAGTTCCCCACGAAACATAAATATTGTTATTTAAAAATTATATATATATATATATATATATATATATATATATATATATATATATATATATATATATATATATATATATATATATATATATATATACATATATATATATATATATATATATATACATATATATATATATATATATATATATATATATATATATATATATATATATATATATATATATATATATATATATATATATATATATATATATATATATATATATATATATAATTTATAACTTTACTTTTCTACTAATATATAAATAAGTTTACTGCCCTACTATTAGGGTTAAAATGATATTCCCCCGAGCAACCCTCCTTTGCAATTATTATTCCGGTCAGCGGTATGTAAAAACGGTGCGTGATCAAAATCTCGTAACCTAAGCTGGTAAATATAAATATGGGAAACTGAACGTATAGATCGATATTATATGATTATAATTTTCATATTTTTACATGTAAATTTGTAAGGGAAATGTGTACTTAAGTATTTAGGTGATGCCTGACGTGGCGCGGAACGTGACGACAGGTTGTGGGTTCAATCCCCCCGAGAAGTGAAATATGTAATAATTTCAAATGAAACATATAATATTTTCCGGTACTCAACTTTTTTTTTCTCTCTCTCTCTCGTGGAACGTGGGGAACGGAAGTGGAACGGAGTGTCTTAACACTAGGTTCCCGGGTTCCCTCTGCCTACCCTGCCTCGTGCGGGATACAGCGTGAAGCTGAGTCAACTGACTCAACTTGCAATGCCTCAAATTCAGCGAAAAGTGGAGAATAGTACAGAGTGTCTTAAAACTAGATACCCAAGTTACCATAGCAAAGAAATGAAAATATCAAATATTTCATTTCATCAAGTGGTGCTCGAACTGTATATCTGTTGTGCTTGCAAGATCCGTTTTAAAGCATGTTAAATATACTAAAGGAATTATTTAATATCAATCAATAATCAGCTTCACGCTGTATCTCGCACGTAACAGAACAGGCGGAGGGAACTTGGGAACCTTGTATTATGAGTCTCTTCCGTTCCGTTCCGATTTCCAATTTTCATCGAATTTGAGTCATTGAGTGTTGAGTGGCGGAACTCAGCGCCGCAATTTACCTTGTTCTAGACCGATAACATAAAATATTATACTCAGCTTCACGCTGTATCCCGCACATGGCAGGGTAGGCAGAGGGAACTTGGGAACCTAGTGTTAAAACACTCTGTTCCACTTCTGTTCCGCACTTTACGCCGATTTTTATTTTATTTAAAAATATTAAAGAATAACCTTTTAAACACATCTCAATTATAACTGTATATAACGTTGTATTCTGTATATAAAAATATTTCAGTCCCCTATTAAAATTCGAATCCACAGTTACCACTTATTAGTTAGACGCTGACCACTAAGTCATATGGTCCGGGAGCCAGTGACAATTTTTCGTCACGAATTTCCTCCCGAGTGAAAATTCGTCAAATGCATTAAGAAGTTGTGTTATGAAGCTTAGCGACCGTCAGCTGCGGCTCTGGTAGTGGGGCAGGCAGTGGCAGCCTCCCACGCACGACGAAAAAAAAAGTTTTTTTAGTCACTTCCTCCCGTTCTATAATTTCTTGATTAATAGTTTATTTAATATCTTGAAGGAAAAATAAAGTCAGCTGACCATAACATGGCGGATTATACGTCAGCTGGCCGCTTGAATATGAAAAAAAAATGTATATTTTCAATGATTTCCTCTCAACTAAAAATTAAACTGGTGATAGTTTATATGTTACTGTCAATAAAAATTAACGTCAGCTTGCTGTATCTCAGTGGAAAGTTTGTCAGCTGGTAACTTGAAATGTGTAATGTAGCAGCATTATCACCTATTGAATCTTATCAGCTGACGACTTTTCCCTTGACTTACAGCTAGCTGATTTTTTTGAAGTAAAACTTCTTTAGGCGCATGAGGGTAAAATTTTTACAGACGAAACGTCACGCCGGTATGCAACGGAAGTGTCGGAAAAGAGAGAGAGAGTGATCGAGACCGATTGAGAGAGAGTAAGACAGGGCAAACGTAGCATGAGCAACTAGCCGTGCAGTGACTTTGTGAATAAAGGACAATGTGTAATTTTGGCCCCAGCTCTGCTGGCATGCAATTTGTAAACATAAATATTCACGTGTTTTATATTATAATAATCAAATATTAGTATAAAACGGACACTTCAGATTCTCATAAACATATTAAATAGTATAATCATTGATATAATCGCATCCTATTAAGCCCGCCGGTCATTGTAAATAAAAACAAATTAAACGTTTCAGCGCTTTAGCGAAACTGCGATTTATTGCCCGTTTAATGCTAACAAAATGTATGCAGCGCTAAAGCGCTTGGCAATACTACATTGACTTGCAAACAACTAGAGAAAAGTGATTTCCTCCCGGATGAAAATTTATAAGAGAATAGTTAATATACTCTGGTGAATAATAAAAAAAATCAGCTAGCTGTAAGTCAAGGGAAAAGTCGTCAGCTGATAAGATTCAGTAGGTGATAGATGCTGCTACATTACACATTTCAAGTTACCAGCTGACAAACTTTCCACTGAGATACAGCAAGCTGACGTTAATTTTTATTGACAGTAACATATAAACTATCACCAGTTTAATTTTTAGTTGAGAGGAAATCATTGAAAATATACATTTTTTTTTTCATATTCAAGCGGCCAGCTGACGTATAATCCGCCATGTTATGGTCAGCTGACTTTATTTTTCCTTCAAGATATTAAATAAACTATTAATCAAGAAATTTTAGAACGGGAGGAAGTGACTAAAAAAACTTTTTTTTTCGTCGTGCGTGGGAGGCTGCCACTGCCTGCCCCACTACCAGAGCCGCAGCTGACGGTCGCTAAGCTTCATAACACAACTTCTTAATGCATTTTACGAAATTTTACTTGGGAGGAAATTGGTCATGAAATCTGTCACTGGCTCCCGGACTAATAATGGTCTCAATGATTCCCTTTTTTTCACAAATAATATAGAAAATAAACAAGTTTACAACTATTCTAATCACTCACTAACACGAGACCGCATCAAAGGCGATATATTAAATTCCATTATCAAGTACTTATGTTATCTTGTTGTGTGGTTTGTTGCAGAGTTGTATGGAGTATGTTATTGATTCATTGATTTCCAGTATATACACTTGTAATCTAGATATTTTCGGCGGACAGCGTTTAACTCCGCCGTATGACTCGAAATGTTTTGAAGATATGGCTAAACAGACTTATTTAATTTTCAACGGATTTTCTTGTTGACGTAATAAGAAATATCTTATATTGTTGTTGATTCAAAGCTGACTTCGAGTATATAACGCTTATAATTTTAATATTTTCTACATAGATAAACTGCGGCGTTGAGTTCCGCCGCAATACACTAGATGTTTTGAAGATTTGGTTTAACAAACATATTTAAATTTCAATTAATTTTCTATTTCTATTTAATTTTGAATAATAATAAAAAAAGAAAGACAAAAAAATGAGAGAAGTATGAATTCTAAAGTCGTCGACATTACTTGAACTATGTTAACTATATCTTCTAGATAACTTTAAATGCGCGCATACTTATGTGTACTTTACATTCATTTATAGGTATAAACATATAAAATTTTTTCAAAAAATATATTATTTACATCAGATTTTGGTTGTTTCTCTTTTAAGATGTATGAAAAATTGTTAAGGCCCATCGTGGCGACAAGTATGTGACTATAAACGACAGGTTCCCTACTCGAGGAAATGAAATATTTAATATTTTAATTTCAGCTCTGGTAATAAGGCAAAATGCGACCGCCTCTCAATACTCAATGTCTCAAATTTGGCGAAAAGTGGAAAACGGAACAGAGTCCTCACTTTAGGTTCCCAAGATCCCTCAGCCTGTCTATAGGAAACAGCAGGAAACTGAAAAAATAGTAAAAGATGAAAAAAGTTAGACAATAACAAAGCCATTATTAACTTCCACTCAAGGGAATGAAATATTTAACTTAATATTTCACTTTCTCGCTCCGATAACGAGGCAAAGCGCAAGTATACCACAACCGGACAAAGTTAGTCTAAACTCCGCCATGACAGCGTCTGTTCTTTGAAAATAGCAGGCAAGGCAGAGCTGTTCAATGGTGGAGTAACCTAACGCCAGTCTCGATCAACCATGACAAAGAAAATAAAATATTTCCCTCAGTAGAAATCGAACCAAGAACTACCAAACGGCGTCTAGCACTAAGAAACTAAGCTATAGAAGAAAATATTATCCATCGCTAATCTCTCCTGGGTGCCCGCCAAGCTCTTAACTTACATCGAACTGGTTTATCTGAACTAGGTTATGCATTTCGATATTATCTTGAACGTTTTTAATTTCAAAGTTTATTAAACGTTGAATACATTATTTTTATTCTAGATACTGGAATTTAATATCAGAATTCCAAAAAAATATATGGATTTTTTATTGAAGATATTTGAAATATTTATGTATATATTTATAATAATTATTTCTTCGCTCTGGTAACAAAGCAAAACGTGGCTTGAATTCGAGCATTGCCACACAATATCTCGAAATTCAGCGGCAGTACAAAGCGAAAGTGTCTTGGAACTAGGTTCCCGAGTTCCCTCTGCCTTCCCTGCACAGCGGGATACAGAGTGAACATACAAAAAAAACACGCGAGCAAAATGTCTCAAATTCTGCGGAAGTAGAAAGCGGAAGTGTCTTGGAACTAGGTTCCCGAGTTCCCTCTGCCTTCCCTGCACAGCGGGATACAGTGTGAACATAAAAAAAACACACACACACGAGCAAAACTACACAGTTTATTTCTAGTTTGTAACTAACACTTAATATGATTTAGTAAGCAGCGCAATATTCTACTGTTAAGTAGCCATTACGTTTGTAAATAATAATAGTTAAACTGTTCTGGTTGCTTGCCAAGAGGTGAATTGTGGCCTCCTTCCTCCAGAAAGCGCCGCACTATCTCAAGTGCTAGGCTATATGATATTAGAAAAATTTTGGGTATAAAATTGTATAAAATTTTGGTATTTATTCCTTTTTGTAGGTAAAGTCGATATGTTTGTCAGTTTCAAAGTGTTATTCTCAGCTTCTCGTTTTATCCCGCACATTGCGGGATAGTCAGTGGGAACTTGGGAACATAGTGTTAAGACACTCTTCCGGCGAATTTGAGGCATTGCGTGTTAAGTGGCGGAAAGCAACACAGCGCGTCGCCTTGTTACCAGAGCGAAGAAATGAAAATATTAAATGTTTAATTTGAAAATTTTAAATAATTCATTTCCTCGAGTGGCGATCAACCCACAACCTGTCGTTTACAGTCACTGTGCCGCTACGCCACGACATACCTCAAGAAAAGATAAACACTTTTTATAAAACGTACATATTTTTGTAGTCAACGAAAATTGAACCCGTACCACATGAGTCCGAAGAGATCCGTAACTTAAGTACATTTGAATTCGTGTTTTTTTAAATGTACGTAAATAATAAAGAGAGCCCTGTTATTTTTACGGCGTTAATTGTAAATTAAAAAGAAAACATATTTTCATTTTTTTTTGTATTAATTAAATTAAAACTTACTTTGAAGATTTTTGTATCATGAATATTATATATATTGAAACTTCAGTAACTAGAATAAGAATTCAGTATAAAATATATTATTATATTTATATTAAGGCTATAGCAACGCGACGGGACAAGATCTGACGGTAAACATACTGATTATGGGTTCGATACCCATTCGAGTTAAAGTTATTTTTAATTTCTTCGCATTCCCCACATATCTCTGGAACGACCTACCCGCGGCAGTGGGAACTTGGGAACATAGTGTTAAGACACTCTTCCAGCGAATTTGAGGCATTGCGTGTTGAGTGGCAACACAGCGCTTCGCCTTGTTACCAGAGCGAAGAAATGAAAATATTAAATATTTAATTTGAAAATTTTAAATAATTAATTTCCTCGAGTGGCGATCGAACCCACAAGCTGTCGTTTATAATCACACGTCAATGCCGCTGCGCCACGACAGACCTCAAGAAAAGATAAACACTTTTTATAAAACGTACATATTTTTGTAGTCAACGAAAATTGAACCCGTACCACATGAGTCCGAAGATATCCGTAACTTAAGTACATTTAAATTCGTGTTTTTTTTAAATGTACGTAAATAATAAAGATAGCCCGGTTATTTTTACGGCGTTAATTGTAAATTAAAAAGAAAACATATTTTCATTTTTTTTTGTAATATTAATTAAATTAAAACTTACTTTGAAGATTTTTGTATCATGAATATTGTATATATTAAAACTTTAGTAACCAG
Source organism: Eueides isabella (assembly GCA_019049475.1). Classification (NCBI taxonomy): domain Eukaryota; kingdom Metazoa; phylum Arthropoda; class Insecta; order Lepidoptera; family Nymphalidae; genus Eueides; species Eueides isabella. The sequence goes on from CM032404.1 coordinate 1,397,953, forward strand.
AATAAGAATTCAGTATAAAATATATTATTATATTCATATTAAGGCTATAGCAACGAGACGGGACAAGATCTGACGGTAAACATACTGATTATGGGTTCGATACCCATCCGAGTTAAAGTTATTTTTAATTTCTTCGCATTCCCCACATATCTCTGGAACGACCTACCCGCGGCAGTATTTCCAGGTCGATACGACATGGGTACCTTCAAAAAGCGCGTCTACCTACACCTCAAAGGCCGGCAACGCACCGGTAGCTCCCCTGGTCTTACACGGGGCCGTGGGCAACGTTGATCAGTCACCATCAGGTGACCCGTACGCTCGTTTGCCTTGTCTTTTCCATAAAAAAAATAAGTATATGTATAATATAATAAAAGAAATCATATCAAAAAAGCATATCTCTCCTGCTATATTTTGGTACAAAGTGAAGATATTTCTTTTTTATTCACGCCATATCCCACACATGGTAGGGTAGGTTGAGGTAACTTGAAAACCCAATGTTAAGACAATCTGTTCTCACTAATACGTACCTGTTCGTCTCTTTTTCTGTTGAAAATATATATTTTTACTTTTTTAATCTTCACGCTATATCCGGCATATTGCAGGGTACACAGATGAAACTTGGGAACCTAATGTTAAAAGATTCCTTTCCCTTATTAACTTTTCCCCACATTAGAGACATTGCATGCGGAACTCGCCGCGCTTTGCCTTGTTAATAAATCGCAGAAATGAAAAATAATAAATATTTCATTTCCTCGAGTTGAGATCGAACCCACGCCATGCTTCATTTTTTTTCATTTCATTTGTTTTTATAGCTATATAATATAAAACTATATTTACCGATCAACCAAAAACTGTCGCTTATACACACAAACTACCCCACTGTGGTTTTATATATATAATACATACAAACATACAATAACACATTATTACGAATTATTAACAAAAATTGAAACAACATTTTGTCACAGTCTGCTAAGTTTCTTTTAACTTACTTCACAGATGTCTGTGATGTCATTTTTTCTGTTTATATCAAAATGAAAAATAAAGTATATGGTAAGCGCTTGTTAAGTTTTCTTGATAAATATTATCAAATATTTTTATATCAAAATTAAAAATGTAAAAAAGAAAAAATATATTAATTGCTCACCTGCCTTTTCGTTATGCGTTACGCGTTACGTGTAACGTCGCTATGTTTCTGGCTTACTCATTTTAGACAGCGACTCTCACACTCAGCGCCACACTTATTTTATATAAATACTTGTTAAAATTGTAACTAAAGAAATATATATTTTATAATAAATAGAATATTTTAAATTTTAACAACCTTTCTTTACATTATCACATAAATATTCATAAAATTTAAGCAACAACTAAAGCTTTTCTCAAGTTTAACATTTTCAATATTAAATAGTTCAACTTAAATGAATTTCAATGATTACTCAGACGTCACAAGACAGGTATAAAATCCAATTTTTACATAAAATTTTACTACTTGTATGAGAAAAGTTGTACAAACGTATCCATATTTCCACATTGTTTAATTAGAACTTAGTCTTAGTGATCACAGCGCTAGGGAAACTTACGAGAGGCGCAAATATAAATCCGACGTACGCCTTGAAGAATGGAATGAAATATTCGCTATTGTACACAAAAAAAATCGTTACAAGATTGTTTAAAAATATCAATAAAATAGCACAATATGCGGCCTTATTGCTAAGTGAGCAATCTCTTCCAGGCATCCTTGGGGTAGAGGAGAGAATAAATGAAAATGGAAAGGGTTGTACTGAGTACATCTAATAATATTATATACATATATGAAAATCACTATATATAAATAAATAAAATTTTTTAATATTTTTTTTTGTATCTTAATGTGGACAAACACTTTGAAAGTATTAAATATGAATCACTCACTCACTCACTCAGCTTCAGGCTATATCCCGCACAAGGCAGGGTAGGCAGAGGGAACTTGGGAACCTAGTGTTAAGACACTCCTTTCCACTTTCGTTCCCCACTTTCCGTCGAATTTGAGGCATTGCGTGTTGAGTGGCGAAACTCAACGCCGCGTTTTGCCTTGTACTATAGCGAAGAAATGAAAACATTAAACATTTAAATTGAAAATATTAGATATTTCATTTCCTCGAGTGGGGATCGAACCCACAACCTGTCAGTTACAGTCACACGCTTGCGCCGCTGCGCCACGACAGGCCTCAAATATAAGTCATTACATATAATTTTATTTATTTCACTATCACTGAAGCAAAATATTTAAGCTAACAAACCACAAATGCGGTTTGCACACATAGTTAAAATTCAACTGTGCTCTAATACAACGATATTGAATGGTAACTGTCGTGCCGCAGCGGTACAGTATTCAACTTTAATTTTAAGATTTATGGGTTCGATTTTAAGTGGAGAGAATTATTGGTTTACATCATGTACCAAGACTTAGCGCTGAGTTAAATTCCACTCGACTAGCAATGCGTCGAAAGTTGAGAATAATCTATAGTTACGTGGAAGATATATTAAAAAAATCCTATGTATTGTTTGTCTGTGCGCTTGTACGCGCTAATCTCAGGAACTGCAGTATATCTTTCCAATAACGTTTAGTATTAGTTTTATTTAAATGGGTTGGTAAATAAAAAAGTAACTTCGATTAAAAAAATATTTAATGCGGCAAAATTACCATAATTTTATTAATCATTTGGCTGAAATTTTAGTTTTCAATTTATACTGTCTTAAAAGTCATACAAGAGAGTGATGGAGATTAGCGGGCGAAGCCGCGGGTGGATCGCTAGTACAGAATGAAACTAAATAAAACATATATTACAGGAAAGGGGCGGCTGGTCACAGTGGAGCGAATGGTCTCTTTGTTCTCGGACTTGTGACGGTGGTGTGTCCAGGCAGCTCAGGACTTGCTCTTCACCCGCTGGCTGTAGAGGAGAGCCGGTGCGATACAAGATTTGTAATATGCAGGTATGTTACTTAGTTTTTACTTAAATAATTTGTTTCTGCTTTAACATGTATCCCGCACAGGTAGCATAGGCAGAGAGAACTTGGGAAGCTAGTGATAAGATACTGTGTTCCATTTCCCATTTTCTACCAAATTTGGGGTATTGCATTTTGAGTGGCGGAGTTTAACGCCGAATTTTGCCTAGCTGCCCAAACTAAAATATTTAATATTATTATATATCATTTCTTCGAGTCTCCACTCGAACCCACAACCTGTCGCGGACACAGATACACTTCTGTGCCCCTGCGCAACGACAGGCCTCAAGGTATGTTAATTAGGGCTATTCAATTAACATTATAAATGATATTACAATATATAGAGGCTGTTTTGGTTATATTTTAAGTTGGATACCAACTTGAGGTAATGATTTATTTTCATTTATCCGCTTGAATAGAAAAAACTGCGTTGTTAAGTACTGCCAAGCATTAGGTTATGTTTTAGTTAACGTTCAATAGAGTCTGAGTCTGTGTACATTTTTGACAAACATATATCTAGTGTTAAATCGGAAAATATTTGTTTATAAATATTTTAATTCGAGAAACAATATCCTTTTATAACATATAATTGGTACAAGACAATAAATAACTGACTAAAGAAGAAATAGTAAATATTTAGCATAGAATGTTTTAAAAAAAGTAAATTGAAAAGCTTATAAAATCATCGTGGCACAGCTGCCTCTGGCTTTAAGGACAAAGGTTCTAGTTTCGATTCCAATCGGAGATATGTAATAGAAATATAAGATTACCCCTTATCATTATATATAGCAACAAGTGAAAAACGAAGTATTATCAGCGTTGAGTTCCGCTCCACAACATACAATATTGAAGATTGTATTAACCCTAGGTTCCCACGTTCCCTCTGCCTACATATAGCCTGTTTACAGAACGAAGCTTTAAAAATACATTATATTATAAAAGAAACATTAATTTTACAAAAAAAAAAACATATTCTTGGAAGCGAAAATAAATCGTATTTTTAAATTCCCACAAAAATTTACGACCTCCAAACTAATTTCAGGTAACAGTAAGTGTTGGTATAAATCAAAGTTTTATAGGTCCGAACCATCCAGTGCTCTCCGGGAAGTTCAGTATTGTTAGCTAATAACTTCTTTTGTTTATTTACGATAATTAAGAACGTGACGAATGAAAATATATAAAAAAGACTCTCATGGCGCAGGAGTATGAGAGTGTGGCTTTAAGCGTGACAGGTTGTGTGTTCAATTCCCATTGAAGAAAAAAAAATATAAAATATTTTCATTTCTTGTGGTAACGAAACAAAATCGTTTTCCCACCCGACACGCAATACCTCGAATTTGAAGAATATACGGAAAGCGGCCTGTCGTGGCACAGCGGCACAAGTGTGTGACTGAAACTGACAGGTCGTGGGCTCGATCCTTACTCCAGGAAATGAAATATTTATTATTCTCAATTTTAATATTTTGTCATTTCTTCGCTCTAGTACAAGGTAAGACGCGGTGTTGAGTTTTGCCACTGAACACGCAATGTCTCAAATTTGGCGGAAAGTGAAGAACGTAACTGGAACGGAGTGTCTTAACACTAGGTTCCCAAGTTCCCTCTGCCTACCCTGCCATGTGCCGGATACAACGTGAAGCTGAGCTATGCGGAAAGTGAGGAACAGAAGTGTCCCAATTGGAATGTTTTTTTTAAGTTTACGCTAAATCACACATGGCAGGGTAAACAGAAGGATTGACTTTCTGCCCAATTTAAGGTATTCCGTGTTGAATGGCGGAGTTCAACATCGCGATTTACTTAATTAATTGAGCAAATTAATGATATTAAATACTTCTTTTCCTCAAGCACCCGTTGTACTTTTAACACAAGAGGTCTTAGCTAGGCATTTCTTAGACATCTTTATGAATTTTACAAAGAATTACCAATGAAATTAGTTTTAGTAATAGCTATTAAATTAACCACCTCTTGAGTCAACATTATAATGTAAAATGAGATCATAATCCAGTTTTTTTCACACAATGCTTGTAAAATGAAAAGATTTTTTGATGATACCCACCTGGATAGCACAATAAAGTTTCAGTAGACGCGACTTACCCTATTCTACATTCTAGTCTACAGTCTAGACTTTATAGCTCTTGAATATTTAAATACTGGAGATCGTTAGCGAAGCTTTAAATTTTGATATATATTCATATTCTTTTTATTATTTAATTTCTCAGCTTCACGCTGTATCCCGCACATGGTAGGGTAGGCAAAGGGAGTTTGGGAACCTAGTGTTAAGACACTCCGTTCCACTTTCGTTCCGCACTTTCCGCCGAATTTGAGGCATTGCGTATTAAGTGGCGAAACTCAACGTCGCGCTTTGCTTTGTTACCAGAGCGAGGAAATGAAAACATTGAATATTTTTTTGTGTGTTATTTTTTTTGGGTTATTAAAACTTTAATTAAAAATGAGGCCTTTCGTAGCGCAGGAGCGCAAGTATGTGACTTTAAACGCGACAGATCGTAGGTTCCATCCGTTCCATCCGAGGAAATTAAATATTTAATATTAAACGTTTTCATTTCTTCGTTCTAGTAACAGGGCAAAGCGCGGCGTTGAGTTCCGCCACGCAACACGCAATGCCTCAAATGAAAGGACAGTGGGGAATGGAACAAAGCGTTTAATCACAAGGTTCCTAAGTTCCCTTTGTCTATCTTGCCATGTGCGGGAAACAGCTTGAAGCTGACTGAGTATCATGAGATAATGTATCTATTTTATATTTATATTATAGACCTCTATTTTATAAACTTCAATGTAAAAGTTATATGTTTGACCTATCTGTCTGTCCGTGACCATAGTTCATGAGTTAATGAACTGTTTTGAGTGAGTTTTTTTAATCGAAATACATGTAAACGCGCAGTTTTTATTTATGTTTTATATACACTTTGCCAGGATGTGGTACATATATGTAGATAGTAGCAGTGCAAAGGTTTAAAATTAAAGATTTTTTATTAATAGTACATTATAGCTCTCTTTCTTTTCTAAGTATCAATAGTTGATCTACGGTCTCTTATACTCGTAATTTTGTTTGTTTAGTACTTTGATTGTATGTACCTTTGAAACTACTGGCCAGATTTGAATATAACTTTTTTTATTACATCAATATGAAATTGGAACAAAATATTGTTTGAAATTTGTTTTTAATATCAGCACAATGAATGTTTTTTTTTTCTTTATTTTAATATTTATTTAATTTCATATAACCTGTAACCAATATTAAATTCTCTTACTTTATTAACTTTACAATTGCGTACAAAATATAAATATTATGTATGTAATTGTAAGGTAAAAAACTGACTTGACTCTCCAACATAATTTGTACAAAAGTAAACATAAAATTGTCACCAAAATACTGAGACGCCACAAGCGCACAGTAATACCAGTTAATCCCGCTCCGGGACGAGGCCGTAAGAACTGGCTTAAGCACCACGATGATGTATTTTTGTACAAAGCCTACTTGTTACGTTCTTATTGCTTATCTTTAGCAAATTTGGTGTTTTATTTTGAGAGTAAAAAAGTGTTTTTTTTAATTTTAAGACATACCGTTCTAACTAAGACACTTCCATTCTACTCTTTCCAAAAAAATGAGACATTGTGTGTTTAGTTTCGCAATTCAACGCCGCGCTTTGTCTTGTTACTATAGCGATATAATATACATTAAATATGTCAATATTAAACATTTCTCAAGCTAAAGATTGAACCCATAAACTGTCGCGTTTACAGTTGCACGCTTGTGTCACTTCAGGAACGGAGTGTCTTAACACTAGGTTCCCAAGTTCCCTCTGCCTATTCTACCATGTAAGGGATACAGGGTGTTACTGAAAAGAAAAAATCACGCCCCTAAATAGCGATCGATCTAGAGTATACTACACTAAAATACTTTCCTACTAAGCTAGCCATCTCAATATATTATACAATAAATAATAATGTAATAACAAGCTACATTTTACCAACTTCCTGTAAAAGATCCACACGAAGTTCTAAGCTCACAAGTTCCTCCGTAAGCTGCTATTGATAGTTGTAGTAAACAATTTTAAAGTTATATTGCCAAAACGAGGTGAAGACTTGGCTTTGAGAGCAAGAATACCCTATGATTAATACGATAACAAACAAAGACCAAGTTGCTAGCACCGTTTTAGATATAAATCATATATGTAAATGAAAATTTTCATTTTAAAAGATCTAAGAGAGACCTGTCGTTGCGAAGGGCACAAGCGTGCTGCTGTAAACGATAGGTTGCGGGTTCGATCTCAACTGGAGGAAATGAAATATTTAATATTTTTCATTTTTATTTTTTTTAATTTTTTCATCTAAATTCTGGTTACATAGCTAAGTGCGGCGTTGAGTTCAATAATAAGTCTTAATGGTAATGGTGTACCTTACTACTAGACTCCCTCTGCCTACCCTGCCATGTACTGAATATATGGTAAAATTGAAAAAAAAAAAATTTTGAATATTCCTTATCACATGTATATTCTTAATTTGTTTATTAGAATATTTCTTACTTCTTCCTTTATTTATATTTCATATTTTATAATTTTGATAATAAGCTGCGGCATTAAGTTCCTGGATTTATTTTATTAATTTACTGTGAAAAGTGATATAAAGAAATTTCTTCTTGAAATGTGTAACGGGGAGCGTTAACACTAGGTTCCCAAGTTCCCTTTGCCAACCCTTTCCTCTGCGGGATACAGCGTACAGCTGATGAAATGAACCAAAAAAACTCCTAAACATCCCTAATTCTTGGGTGAATATAAACTAATGTACAACTCTGTTGTATATTTCCAACTCATTTTCCGGTCACTATGCATTTTACTTTAGAATTAAATCAGACTCGGTCGAGCCACGACAGTAATAAGATAATATTTTGCAGCTGTGCAATTGTAAGTACAAACTAAAACCAAGAATTGGTGTAAACGAGGACAAAACCAGTAACTACAACGTTAAGAAAATATTATTTAAGTTTGGTACGCGGTTCTTCGCTTTTCGCTATTTCGTGTTGAAACTGAACTCTCTGAGTGGACTCAGTGTAATTGTAAACGTGATGATGGGGACTCAATCTAACAAACGTATAAGAATTTTGATGTAGCTAGATGGGAACGTATGGCTTAGTTGATCTAAGTGCTTGGACGGTTTCCAAGAGGCGCGAGTTCAAATCCACGTACGTACGTTCTATTTTTTTTACCTTTTTTAAAAAACTATCCTAATAGGTTCAAATCCATGTACGTTCATTTTTTTATACGCTTTCTGAAAAGTGTCGCTTTTGAAAAAACAAATTAAAAACTTTTTAAACAAAACACTTTTAACCGGATTAATCGTACATTAAACGTGTTTTATATTGTAGTATTGAGTGGTGAACATTTTTGGATTCATTATTTTCTCATTATTAAATAAAAACTTTCATAATTAAGTTTCTTCAATGAAAATGCGATAAAATTTAAAGCGACACACAAAAGCTTATTACAGTAGCAAAAACAATAAACTATATGTATTGTTTTGCTTTGTTCAATTCCTGGTACATGTATGTACGACTTGCATACTAAATATAATATTAAATCGATGACCCGATTTCGTATTTTGATTCGCCAAAATGTGTTGGAGCAATTCGATTATCACAGACATTCGTGATATGCGGAATATAATGTTTCTAATAATAACCAGTATTTTGAGACTTTCATGGCACAAAGCGGCTTTGAGTATTACCGCAATGGTCTTGGGTTTGATTTCCTGTTGAAGTAATTAATTGTTTTCATCTCTTCGCTCTGGTAACGAAAACGGCCATTAACAATAACGGCCATTAAATTCTGAATATCTCGTAAATTTTGGAGAATACGGGGAACGGAGTGTCTAACACTATGTCCATTTGGTATACTCAGGTCTTCTGTGATATAGCGGCACGAACATACATGCATGTGTGATAGTGATGGAATTAGATACTATTTCAGTTTGTTGAGGACCTGTGTTATCACTTTTAAAATTTTTCTTTTCTTCTAAAGTAGATAAATATACAATAAATATCATTATTATTTGAAGCATTTTATTTTTCTTAATAATCCTAAAAAATATTATAAATACATATAATAAGTACAACTCTCCGCTGAATTTGGGGCATTGTGTGTTGAGTGGCAAAAATTTAAGGAAGTTATTTATTATAGGAGTTAAAAAACATTCATTTAATAGTGATAATCAAGCCTATAATTGCCGTATATACGGTCAGCCTTCAGCCTCTTGTGGGCTGACGACATCAACTGTATCTTTTACTTTTTATGCTAAAAACTTAAATTTAAGATATGTTATATGTATTTTACATGTAAAAATAACAAATTTCTTCCCATTACGTGGTAAATCGAAGCATGAGGATACGGTTACGGCTTTCAACCGCCAGTTAAATTCACGATTTACTTTGCTCCACTAACCTCTCATTATGAGCCTTCCCAAAAGCACTATTTCACATTCTCGTTTATGTTATATCAAGAATTTTATGTGATTTTTTTTTGTATATCTATATATTTGTTTCGGGAAGAATTTCTTTACTTTTCCTTTTCTAGTATGTATGTATGGTGTGCTTTAAAACCTAAACGGCTAGACAGCTTTTGGAAGAATAGTAGTGATATAGGCCATAGTTGAGCAGAGAACCGAATGGTTAGGGGTTCAATTTCTACTTGGGGATGAAATGAAAAAATAAAAAAAAATAATATTTTTGTTTTTCGTTCTAATAATAAGACAAATAGTGGCGTTAAGTTACGCCACTCAACATGCAAAGTCTTGAAAATTCGAAAATAGGCAATTGAATATTTTAACACTGGGTTACCAGGATCCTTCTGTCTACCCTGGTATATGCAGGAAAAAAATTAACTCATATGGCATTCACACTTAGGATCTATAAACACATCTAATATTAACTATACAGATATGTAGAACAAATATATCTCAGCAATACAGAAAAAAAACAAACTCAGCTTTCACTATAGTCAATAATATGCATCCTTAAAAATCATTGAAATTGCTTATACGATTAACATAACGTCTGATTTTAAGCGCAACGAATACAGGTTCGATTCCCAGTTTGACAACAAGACGTAATTTCTCGAATATTTAGCAGTCAGTGGGAAACAGAGTGTCTTAACACTAAGCTCTTCTTTTCTTAATCTGCTTTATCCGGGATATAGCATGAAGAAAAAAAACTAAGAATAACGTCATTCTAAATAATTATAGTCCAAACAAAATAACATCGGCAAAACCTTGATAAAGAATCAAAGCGGAACAGTGATTAAAACTTGAAAAAAATAAATAAATATTTATGCAAAGATAAAAAATTGTGAAAGAATTACTTTGCGGAATTTTTGATTTCATTTTTCATTAACATTTTAATAATTTGATGATTGATATTTTTTACAAGGAACTTGGGAACCTAGAGTTAAGACACACTTTCTGTTAAATTTGAGGCATTATTTATTAAGTTGCGGAACCCAACGCCGCGTTTTGCTTTGTTAAAAGTGAGAAAATATTAAATACTTCATTTCCTCTAGTGTAGATCGAACTACAACTTGCCGCGTTTACAGTCACCTCAAGTCTCAGATATTTCTAAGTACTTAGAAGTAGTCACTTGAAAAAATATCTCAACTTTTATGTTACCAGAGCGTATAAAAATTAAAATAGTTAATTACCTCGATCGGGAATAGAACTCATAACCATCGTTTTTTACACTCAGACAAAAAGCTTTTTCATAACGGGCTCAAATAAACGATAAAACTTATATGAAACGACTTGAGATACAAAAAGGGACAGTAACAAGTCTCTTTATAGTCACTAGCTTCGTTGACAACGCATGAATATTTCAGAAAAGTATTTGCTTTACTAGACAAGATCCATTACACAAGTTATTGTGTTGTCTATTTAATAACTATAAAACAAAATAATAACGATTTTTATGTACACCGTATATAAGTGAGTGGACAGTGGGAACCTGGGAACCTAGGGTTAAAACACACCGTTTCCCACCTTCCGCTAATTTGAGCTTAGTTGAGTGGCGAAAATCAACCTCTCTGATTTGTTGAGTGGCATAACTCAACGCTGCATTTTGCCTTAACAGCAGTATATAAAATGAAAATATTCAACATACAATCACTTCGAGTGGGAATCGAATCTACAATCTATTATTATTACAGTCACATGCTTGTGCCACTGCGCCACAACAGGCCTCAATACAAAATTCACACTTAGAAAAAAATGTTCCAAATAAAAGGTCTACCTTCGACAGCGTCAAGAGCTCGTTGAAGAAACAAAGCATGCCCCAATCAGATTTAAAAGCGCCAGCAGTCAATAAAGAGAAGGCAAATAACAATTCTTATTGTCATTCCGCGCGCTACCCACTTTGCTTAAGCGTTGGTTTACATGGACCACTAAACTTTTATTGAAATTCTCTGAGAATAAATGTCTCTTATGGTTTAAAGTACGGCCTTAGTTGACACCAGCTAAGCTTTTAGCTTCACATTGGAACCCGATTTTAACAGGGTAGTCTCTCTCTCAGCTTCACGTTGTATCCCGCACGAGGCAGGGTGGGCAGAGGGAACCCGGGAAACCTATTGTTAAGACACTCCGTTCCACTTCCGTATCCCACTTTCCGCCGAATTTGTGGCATTGCGTGTCGAGTGGCGGAACTCAACGCCGCGCTTTGCCTTATTACCAGAGCGAAGAAATGAAACATTAAATATTTAAATTGAAAATATTAAATATTTCATCTCCTCGACCGGGGATCGAACCCAGAACCTGTCGTTAACAGTCACACGCTTGTACGGCACGACAGGAGAAAGGAGCGTTTTTTTTAACATGGTAGTGAGAGAGAAATTAATGTTAACTAATTTTTTTTCACAATTTTGCCAACATTTATTGCCTGACAGTGTATTGAATGAAGAACTATCAAATTTACAGTAGAACGCTACTCCACAAAAATATTATGAACGCATATATAAAAATAATATAGAAATTAGTTTTTTATTATTATTTGAGCGACGTGGCGCAGGGTCACAAGCATGTGACTGTAAACGCGATAGGTTTTGGGTTCGGTCGCCACTTGAGGAATTAAAATATTTAATATTTTATTAAATTTAAATTAAATTAAATATTGAATCTTTCTTCGCTCTGGTAACAATGCAAATCAGGGCGTTGAGTTACGCCCCGCAACACGCAAGACTTCATAAGTGGGGTACGAAACAGAGTGCTTCATTACTAGGTTACCCTGTCATGGACGATCTACTTAATAAAATAACAATTCATCGTAATTTTGCATCATACATAATTATGTGTGATGTTCATTTTGGTAATACACTACTAAATAACTTTATGGTTTGCAGATTTATATCACTTTAATCGTGAATTAATACATTTAATTGTATATATGCGGTTGGATTTTGGAAACATTTCCACCTCAACTATTCCATGTAGATACTACAGCCACAGGCTGTTTAGTGTTTTATTTGATGAATATAATGATCTCGTATGGAATTTTACGTAATAATTATATCATATTGGATACTATTTAGCTGATACATTGTTGTGAGTTGTGAGATTATTCTCGTTATTGTAAATTATGAGGCCTGTCGTGGCGCAGCGGCACAAGCGTGCGACTGTATCCGACAGGTTCTGGATTCGAACCCCACTCGAGGAAATTAAATATTTAATATTTTCAATTTAAATATTTAATGTTTCATTTCTTCGCTCTGGTACAAGGCAAAGTGCGGCGTTGAGTTCCGCCACTCAACACGCATTGCCTCAAAATACGGCGGAAAATTGGGAACGGAAGTGGAATGGAGAGTAATAGGTTCCCGGGTTCCCTCTGCCTACCCTGCCTCGTGTGGGATACAGCGTGAAGCTAAGAAAGAAAGAAAGCAAGTTATGTAATTTATGAAAAAAAATAAAAAATAAATGCGGTGTTTAGTTACGTCACTTAATATTCAATTAGACTTAACTCTTCCTGGGTTAGATATGTTGGATAGGTGTAAAATTTTTAAAAATAATATGAATATGTCATAATTATGGACCTTAAAAGTAGTAAAATTTATGGTAAAATACCAAAGCTACCATATAAACCAACGCTAACTTCTAAAAGTCATTTCTCAAAGAAAATTCAGAGTGTCGATTAAATTCATAAGTGATTGGGCCTTTAATTCTGAATTTACAGAGGAGAAAGGAGCGTTTCAAAATATAAGAGATGTTTATTTAAAAATAATATTTTTAATGTAAAAATAGATTAATTTATCATTTAATGTAACTTCTTGGGGTTTATGAATCAAAATGACTTTTGTCATCTTTGTATACATATTACTATACTTTTAAGGCTTGTTGCAGTGTAAGAACTGAAGCGTGTAAACGCAACAGGTTGTGAATTCGAATTTCATTCGGGGAAATGAAATTAAATATTTTCTAACGAGACATAAAGCGGCGTTGAGTTCCGCCACTCAACACGCAATGCTTCCAGCATTTAACGGAAAGTGTGAAGGGAAGTGTCTTAGATGACTATGCAGAAGTAATCTAGTGTTACTGAGTTCCCCACTTTATTAGCCCCCTCCCTTATGGGTTGAGTGGCAGAATTCAACTGCACACTTTGTCAAGTGATCAGAACAAGGACATTAAATAATTCATTTTTTCGATAAGTCATCGAACTCCCAATCCTCGTGTTGACTATATGACGCTGTGCAATAAACGTCTATATAGTGTAGTTTTTAAATTACAAAAGCATCAATGAGCTATCTATACTTATAATATATCTGTAACTGATCACTGTCTGTACATGGAATATATATTAAAAAACACTTATAGGAGATGTAAAATTTTTGTCTGTTTGTATGTGCGTTATACACGCTAATCTCAGAAATGGTAAACCAAATTTTATGCAGCGCTCACTGTTATATATCTCCCAAAATTGTCAATATTTTTGTATTAATTTAGCTGAAAATTTATTATTTATATATTTTTTATGTAAATATATTTTTCTAGAAAAGGAATGTTATTGAAATTAGTAAATAAAATAGTGCAATTCAAGCGGGTCTTTTTTTTAATAAAAAACGTTTCTTTACAGCCATGTCGCGGCAACGTATCCCTTCTAGAAGAAGATATATGGAGGGAACAGCAGTGTAGTGCACACGATGACACTCCCTACGGCGGAGAGTTGTTCCACTGGAGAGCTCATAGAGATGATGACGAGCCCTGCGCTTTGACCTGCCGTGGAACTCCGCAGCATTCTGGCCAAAGTCCTGAACCGGTAAGTATCATTAGATACTTTCTTTATGGCTTCACACTGTATCCCACACATGGAAATTTAGTGTCAAGACACTCCATACCATTTTCCATGTTCTGCCGGTTTTGAGGCATCATCTTTGAGTGGCAAAACTAAACACCCAGCTTTGCCTTTTAGAGCGAAGTAATGAAAAATATTGTATTTGCGCAAGTGGAGATCGAACCCACGACTTATTGCTTTTACAGACACAGTATCTGTGCCACTGTGCCACAACAGGCCTCATTATAAGTGAAACAATGTTTTTGGAATGCCTTTTTTTATTTGAACGTAGCAAAACTTGCCAAGCATCTTGAGAACCGCCCGAACATTTTTTTTTTATTTTTGGTGTAGAATAACGATGCAAAATTGTTATAAATATTAATTTACTGATTTGAATTTTATTAAATAACTTACAGAAAGAAGAATATTTTTTTATATTTTTATTTTTAAAAGCTTTTGCTAGCATGCCAAATCATATCTTGGCAGTTTTGCAAGCTTTGCAAGTTTTGCAAGCTTAATATCATCCATTTACCAGTATCCATTTGAGCAGTAATTTTGATTACGACTTCAGTTCTGATGACAATAAAATGACAAATAATCAATAGTGATGTTAAGCCAATATGGGTGCTACAAATTAATATAGGTACCAAACGTAAGGGCTTTTTTTTAATATCGAAATGGGATTTGAACCCGCTTCTTTCGAAAAACACTGCGATCAGTAAGCTAAAGCTTATGCGCTTGTTACAATTTATTTATGTTGTTAGTAATATTTTATTGCCAATATTTTCATAATATTGATTCTTTGGCCGTACTTTAGATGATTTTTATAAGATTTTAACATCAATATTGTCTATTTTATATCATTTTCTTATGGTCTATACTGTACGACTATCTTTTAATGATTTATAAATTTTCTTAACAGTGGGGAACGGAAATGGAATGCATTCCATTCCATTTTCTTAACACTAGGTTCCCAAGTTCCCTCTGCCTACTCCGCTATGTACGGGATTCAAAGCTATATAATTGTGAAGCTGATTTTGATACTTAACAGATGAAAAATTTGATTAGGTTAAATTAATAAAAAAATCCTACTCTTAGTTGAAAATTGATTAATCTAATGCGTTGTGTAACCGAGAAATTCGGTGTAGACTTACTTATTGTTATTTTTAAAGTATTATTCCACACTTATAAAACGTATTAATTTTCACACATTTCCTAAAATAGAAGCTTTTAGCGAACACCGAAACGGTACATATGTATGCAAGATAAAAAAGAAATATTACTTATATCAATTTATTTGGTAGAGCTATTTATCTCAGTCGAATATACAAGATATATACTTCGTAATACTCTAACATAACTACGTACAGAATTTCATAAGAAAATTCACATTCTGCTAACGTCTCAGCGCTTTACGACGCGACGTGGTCGGATAGAGCGGTATTGAAATTATAAAATTTAAAATAAGTTGTATAACTTGTATTGACTTGTATTGAAAGTTGAATGTATAATATATATGCATCTATAGTAATATTATAAAGCAAAGTGTTTGGTTAAACGCTAATCGCAGGAACTATAAAATTAATAAACTATAATATATGTAAATAGGCAAGAATTTGAGGCCGGTTCTGGGTTCGATCCCGAGTTGAGGAATTGAAATATTTAATATTTTCAATTTAAATATTTAATTTTCATTTCTTCGCTCTGGCAATAAGGCAAAGCGCGGCGTTGAGTTCCGCCACTCAACACGCAATGCCTCAAATTCGACGGAAAGGGGGAACGAAAGTGGAACGAAGTGTCCTAACACTAGGTTCCCGGGTTCCTACCCGTAAATAATTAATATGCTTGTTTTGAAAATGGAATCTATACTTTGTATTCTGTACATTCATACTAATATTACACTCAGCTTCACGCTGTATCCCGCACATGGCAGTGTAGGCAGAGGGAACTTGGGAACCTAGTGTTAAGTCACTACATTCCGTTCCTCACTTTCCACCAAAATTGAGGCATTATGTGTAGAGTGGTGAAACTTAACGCCGCGCTTTGCCATGTTACTGGAGCGAAGAAATGAAAATTATAATTAATTTGAAAATATGAAATACCTCATTTTTTTAAGGGGCAATCAAACTCAAAACCTGTTGCACTTATAGTCACATGCTTATGCTGACTGGCACATTTATTTTTTTTAAAAATCATACATCAATTTATTGATTTGCTGGCACGCCGTGAAGTGCCCCGTTTCCTACGGAGTGTCTTATCACTAGGTTCCCAAGTTCCCTCTGCCTAACCTGCCGTATGCGGGAAACAGCGTGTAGCTAAAACCATATGTGACAGGCTTCATTTATCTTAATTTTCTTATACAACTAGCATTATAATGTTTAATATATTACATTTTCTTAAGCATAATTTTAAATGCCACATTTCTGTATCTAGACCGCTTCCTTGGATGACGAAGATCGAGTGGTGGTGGCGGTGCTCGCAGCAAGAGTATCAGATGGTACACGATGCAGACCAGGCAGCTTGGACATGTGTATAGATGGTCGATGTCAGGTATTTCTTTTTTAAATTTAACCTTTATTTTACCTCAAGTAACTAACGCCGATTTAATAATATTCACTATTTTTGATTTGACGTAAAGCTTACTTAAGAATCAGATGAGTTGATCGTTAAAAATAACAATGATTTTTGTGATTACATATTTCTAAAGACAAGAATTGAACTTTCAAGTACGTGTTTGATGGTTTATTTATTTTTAACTTAGCAGGGTGTACAGAGACAGTTTGCATTAAGACCTTTCGGTGGAAATCTAAGCATATTAAGTGGCGGAACTCAACGCCGAATTTTATATTGTTTCCAGTGTTGTAAATTTCATTTGTCACTCTGGAAACAACATAAAATACGTAGGATTTTCATATTAAACATTTCATATCCTGTAGTGGAAATGTAACAAATAACGTTTACAATGGCACTTGTGTTCCAGCTCCTTGAGCCAAAATTTTTATGCAAATAAATAAAAAAATCATATTAATTTTTCCATTTTCAAATTGACGAAAGCTTAAACTTCGGTTAGTTAATATATTAATAGATTAAAATAAATCAAATACTAAATCATGAGGGAAAAGTTGCCAACATATAAAAGTAAGAACTGTATTTAAATCTGGTTAGCCGTTTTTACTATTAGCGCGTACAAACGCACAGACAATCTAACAAAAAAATTTAAATTCCCTATTTTGGTCCTTATTACTTTAATAAACGTAGGGCGACGTTTATTAAAGAAGATGTTTTTAATATATCTTCCACGTACAGACGGCGATTAGTTACACATTAATTATAAGTATAGATTATAAAGAGTCAACGGACCAAAAAAGGCCGAAGTATCTCCCAAAATATCTACGTCCAAACAACATAATCAATACAACCGGCCTAATATCGCTATCAAAGTTACAGGTGAGTTACCGTATCAGGCCTTATCCGTTCCGCTAATCCTTTCTAACACCAGTATACTGGGTCATTGAGACGGGTAAGAAGGTATACCGAAGGAATGGCTCTGTATCGTCTTTTAGGAAACTTGGCTTAACCTAGTTAGAAGTTGCGGATTTTCTTGGTGGACTTACATATTTTGTTATATATATTTTTTTATTTCATATTCATTTTCGTACATGGTTAGGGTAAGTAGAGAAAACTTGGGAACTTAGTGTTCTTTCCTACGATTTGAGGCATTGCTTGTTAATTAAGCGTAAATCAACGCGTGTTAAGCGTACATCAACTCTATATCAGCTTTACACTGCATCCCGCACATGGCAGGGTAGGAAGAGGAAACTTGGGATCCTAGTGGTAAAACACTCCGTTCAACTTTCGTTTCTCACTTTCTGCCGAATTTGAGGCATTGCATTTTGAGTGGCGGAATTCAACGTCGGGACTTTGTCTACCAAATCAAAAAAAAGAAAACAAATTTTAAAAATACCCACCCATGAAATCACTACCTCGTTTTAGCAAAGCACTTGAAGTTCTTAAACGGCTGAGCCGATTTTTATAAAACATTACTAAAAGCTGCAATCATTTTGGAGCTACGGGGCCACAAACAGACTTACAGATCAATGATATCAAACCATTCTTTTTATTTCTTAATGAATATAATTTAAAAAAAAACATAGTAAAATGACAACGTAACAAAAACGTACACCAATACTTGAAATTCGATAAAATATTCACGTCCCAATATAAAAAAGTTATGCGTAACGCTAAGGAGCCATGTTTATTTGGCCATATTTCAGAAAACACGTTCTTTAAGTAGACGGTTGCGCCAAGAGGGTGTGCGCTGAGAATTTTTTAACGAAAATAAGGAAAAACATGGGAACCCGAAGACCTTTCTGTTAATAGGAGTGTAAATAAAAAGCGATTGTTTGCTGTGTTTTTGGGGTAAAAGTCTTTTTTTTCGATAACAAATTCACATGTATATATGTAACTGGGGGTAGATGTAAAAAATATATATTAGTTGTAGTTGTTTTGTTATCATTTCCTTTTTCTAGTAAGAAAATCGCTGCGTTAATTTCCGCCACTTAACATGTTACGTTTCAAAAATTTGACCGAAAGGAAGAAAGGAAGTTTTTTTTAAGTCAAAGCAGTATCTCAAATATCAGTAATATTTGAGACACTGCTTTGACTTAAAAAAAAAATAATATATAAGGCTTGTCGTGACGCTGAGGTACACAATGTCTCAATAAATCATCAAAAGATTCACAAAAGTAGCTTCATGGAAACGGAGTGTTTTAACACTAGATTCCCAAGTTCTCTCTGCCTATCCTGCTCTATGCGGGATACAACGTGAAGCTATAAATTATATATACTGTAATATCACCAAAAATCTGACTAATTTTTATATACATTCATACGTAAAATATATACCATTTTATAATTTTCAATATAAAACAATCATATTAAAATTAGTCCTTTAAATTTATTTCGTCTGGTTCATGCGAAATGCTCCCATGAGTGAACCCTTTGATAATTGTAGTTAAATAGTTATTTGTAACAAAAGACCGAACTAAATGCGTACTTTCGATACAAATCGTTTTATTGCTATAATTACTATTTTAGGCTCAATATAATTTAGATTTTAGATATAAACATATTTACTACTAGCGATCCGTCCGCGGCTTCGCCCGCTTCAATAACACTATTTTGTTTAATAATTTCGACTACTTTCCTGTTCGCTTTGGTAATAAGGCAAAGCGCGGCGTTGAGTTCCGCCACTCAACACGCAATACCTCAAATTCGGCGGAAAGTGGGGAACAGAAGTGAAACGGAGTGTCTTAACACCTAGGCTTCCCGGGTTCCCCCTGCCTACCTTGCCTCGTGCGGGATACAGCGTAAACCTGAGTAGAGTAGAAAGTACTTTCCTGTTCTAACTGACATTATTACCTTTAAGACATCATTTATACATTGGAAACTAAAATTTCAGCTAAATGATTTGCAACAATTTCGTCGTAAGGTGGTTTATTTTAATTTGGCGTAACTTTTTTTGTTTGGTAATTGATTTAAATAAAACAAACAATAAATGTAAAGTGGTGATTGTCATAATATAATAGCGAAAACTGCATTAAAAGCTGGTAAGCCGTTCCTGAGATTAGCGCGTACAAACAGACGAACAGACAAGGATTTTAATAATCTTGGGCACTATTACATTAATAAACGTCCCCATAACATTAGTTTAATATATCCACCATAAGATTTTTTGAATATAACATTCAAGAGCAGGCAGTGATGAGTTACAGATTTATTATAAGTATAGATGTAAAGATTTCTAAATTCTTTATAAGATAAATGTTCATTGAAAAACTAGATAATAATATAAAATCTAGATTTATGAGAAATATGATATTTGTGAACTCAAGCCTCATAAAAAGAAAGAAATAAAATGAAAATTAAATTTCAAGTTGCACGTGCGTGTGATTGTAAACGACTAGGTTAGGTTTTGGGTTCGATGCCCACTCGAGGAAATGAAATGACATACATGTGGTAACAAGGCAAAGCTTAGTGTTGAATTCCACAATTTCCAATTCGGCGGAAAATGGGTAACGGAAGTGGAACTGAGTGTCTCAGCACAAGAGCCCCGGGTTCCCTCTGCCTACCCTGCCTCGTGCGAGATACAGCGTGAAGCAATTAAAAAAATGAAGTGATTGATAAATCTGTTTTATTTTTTCTCACTATAACTTTCAAGCTATTACTTTTGTAAGGAACTGAAATATTTAATATATACGTAATACCATCAAAATTCGGCAGAAAGTGAAAAACGGAAGTCCTTTATTGAACAAGGTTCTCAGCTTCCTTTTCCCACATTGTTATGTGCTACGACATACAATCTGAAACTAAATTAAAAAAAACCCAATACATTTCAATGTCTTAAGTCAATAATATACTGTTTATTAATTAATGAATACATAAACTACTGTGCTATACGTACATACATATTTCAACAAACTAGCCCCTAAAAACCCATACAATATTTAGAAAGAACATTACTCAAACGAAAATCTACAAAAATATTGACAAGTCAGCGGGGGATGTACTAATATTGATATTTCTTGCGTTATGTGTTTAGCAATATATGTAATCAGCAAAATAAGGGTGGAAAATAAGAAGATTGACTTTACCCTAGCTCAGTGTTGTGTACCGAAGTAATTTTCTATTTTCAGCTTCACGCTGTTTATACCATACAGTGAAGTAGGCAATGGAAACCTGGGAACCTAGTACGATTAAGATACTTCACGCTGTATCCCGCGTAAGTTGGTGTAGACAGAGGGAACGCAGTGTTAAGATCCGTTTCTCACTTTCAGTTGAATTTTCTAGACATTGTGTGTTGAATGGCGGAGCTCAACGCCGCGTTTTGTTGTTAGTAGAGACAGGAAATTAAATAATTTATTCGTTGATTGATAACAATTCACTTTTATATATTGACAAAATATACTCCTAACGTTCAGTAACTATTGCTAAGGAACTTGTACATTATATGTTATAGTTTAACATACAATATTTTTTATAAAATACAAAGTAAGGGTTGCATATCGGGCACTAGACCTCCCATCAGTTTTTCTGTATTCCTCAGGACTGCATGCTGAACTTGACGCTCATAGCGAGGTTAGGCTGAAGGTATCTGGCATTAATATAATCCTATGTGCCCCACTTTTCGTTGATTTTTTTTATCAATCATTGCGTGTTGGATTCCCCAAGTGGGATTAAATCTAGACCCTCGCGTTATAAATTCCAATTTTGTACCACCGAGCCGTGATGGCTTCAACAACGGCTGTTTCTTTTTTTTTACGACTTTCCAAATATATGTTGGCAACAATTTCTCCAAAGTTACGATTTCACTCCAATGCTGCCACATTAGTCGTGATTAAAAAGTCTCATTACAAAATCTAATACACTCATAATAAGCTTTTTAAAACCAGCATTTTGCAGAATGAGAGATACAATCTGATATCTAAAGATTAACCGCGAGCCGCAGTTATGTCTGTACTTAAGGATGCTGTGAAATTGTTTGGAAACGTTCCAAAAAGGATTGGGGCGAAAAAAGTGTAGCAATTTCTGGAATGACCTAAAGTAGCAAATAGTATAACCGTTTAGTTTTATCAAATATATTTTCACTGTTTTTTTTTTTGTATATTTGAAATCGTTGATCTTAATTTGTTAAATATTGAAGAAAAATCTCATCCATAATCTTTGAATCTGTATCTCACTTATAGCATGAGAGGCACAGGTATCGTTCTCGATTTTTCACTAAACTTTTTAAGACATTATGTGTTGGTGGAACCCAACGCCGCGCTTTGTCTTACCAGAATGAGGAACTGAGAATAATTAATTTCCAGACTGGGATGTCACATCACGACAGTCTATAATTAAACAACATAGCCTATTATTTCTATTAAGTTTCTATAAGTCCTTCAATTCTATTATTGCAATATTTCTTCCTTATTAAGGTAAAATCTTAGGTCTCTACTGGAATTACTCTTTGTGCAATTAAAAAAAATCAGAATCAAACCTGGGCCTGTGCCTTTTGTATCGTATGACTGTACACGATAGGTTGTCAGTTCGATCCTCGCACACGCAATGCCTCAAATTCAGTGGAAAGTACGTAACGAAACGAGATTTCCTTAACACTGGGGTCCCAAGTTCCCTTAGCGTACCCTGTCATTGGACTACCAATTGGATCAGTAGAACTCTAAACAGGATAGACATAAGGAATCAATCGATAAAACCATTTTCCTTACCATCGATTTCTTGAATCATTGCGTATAGAGTGGCGCAACTTAACGCCCCGTTTTGCCTCATTACCAGAGCGAAGAAATAAAAATATTAAAAATTTTATTTCCTCAAATAGGTATCAAAGCTACAACCTGTCGCATTTACAGACGCACGCTATTAATCCTGAACCACGATTGACCTCAAATCATCAGTTTCTCAATATTCTGTATTTAATAGCAGAGCTTAACGCCGTATATAGTCTTACCATAGCGAAGAAATAAACTTAATTTTAAATACAATCGGGCATTATATAATAGTTTCTTTGATTAATCATATAGATTATATGTACATGTATGTATTTAAGATAATAATATATTATACGAGACTGTCATAATTTATATGTTATTATAGTCAGCTATAATCTATGTTACAATAGGTTGACTGTGGGGAGAGTTATTAATGAAATAGGACTTGATTAGCTTAACAGTTTGTAGGTCATATATTCGGATATTATATTTAAGTAAACATATAAATATCGATGCCTTTTATGCAAGGGCAGAAACGTAGTACTGTAATTATAGCGCTTGTGAGTGCGATCCCTGCTCGAAGAAATTTAATTCTCTCATTTCTTGGCTCTGGTAATTAGGCAAATCGTATAATTGAGTTCCGGCGCTCAACACGCAATGCCTCAAATTCGGTGGAAAGTGGGGAACGACATGGTCTTTGCACAAGGTTCCCAAGTTTCCTGTGCCTACCCTGTCATGTGCGGAATACAACGTCAAGCTGTGTACCTTCATTTAATGAATAGTATCCTCGTACGCGTACGTCTATCCCCGTAAAAACTTCGTTCACACTTTCTATTGAATTCTTAATGCGTTGCGTGTTCAGTTGTAGTGCTAACGCTGTGATTTGTTTAGAATTCGAAAATAACGGCCACATATACGTTTCAAGCTAAGAATAACAAAATAAAATATATATCATAATGTCTTTGATTTTCGCGATTGTTATACATTTTAAATGAAACACATTTAAACGGATTAATCGCGTATATTGAATGGTAAACATTTTTGGGAAACCCGATGTTTCGAACACTTTACAGTAGTCCGCGGTCACGGGTAGACTCAGTCTACCCGTGACCACGGACTACTGTTTCATTTAAAATATATATCTTTTTTTTTTGGTTTACGCTGTATCCCGCACGAGGCAGGGTAGGCAGAGGGAACCCGGGAACCTAGTGTTAACATACTCTATTCCACTTCCGTTCCCCACTTTCCGAACTCAACGCCGCGCTTTGCCTTATTACCAAAGCGAAGAAATAAAACATTAAATATTTAAATTGAAAATATTACATATTTCATTTCCTCGACTGGGGATCGAACCCAGAAACTGTCGGTTACAGTCACACGCTTGTGCCGCTGCGCCACGACAGGCCTCAAAATAAAATATTATTTCGTCATTTCCTTAAACAATATTTACAGAAACATTTATTAAGCTTAACCGTTAATGTAATTTGCTTGTGGGTGGGTGTACAAATCAAAAGTGGGTCAAGAAAGAGGGTCTCAATACTCGTTCAGCTCTATAACTACTTAACATATTGGATTGTGTTGTCTACATCTTTGTCCTTATAAATTTATCGCTGTTATGACAATATGTACATATACATTCAAAACAAACGTTTCCGATAAATAAATAAATAAAAAATAGTAACAATTTTGATGTTAATCTATTTAAATAAAACAAACACATAGTCTTGAAAGAAGGTTGCCGTTGCCGTACGAACGCTCCGATAAACAGACAAATATATATATATATATATATATATATATATATATATATATATATATATATATATATATATATATATATATATATATATATATATATATACATATATATATATATATATATATATATATATATATATATATATATATATATATATATATATATATATATATATATATATATATATATATATATATATATATATATATATATATATATATATATATATATATATATATATATATATATATATATAAATTAGTCAGTATAGAAGAAACACCCCAAACAAACGATATAGAATCCAAATAAAATAGAACAAAATAAAATAAATATTGGCATTCCCATTGGAATTCAAATTTGACTGTTGTCAAACAAAATAAGGCGAGTAGATCCTCAAATTAGAATATGTAGTGGATTCAAATCAAGGCTGTCTCACTTTACTATTGAGGAGGGTACGCTTACGCTTTTTACGTTAGGTTTACAGAATTGACAGTGTTTATAGAAGTTTTTGACAAATGATTGGTGTAACAAAGCTTTTTGTATAATATATTTTTTAACTGATT
Source organism: Eueides isabella (assembly GCA_019049475.1). Taxonomy (NCBI): domain Eukaryota; kingdom Metazoa; phylum Arthropoda; class Insecta; order Lepidoptera; family Nymphalidae; genus Eueides; species Eueides isabella. The sequence continues at coordinate 1,422,844 of CM032404.1, forward strand.
TAAGTATTTATTAATACTTCAAATTATTCTTTTACCTTCATGTTTTACATTGCTGCGTAAGTAGAGGTAACTTGGGAAACTAGTGTTAAGACACTCTGTTAATATTAGGATACTTTATGTTGCTCACTTTTCGCCGATTTTGAGGCTTGTGTGTTGAGTGGTGGAACTCAATGCCGCGCTTTGCCTCATTACCAGCGAATATTCGTATTTTTTTCTGCTTTATGTATATTCCACTTATGACAAGGTGGCAAAATAAACTTTGAAACTTAGTGTCTTACACTCCGTTCCGTTTCCCCACTTTCTACCTAATTAGAGGCATTGCGTGTTGAGCGAAGAAATAAAAACATTAAATATTTGATTTGAAAATATTAGATATTTCATTCCTTTGTAGGGTACAAAGGAATGAAATATTTAATATTTTCAAATCAAATATTTAATGTTTTTACTTTCTCCTCATATTTTTTACTTGTAAATTTAAACTATATTAAATATAACTTTCATATGAATATGAATGGTAATAAGGCAAAGCGCGGCGCTGAGTTCCGCCACTCAACACGCAATGCCTCAAATTCGGCGGCAAGTGGGGAACGGAAGTGAAACGGAGTGTCATAACACTAGGTTTCACTTCCTTTCCTTCTGCCTACCCTGCCTAGTGCGGGATACAGCGTGAAGCTGAAAAAAAAATGAATATGAACCTGTACTAACCTGCAAAATCATTATTAACGCCAACTACTATGTATTCGTAAGATGGCAATTACCTATTCCGCTTGTAGCGACACAAATATTTTGCCAGTAATGTACAAGTTTTCACATTTTATGACTTTTCGTTTTTCCTCGCGGGCTTTTGTTGAGCTTTTTTCTGGTACGCTTTTAGACTATTAATAAGGTGTTGCTGAGAGGTTTTGTAAGCGATTTATTTTTCTAGGAATATTTAAGAATATATATATATATATATATATATATATATATATATATATATATATATATATATATATATATATATATATATATATATATATATATATATATATATATATATATATAATATATATATATATATATATATATATATATATATATATATATATATATATATATATATATATATATATATATATATATATATATATATATATATATATATATATATATATATATATATATATATATACTTCATTAAAAAATAGCTTTCTTTTTCATTTATTACTTGCATTATGTATGTACATTTTTTTCACCTTTACTACTTCAGACTTGACAGAAACAGGTATTAAATATGAAAAAGAGAAGTAATTTGAAACTAATTGAACATATATCTTAATTCTAAATTTAAAATAATTTAATTTTCGTAAAACATCCAAATCAGAGCCTAATATCTTAAGAAAATATTATTAAAAACGAAACAGAAAATTTGCAACATCACTTGGATGCTTTAATTGAATCTCTTTGATCATCGCCTTTGTAATTATTTTATTCATTTAAGCAAATAATTCCAAAGGAAAAAAATATACTAATAAAAGTCATATATATATATATATATATATATATATATATATATATATATATATATATATATATATATATATATATATATATATATATATATATATATATATATATATATATATATATATATATATATATATATATATATATATATATATATATATATATATATATATATATATATATATATATATTGTATACATAAAAATAGTAAAATCATTTTTCACCTTCACTTGGCAGAGAAACGAGGCCCGTCATGGCAAGCGTGTGACAGTAAAGACAGGTTGTGGGTTCGATCCTAACTCGAGGAAATGAAGTTTTCTGTATTTTAAATTTAATTATTTTTTCATTTCTTTGCTCTGGAACAAGGTATAACGCGGTTTTGACTACTGCCACTTAACACGCAACGCCTCAAATCCGGGGGAAAGTGGGGAACGGAAGTGGAACGGAGTGTCTTAACACTAGGTTATCATGTTCCCTCTGCCATGTGCGGGTTACAGCGTGACGCTATGTGATTGAGTGAGTGGTAGAGAAACCTGCTAACCCGTTAACTATTAAGACATTTCCGTTCCCCACATTCCGATGAATACTGAAGGCATTCCGTATTGAATAACGGAGTTCAACGACGCGCTTTATTTCGTTACCAGAGTTATATTTTCATAGAGTAGAGAGCGAAACCGCCTAATGTACAAGATGAGTTAAAATAATACAGAAAATAAACTAAATTTGGGAGCGAAGCAATTTATTATAATATCCTAAAGCCTGTTAGGTACAAATGTTTATGAAACAAACTTTGTGGGGTTATAACTTGTAGGTAACTTTTTGTTTTTATAACTATTTATTTATGTATACCAATAGTGGCGTGAGGGCACAAGCGTGCGGTTGTTAATATGATAGGGTTTGGGTTCGATTCTGATTCGGAACGAAATTTTTAGTATTGTCATTTCCTAAATGGGACTATGCTATGTACAATTTTTTATTTATTTATATTTACCAAGCGGGCGAAGCCACCAGTAACAGGTATTATATATGAAAAAGAGAAGTAATTTGAAACTAATTTAACAAATACCTTAATACAAAAAAAAATATTTCATTTTTTCATATAATATTCAAATCAGAGCCTAATATCTTAAGAAAATATTGTTAAAAACGAAACAGAAAATTTGCAACATCACTTGGATGCTTTAATTGAATCTCTTTGACCATCGCCTTTGTAATTATTTTATTTATTCAAGCAATTAATACCAAAGGAAAAAAAATCGGCGTAAATGATAAGATATTAGAACAAGGAAATCATACATAGTATCTTCAGAAAGCGCGTCTATCTCCAAATTAAAGGCCGGCATCGAACTTGTTACTCTCCTGGTGTTACACGGGGTTATTGTTGAGTTAGACTTGCCTTTTCCATAAAAAAAAATAAACTCTATACGAAATTAAAATTGAGTTGTGTAGTGTGAACGTAATCACTTAACTCTTTCTCTAGTTTTTCAGTAGTTACCCTGTTATGCGAAATATATGCTATATACTTTTTTTATGTATATAATTATTTTATCTGTCTGTGGCGTAGGGTAATAAGTGTGCGACCATAATCGCGATAGGATGTGTGTTCGATACCTACTCGAGAAAATGAAATATTTAATATTCTTATTTTTCGCTCCAATAACATTGCAAAGCGCGGAATTAGGTTCTACTACTCAATACTCGTCTCAAAATTTGGTGGAAAGCGCCTTTCTCTCTCTCTCTCTCTCTCTCTCTCTTTCTCTCTTTCTGCCAGCCCTGTCACGTGTTAATCGAAATGTGAGATACAACATGATGCTAATCTTTAACAAAAAATAGTAAAGATAAATTTGAATAGTACTTGATAACACACTCCCCATAATATGCATAATATCACCGCGCTCCAGAACATTTAACTTAACCATAGCACCTGAGCAACTACTACATAATTAGCAAATTGAACACATCATCGTCTTAATCCTTCTGTATACTGGGTACTTATTACATTGAATATGCATGATACAAGCATTCCTGACTTACACTCTCGTTGTTCAGTCTAATATTGTCTGCAGCGTTGAATTCCACCACTGAAATATCAATGCGTCTAGAATTCGGTGAAAAGTGGGGAACGGGAGTGTATTTATGGGAACAAAGTGTGTTAACATTAGATTTTCCGGTTCTTCAAACAGCTATTTTGGGTTTAGTCAATACAACGCAGCACTTTGCCACGTTGCCAGAGCGAGGCAATGGCTATTTAATTTATTATATTTCCTCGAATGGGTATCGAATCCATAACCTTGTGGTTACAGACCACAACAGTATTTCTGATAATCAATTAAGTATCATAAGTATCATAAATAATACTTCCCCGTTCTTAACAAACCGTAGTGAATTAAAATATTAATCATCTATAATTAATTAACGCCGATAACAGATTGTTGCTGATACCATCATTTGTTTATATACAAAGGGCCACTCTGGTTCGGCTTGGGGTATAGAAATGAAGGCTTTTAACAAATATTTCGTAGAGAAAGGTGAATGAAAGTAGGTCACATCAAGGTACTTCTTAAGTAACTAGATTAAATAGACTTGTATAAGCCTCAATCAGGTAAGGAAAATATTAAATTTTCTCTAGTATAAGCCTGTTATTATCTTATGAAACCTATAGTAGCGTTGATTTCTACCATTCAACTCGCAATGTCACAAATTCAGTGGAAAATGGGGAGATGAACAGAGTGTTTTAACATTAGGTTCCCGAGTTACCCCTGAATACTGCCTGCCGGGATACAATAAACTCTACAATAGAATCGAACCTGCTATGACCACAAAAATATAATTAATCATAACATACAACATAATATCATATAATATAATAAAGTATAAAGTAACCTCCATTTTCTGTAAATTGGGCCCTTTAATAACCTTTTGAATAATTTAGTGCGATACATTTTAGTAGACGCAGGTATAATGGTGGAAGCTTGTACGATTTTAGACAACTTGTATCGGATCCGAGTGCTTTGTCTGGAATTTGATAGTAATATACTTAGCGTAGTTCTGAGACGTGGCCTCTGTCTTATTTATCTATTATAATCTATTTTGTAATACATTGTTTTAGATCTGAGGCCTGTCGTGGCACAGGGGCACAAGCATGTGATTTAAAACGTGACAGGTTCTGGGTTTGATCCCCACTCGAGGAATTGAAATATTTAATATATTCAATTTAAATATTTATTGTTTTTATTTTTTTAGTATATAAAAAAGGCGTATACTACTAAAAAGCGCGGCATTGAGTATGCCAACATTCAATACGCTGGCAATGCTCAAATTTGGCGGAAAATTGGCGTGTCTCAACACTAAGTTCCCAAGTTCCCTTTTCCTACCTTTTCGTACGCGAAATGAAACGTCAATCTAAAAAAAAAACTCCATACGGGCTGGCAAATCATGGTAATGAACTCCACCAATCAACATACAAAATTTCAAAAATCGGGAAAAAATACTTAGACTGATCTGATTATCGTATGATTATCTTTCAACAGCGTTACCCACTAATAGAAAAAGCCTACAGATTCAAAATGTGTTTATTAAATCACCAACTATTTACTCTAATGATAAAATAGAGAAAACAAAAACAAACACAAAATGAATACAAACAAACGTACTCTATAATTTCAAAACAAAACAGTAATTCAAGTAAGTTGCCTGCGAGGAACATCGGCATGTTATGCGAAGGCGGTAATTATAATCAAATTTGGCACTGTCGCAACAGTCACTATGCAAATTGCTTTAGGACTTTTAGCGTTTATTTAACACTCGCGGCTTCGCCAGCTCGAATTATATTATTACTCAGCTTCGCACTGTATCCCGCACATGGCAGGGTAGGCAGAGGGAACTTGGGAACCCTAGTGTAAAGACACTCCGTTCCACTTCCGTTCCCCACTTTCCGCCGTTTTTGAGGCATTGCGTGTTGAGTGGTGGAACTCAACGCCGCGTTTTGCCTATTTGCTACAGAGAAGATATGAAAATATGAAATATTTAAAATGAAAACAATCAATATTTAACTTCTTCGAGTGGGATTTGAACACAGAACCTGTCGATTACAGTCACACCCATGTGCCGCTGTGCCACGAAAGGCCCCAAATTCCGCATTCAAATCCCGCATGAGGCAGGGTAGGCAGAGGGAACCCGGGAACCTAGTGTTAAGACACCCGTTCCACTTTTGTTCCCCACTTTTCGCCGAAATTAAGGCATTGCGTGTTGAGTGGCGAAATTCAACGCCGCGCTTTGCCTTATTACCAAAACGAAGAAAATGAAACATTAAATATTTTAATTGAAAATATTAAATATTTCATTTCCTCGACTGGGGATCGAACCCAGAACCTGTCGGTTACAGTCATACGCTTGTGCCGCTGCGCCATGTCAGGCTTCAGAAATATACTATTATTTATTTTTTTACTACTTAAGCAATTATGTCCAAAAAAAATTTTTTTTTGAGGCGAAGCTCAGGTACGTAAGCGATAAGTGACTAAACGCAACAGGATGTAGGTTCGAATAACACTCAACGAAATGTAATATTTAATAATTTCAAATTAAATATTTATTGTTTCATTTCTTCGCTCTGGTTACAGAGCAAAGAGAGGCCTTGAGTTTCGCCACTCAATAAAGTCTCAAATTAGGCGTCATTTGTGGAACGGAACGGAGTGTCTTAACACTAAGTTCCAAAATTCTTTCTTCCTACCCAGCCAAATATGGCATATAGCGTGAAGCTGATAAAAATAATTCTTATTTATAAACCGATCAAAATAAAACAAACATTAAATCTTGAGGAAATGTTACTAAAATTCCATAGTAAAAACTGGTAAAATTAGTTAAGGCGTTTCTGATATGGGTATTCAAGCACATAAGCAACAAGCAACAGAACAAAAATGTTACAAATCACTCTTTGAGTTCTTATTGCCCCAAAAATATTTTTTTTCGTAATATCTTTGATGTACAGACAGGCAGCGGTTCTTTACAGATTTATTATATGTATAGATTAGATTCTACTTGTGACTTTCCTCCCGTGATGTAATAAAAATTAAGAATTGTATTTGAGGCCTGTCGTGGCGCAGCGGCACAAGAGTGTGATTGTAACCGACAGGTTCTGGGTTCGATCCCCAGTCGAGGAAATGAAATATTTAATATTTTCGATTTAAATATTTAATGTTTAATTTCTTCGCTCTGGTAATAAGGCAAAGCGCGGCGTTGAGTTCCGCCACTCAACACGCAATGCCTCAAATTCGGCGGAAAGTGGGGAACGGAAGTGGAACGGAGTGTCATAACACTAGGTTTCACTTCCGTTCCCTCTGCCTACCCTGCCTAGTGCGGGATACAGCGTGAAGCTGAAGAAAAAGAAGAAGAAGAAGAAGAAATTGTATTTGACACGGATGCATTCCTAGGTTTCTTCAACTTCCCATATATATATATATATATATATATATATATATATATATATATATATATATATATATATATATATATTATATATATATATATATATATTATATATATATATATATATATATATATAATATATATATATATATATATATATATATATATATATATATATATATATATATATATATATATATATATATATATAAGCAGTTTAGGCAGATGGAGTGTCTAGTGTTAAAATCAAGCGAGCTTGGCGTCGAGTTCCGCCACGCAATGCCTTAAAAACAGCGGAAAATAACGGACATAACGGAGTGTCGTAAAACAAGGTTCTCAAGTTCCTGAGAACGTTGTACTATCTAACCTACCATGTGCGGGATACTATTTTGGTATATAATTAGATTTTTTCTATTTTACCATAGGAGCGAAAACGCAGGCTAAAATTAGACTAATTCTAGTACATACATACATACTATTCACATATGCGATAACTAAGCGATCAATTTTCAATCGTAAGTCAAAGAGCCCTAAAGTGGCCAATTCATGTACGTTTTCGTCTTTTTTGAAATGTTTGCTCTCATACTTTCTCTCATGGTTTGCTTAAACGTTATAAAATGAATGGAAAAAATATGTCTTTTCATGCAGCTCGTAAAGAAAAAATGAAATCTTTTGTAAACCAAAAAGGGTGATATGTAGTTATTTCGTGTTTCATATCTGAAGAGATTATTCGCTGAGCTAAGTGTAAAGCTTTTCAGGTGTCAAATAGTCATACTTTATGCAGTAAGTGCTTAAGCTATAGGTACTTCATTTTGAATAAAATATAAAATATTTGTATTTTTGTCACACAGTTGGCATTACTTGCTTTCTTGTTGGAAATTCACTGTATGTAACTCTTAACTTAAAAATATTTAAATTTGGAAGTAGGAGTATAAATAAGCTGTAAGAGGCGTTGGCTCACATCCCGCTTGGGGCAAATTTAAAAACGTTTTCTATATAAGTATTTATCTTTACTATGTATGGAATAATATTTTAAAAATGACATAATCTTGACTTGATTTAGTCAATATTTATATTTTTATTCTGTTTCCATTTTATAATTATGGAAGATATATGTTTATTGTTTACTTCTTCTTCTTCTTGAAAACTCTTGAATATAGTCTCGACTTCAAGATCAGTTACTCGCTTCGCTTCGCTTTGTTAAACTTACCCAAAAAATAAACCACCAAGTATCATTATAAAAAGCTAAACTGAATAGTAAAATATGCATCACACGAAAATAACCCATTTTTTTCATTTAACAAAAAGGAACTATCCAAAAAATGCCACTGTGTCATAATAAACGTTACCTGTTCTATATGTTAAGTATATATATGTACATACATACATACAAACATGAAAATGGTACCTCAGGAACAAACGAAATATTACAAAACTCAACATTCCAGTCCGCATACTTTTAATTTTAGAAACGGGAGCAAACATAGTACCTAGACAAAGGCAACTCGGTATTACTGCGGGGTGTGGTCCAAGTGATAAGACATCGGATAAGCGATTTGGAAATAATACTGTCTGTATAAGTGTATATTAAATAGGTTAATTTGTACCTGAAGGGAGTTATTGCTAGTTTCAAAATTTAATTCAATCATTCTTATTCATTTTTGGTACATTCGCTGAGAAATATAATTTGACTTTGTCTTTCAAAATAAAAAAATAAATATTCCTTTTATGAACAACCTAAATTTATCTGATATATTATTTTTTTATGGGAAAGACGGCAAACGGGCGTACGGGTCACCTGATGGTAAGTGATCACCGTCGCCCACGGCCCCGTAAACTCCAGAGGAGCTACAGGAGCGTTGCCGTCTTTTAAAGTGGATGGGCACCGGGGCCCGGCATTACCTAATGCGAAACGCAATGACCAAAGCCACTACTTAACGCTGGTTTCAAATGCCGGGGGTGGTAACAATCCGGTCGAGTCTGCCTATGTGTGTTACCATTACTGACAACGTGACTCTCCCACACGTACAAAACAAGTATCTGTGAATATCAAACGTGTCACTATTGATAGTTATGCAGACAGATTATTTTTTATTTGCTTCACGCTGTATCCCGCTCCTGGCAGGGCAGGAGGAGTATAATTCTGAAACTAGTGTTTAGACACACTTTCTACCGAATTTAAGGCATAGCATCTTAAGTGGCGGAACTCAACGCCGCGCTTAGCCTCTTGCCTTAAAAAATATATTGTACTCAACCTTAACAGATTTCACAAACATTTGCACCACACACCGCTATCGCTTATCGCTTAATCTTGTAACTCAAGCCACGTCCAGGCCTTATTATTTCACAGCCTCATTCTGATGATGTCAGGTCGCATCCGGCATTGTGTCACGAGGTTTCAATCCACATTTTTTTGTTGCATAAAGGACTGTTTGCTTGAAGAGTCTTTTAGAAATTGCTCTTGCGTAGTGATTTTTGATGTTTCGCTTTTGCCTCGCATGGTTTCGGCTAAATTGACCAAAAATTGTTGACTTTAATCGAAAACTGGAGTTTTACTTTGTTTTCCTTTTCCAATACATATGGATTTATTTCCATTGCATATGGATTTTCTTCTCTGTAACATAATTGACCTTTTTTCCATAAGTAAATATGCTGGACATAAACTGTATGTGTAAATAGTTCGTACATATGCCTTGAAATCAAATGTTAGTATTTAAAAAAATATTTTTGTATGTGTTTTTTAAAAAATCATCTAAACGATCAGAATTAATTTTAATATTTCTTTAATTTTAAATATAAATATTTTGCACAATTCTTAAGTTCACATATTTTTTTATTTATAATGAATAACTTAATACTAGGTTAGGTAACGAAATATTATAACACTAGGTTCCCAAGTACCCTATGCCTACCCTGCCATGAGCGGGATACACCGTGAAGCTGAGGTCGAACAAGAGGAAGTACCCATCATTTAAACTAATTAAACTAACAATGGACTATATACATATATGTATTGTAACAATCATTTATTGTGCGAAGCATCTGTAAGATAGCTTCATTTGTTATTCCATAAGATTACGCTATCCTTACACAGACATTCGAATTAATATTATTTATATATGAAATATGGATGCTTTAAACTATAATATACTAAAATGTTAAAGTTTCAATTTATTGGAATTAATTAATATTCAGCTTCATGCTGTATCCTCCACGAGGCAGGGTAGGAAGAGGGAACCCGGGAACCTAGTGTTAAGACACTACGGTCCACTTCCGTTCCCAACGTTTCCTTCCGTTCGTTTAGAAATTAATTAATATATTTTTTTAACAGTCTTAAAGTATTGTTTCACACTAAAAAGTAAAATACGTGTGACTGTTAACGATAGATTATGGATTAGATCTCCTATCGAGTAAGTTAAATATTTAATATTTGCAAATTAAATATTTAATGCTTTAATTTCTACACTTGGTAACAAGGCAAAGCGTGGCGTCGAGCTCCACCACTCAACACGCAATGCCTAAAATTCGGCGGAAAGTTGGGAACTAAATGGAATGTCTTAATATTAGGTTCCCAAGTTCCCTCTGCCTACCTCTTTGTCACTTATACAATACCTCGTTTACATACACTTTAGGAGACCGTTCGATCCCCACCTGAGGAAATAAATACATTTACTTTTTTTATTTATTTTTTACTCTAACAGACAAAACCCGGCGTTTACCCCCGCAGGCAATTATAAAAATAGATATTTTAACAGTAATCGATATTATTATTTAGACAGACGATCACTCGACAAAAAGATTTCAATACTCGATCTTAAAACAAAGTCAAATTAGTATTCGTTAGGAGTGGACAGGATTATGTAAATGCTACCAAAGTTTCCACTTAAATAATATATGAAATTATGCAAAATACAGAGACCGTAGCGGTGGCAGTGGCGAGTGGAAAGTTTCATGACTTCTTGGACATTTCAGGAAGTTGGTGATGGGTTTACGTGACGTTTTGTGAATTTTGTTCTAAAATCTATGTGGGTATCGGAACAAGTTTTTTATTGAGCACGTCCTATAAAATGTAGGGCCGTTTATGATTGAACTTTTACGTTTTGTTTAAGGTAGGGTTTTATAAGATTAAGATTTTCTTTTTTGTTATATCGTGTTGAAAGTCTTTGTGGGTCTGAAAATATATTTTGTATATATATGGATGGGACATATGAGGGCTAACAACTTTATGAAATATTTTAGCGTTGATTACCGCCACTCAATACGTTTTTTTTTTCAGCTTCACGCTGTATTTCGCACGAGGCATGGTAGGCAGAGGGAACCCGGGAACCTAGTGTAAAGACACTCCGTTCCACTTCCGTTCCCCACTTCCCGCCGGATTTGACCTCAATATGTAATATATATTTTTGAATAAAAAAAACATAAATGAAGCCTGTCGTGGTGTAAGGACACAAACGAGAAACTGTCAAAGCGAAATATTGTTTAGGTTTGATCCCTGCTCGGGGAAATTTTATATTTTCACTTGTTCGTTCTGGTAACGTTTCTGCTGTGTGATTCCGGCTTAGAATAGGATCACCCTGGTACTGATGGTGTCGTAAGAGGCGACTAAAGTGCATGTGGTAGAGTCACGTTGCCAGCAATGGCAACACGCATGGGCAGACTCGACCGGATTATTATCACCCCCGGCATTTCATACCGGCGTTAAGAAGTGGCTTTGGCCACTGCGTTTCGCATTAGGTAATGCCGGGCCCGGTGCCCTTCCACCTTAAAGGACCACAACGCTCATGTAGCTCCTCTGGAGTTACTCGGGGCCGTGGGCGACGGTGATCACTTACCATCAGGTGACCCGTACGCTCGTTTGCCGTCTTTTCCATAAAAAAAAAACAAGGTAAAGCACGGCGTTGATTACCGCCCTTCAACACGCAATGCTTCAAATTCAGCCGAAAGTGGGAAACGGTACAGAGTGTCTTAACACTAGGTTCCCGAGTTCCCTCTTACCTCAAATGTGCAATATACAGCGTGAAGCTGAAAAGTGAAAACTTAGTAATGATTTCAAACGTGACGTTTATGCGTTAATTTTCTACTAAAGTGGAATGTGTTATTTTGTACACAGGTGAGGTTCCCTCTACTTACCATTTATGCCATTTACCATTACCATTACCATTTTATATGCAATATATTAGATAGCTTACTGGTAAAAATGGTAACGTTAGTCACACATACCAACAGTTCTTTTACATATCCATCAACAATAACATGTCATAGTCTTTACATAACTGTCATCTGTAATTAAGCAGACTTACTGTAAACGGTTGCTTAAAATAAAACGTACTTATATTTTCCCTCCCACTCTTGCTTACCACAATTTTGTATGCAAGAAAAAGACAGCACACCCACTTATATATGATAATCGGAATTCCGCACGAATGTATGGTGCCGAGTGTCGACTCGATTTGGTAAAGTTGAATAAATGATGAGATGCGCCATTGTTATGTATGTATCAGTGTAGTTTATAGCTCGAAGGGAGAAACTGATTTTGATGGGCTAGAATTATTTTATTACTGATGGCAAAGCGTATGCATTGTAAAGGCTACGGATGTTGGCTCATTTCCCATCCGAAAGTTGATGACGTATGACTAAAACAGTAATATGGCATGTCATGGCGCAGTGGCACAAGCGTGTGACTGTAAACGACAGGTTGTGGGTCCGATCCCCACTCGAGGAAGTGAAATGTTTATTAGTTTAATTTCTTATATGTTTTAACAAGGCCAAAACGTGGTGTTAAGTTTTTTTTTCTATGGGAAAGCCAAGGCAAACGAGCGTATATGTCACCTGATGGTAATTAAACACCGCCGCCTACAAGTCCAGATTCAATTCAAGACGAAATGCCTCAAATTCGGTGGAAAGTGAGGAACGAACGGAGCGTCTTAATACTAGGTTTCTCTGCCTACCCTACCATGTGCGTGATAAAACGTGATTTTGGGGAAATAGAAGTTAATTTTACAGATTATATATGTTAATTTTATTTACAAATACCTTTTTTACATTTAAATAAAGTCAATGTAACTTACAATAACAACTAGACGTTTAAAAAACCTAGATAAATATGGAAATACTAACTAAAAAAATATTAAAAAAAAAATAAAAAAAATAAAAAACAGGCCATGAGTTCGCAGTGTAAGAAATATTTTTTTATATAATAAAGCAATAATAAAAAGTGTGTAGACTTAACATTAGACTCCCTCTATCAATCCTTCTATCTCCGGAATTCCAAATAAAGCTACAAAAATATTGATCAATTGTGAGTCGCACATGTTGTTTGTACAAATTTGAAAATTGTAAAAAAATAAATAAAAGTACAACTCAATAAACTTATAAAATACAGTTTGAATAGAAACGAACGAATTATATATAAAAAAAACAGACTAATACAGATTAAATATAGTGTATATTAAGTAGTAAATAAGTATGAACAATTTAGTTTTCATTGAAATATTATTATTTGTAAAATTTTTCAGGCTAAGATTTTATCGATCTTATGTATTGCTATGTTTTTCTTAATCGAGATATAAGAATAGGTTATAAGAAAAAAAAATGGGGTCACTAGCATGTAAACGTTCCACTTGAGGAAATGCCGTATTTAATAATTATCTTGGCTCTGCCCATGAGACATATCGTGGCGTTAACTTTCGCCACACAACACGGAATTTAATGGGAAAAGAGAGTCTTGACACTAAATTTCCAACTTTTCGCTGCCTAACTTGCTATGTACAGGAAATAATCGGTCTTCTTAGTAAATTGACTATTTAATTACATAACTATTTGTTTCAGCTTTATGCTGTATCCGGCACATGGCAGGGTAGGCAAAGGGAACTTCGTAACGTAATGTTCCGCTGAATTTGAGGCATTGCGACGGACCTCAACGACGCGCCTTTGCCTTGTTACGAGAGCAATGAAATTAAAATATTAAATATTTCACATCTTCGAGTGGAGATTGACCCCATAACCAGTCGTTTACAGTTACATGATTATGCCCCTGCGCCACATAAAGCCTCAATATTTTTGTTATATATGTTTAATAAATTACTTTTAAACAAAATACAATAGCATTTCTTCTTTCTAGTCTTTATTTAAAGTTGTTCTTCTTTTATATCCCGCTCATACCCCATACATGGCAGAATAGGCAGAAGGAACTACTGTTTGATTCCCTACTTTCAGCCAAATTAGAAGCAAAGTATATCGAGTAGCGCAACCCGACGCCGTGCTTTTCCTTATTACCAGAGCCAAAGAATGAAAATATTAAATAATTCATCGAATGGGCCTGTCGCTTTTACGGCCTTTTCTAATGAAAAGATTTCTTTTAATATTTTTCTATATTATAAATCACTCTAATATTAACAGAGAGTTGGCTGTGACTTACGAGTTGGTTCAACAAGAAGAGTGGATGAGTGTGGCGTTTGCGGAGGCGATGGATCGTCCTGCTCACGGCCGCGGTACCACTGGCTGTCTACGCCTGGATCTCTGTGTTCCGCTACTTGCGGTGGAGGTGAGTAATAGTGTTCTCTCTCTTTCAATGAGCAGTTTCACGCATTTTCCTGTAAAATTACGCGGGAAAACGCGTGAAACTGTACTTAAGCGAGTTCTATGCTTCTTTTTTTTTAAAACTTAACGCTGTGTCTAAAATTTATGTATATATATAGTTTCTTTCATACAGAATTGTAATCACAGCCATCGTGTTTACAGTCGAATGCAGTTCTAATGCGCTACAGTGACTTTTAGTTTTGATATTTCTTAAAACATTTTGTTCGTACACACAAATTAAAAAAAATCGTATAACGACGTTTCAACGTATTCATTGTTTCAGTAAAACTAAACGATTACAGATTTACGTCTGTCCTATTATTTATTATTATGGAAATATATTCCTTATTATTTGGGAGTAAATCGTAAATACATGCAAATATGTACTTTTTAGTACCAATTGATAAATAAAAAATATTTTTTATTCTAATACATATACTTGTCAAATTTTCCATCTCCGGACATATTAGATTAAGGCACATTGCTTAACATACCAGCGAGGACACTAATTTTTCCTTTTTTTTTTTTAATTTTTCAACATCAGCCTCTATATGGTGGCCAGAGAGAATGACAGCTTCTGCATACCTCTTTTGCCTTGTTTACTACCTTATCTTAGGCCGTTTGAAGAGTTGTCATGCTTTTTACGTGACTTTCCTCTAAGATTAACGATATTATGTTTTTCATAATCAACTGAAATCTTCTTTTTATTTTTTTATTTCTTCGCTCTGATAACAAGTCAAACCTTGACGTTGAGTTCCGCACCTGACCGGGGAACGAAACGACATCTTTTAACACTAGGTTCCCATGTTCCCTCTGTCTGCTCTACCTCATGCAGGATACATCATAAACAAAAACAAAAAAAAAAATTATTAATTAACCAAAATATAATAGGCAATAATGATGTTTATACATACACACAACAATTACACTACTTTGCGAGAGCATCGCATAATGGAACAAAAACATTTTTTACGTTGTACGTTTCACTTTAAAGGTCGCACTCAACTTTATTTCATACAAAAACGTGACATTTTTTAAGTGCAAAACAGTGAAACTATGAATGTACATACTTTGTATAATGTATGTACGAGACGTACAATATATTGTAACGATCCAGGGTTGTCTATTTATAAATAGCTTCATATTTTTGATGAACGCTGTTTTTGTTAAAGTTATGTAGTAAAGAGTAGATTTTTTGTTATACCAGCTTTACGCTGTATTATGCACATAATAGGGAACCCTGGGGGAACCTGGGAACCTAGTGTTAAGAACCTATATGTATAGTCACAGGCTTGTATCTCTGCGTCACGACAAGCCCTATTGTTACATAACAAAAGTGAAATTCAAATACACAAACCCTTTGTTTTACAGTGAAACTCTGCAAAATGGCGTAATTCCGTGATATAACATTTCATTTCTTTTAAAAAGCTAAAAAATATATACTTTAGTACCCAGAAAGAGAGAGCACCAAACTCTACAGTCTCTGCATACCTTTTTCACCTCTACCTCAGTCATCCACCTCTTTATACATGCCCTTCAGAGACTTTTCACGATATTTACGTAAAATTCTTTTTGACGTAAAAAGAAGGGTATCATAAGTATGATGTTTCTCACTAAGGCTGTGTGTCTGTCTGTAGCACTGTAGCTGGTAAATTAATACATCGATATGCGTGTTATATCGATATGAGTCATTTTTTTTAAATGGAAGCCATGTTCATCGTAGCAATTATTAGCTATATTTTATAGTGATTAGATCGGATCCTCCTCTTGATATGAAAATCGGATCGGATATCGGATTATCAGGTTAAGACCAACAAGCTCTCTGCCAAAATGAGGTTGTGCTTTTTTTGATAGGTAGTAATATTTAACTAGAGGCCTGCCGTTGCGCAGCGGCACAAGCGTGTGACTGTAAACGACAGGTTTTGGGTTCGATCCCCACTCGAGGAATGAAATATTTAATGTTTTCCAATTTAATATTTTCATTTCTTCGCTCTGGAAACAATGCATAGCACGGCGTTGAGTGCCGCTTCTCAACACGCGATGTCTCAAAGGTGTTCTTAGATGGAAAATGGGAAACAGAACGGAATATCTTAACACTAGGTTCCCAGGTTCCGTTTGCCTACCTTTTATGACCGGGATACAGCGTGAGGCACGTACAAATATGAAAGGGTGACTGAACACCTAATAGCTGTCTTATTAGATAGTCTATTGTAACTCAGATTATCTCCGGTATTGAGTAAACGGTAATCTGAAACGTTCAGACCAATTACGCAATGAGACGTGATAGAAATGCTGAAACGGAAACTTCTAAGTATAAGTATATAGTATATATATCATTCTTGTATGTCGTGGCGTAAGAACGTTGGTAGCGAGATTAAATACTTTTTTTTTTAAATTTGAACTTAACTGGATTTGAACCTCGTGAACGCTTCTTGGTAAATAATAAAAATCCAACTAAGCCATACGATCTTATCTACATTGAAATTCTTATACGTTTGTTACTATATATTTATGTTGCTAACATCTCTGTAGGAAGGTTTTCGCTACGCAAAAGATGATAATTGCTGAGAATTATCATACGGCAATTAAACTTGCTATTAATTAAATATTTGTATGATATTAGTTTAGTTCTATTAAGATTAATTTAGTTATTAGCGCGGCGTTGAGTTCCGCTTCTTAATACACAATGTCTCGAAAACTGACTGGACAGTGAGGCCTAGAGATTTTTTAATTTTTTGTTTTTCTTTAATTTACATCTTATTATTTAATTACAAAATTTTGATCCTGATAAGCGATTTTAAAGAAAGAGAAGAAGCTTGTATTTAATATTTTTTATAATCCAACATACATGTATATTATTCAAATATTTTAGTAGAATACATTTGCAAATATTACTTTCAGCTAAGCTCCTCTCAGCTGTTAGGAACATTGTTTCCAAAACGCGTCATTGAAAATAAAATGATATCTAATTTAGACAAAATTATGTTTTTTATTTGTAATTATTATTATTTTTTAAGCTGTCCAGTGTGTTAAGACACTCTCATTTCTCATATCGATTCCCATTAAAACATTTGCATTCCTCACCAAATCAAGCCATAAATAATCAAGGTCATTGCGTACTGAATAGAGGGACTAAACGCCGCGTTTTGTCTCGAAATACAAATATTAAATACTTTATTTCCTCGAGTATCGCAGCCAGAACCTGTCGCGTTAACTTCTTTTATTATATTCTCTACTTCTTATATGAATGCAGGAAAGTTGATAGTAGTTAATTAAAGCTTATGTCTCTTTTATGGTATCGTCCAATCAACGTTGAAGTACGCACGCAGTATTTATATCACTATATCTTGATAAATCATAATATTCTGCCCTAGTTTGATTGCCTTGGATCTCTGAAACAAATATAATTAAAACGTTACATAAGATTTTTTTTTTCATCCAAATAATAAAAGCACTCTGCACACCCATCAATTTCCGGTTATACCGTACATTGCTTAACCTCACAACAATAGAACAACTCTATCATACAAATGGTGTATTAATAATAAATTAATCATCTACGCTTCACATAATAACTGTGGATCTCTGTACTGTATTGTTCTCTTAATCGAATTTATCCTGAGGCTAACAATATACATTAAACGTAATGTTAAACATGAGGCCTGTCGTGGCGCAGCGGCACAAGCGTGTGACTGTAACCGACAGGTTCTGGGTTCGATCCTCAGTCGAAGAAATGAAATAATTAATATTTTCAATTTAAATATTTAATGTTTGATTTCTTCGCTCTGGTAATAAGGCAAGGCGCGGCGTTGAGTTCCGCCACTCAACACGCAACGCCTCAAATCGGCAGAAAGTGGGGAACGGAAGTGGAACGGAGTGTCTTAACTCTAGGTTCGCGGGTTCCCTCTAACTACCCGGCCTCGTGCAGGATACAGCGTGAAGCTGAGAATTAAACATTAAATTGTTTGAGGCCTTTTCGTGGCACAAGATCACGAACGTGTGACTTTTAACGTGACAAGTAGTGGGTTCGGTCCCCATTCGAGGAAACTGAATATTTAATATTATCATTACTACTCAGCTTCACGCTGTATCTCGCTCATGGCAGGGTAGATAGAGTAAACTTGGGAACCTAGAGTTAAGACACTCCGTGTCACTAACGTTCCCCACTTATTGCCGAATTTGAGGCATTGCATGTTTAGTGGCGGAACTCAACGCCACGCTTTGCCTTGTTGCCAGAGCAAAGAAATGAAAATATTAAATATTTCATTTCCTCGAGTGAGGTACTAACCTATGATTACTTTATATGAGGCCTGTCGTGGTGCAGAGGCACAAGTGTGCTACTTTTAACGTGAACTTTTAACGTAAGTCCTCACTCAGCTTTACTCTGTATCCCGCATATGGCAGTGTAGATAGAGGGAACTTGGGAACCTAGTGTTAAGATACTCCGTTCCCCACTTTCCGCTGAATTTGAGGCATTGCGTGTTAAGTGGCGGAGCTCAACGCCGCGTTTTGCCTTTTTACCAGAGCGATTTACCTGTCGATTACACTCACACCCAAATGCCGCGCCGCCACGACAGGCTTTCGAGTAAGTAAAATATTCATTACCAGAAGATAGAAACGAAAATATTTAATATTTAATTTTCTCAAATATAAAGGCCTCATATAAAGTGATAAGAACAAATATTTTTGTTCTACCAAGCCACTTTACAAACTTTACTTTCGTATAGCTCCAATTTTGGTATTTCACGTTAAGAACGAACTCGCTTCAATCAAGATCACAATAAACAGTGTAATTAACAAGAGTAGTGAGCGGCTGTATTTGTTAATTAAAACAATATTTCACTTTTAATTGCCAAGAAGTAGCACCGTTGTTACGTCACGCCGATACGATATTTTGGGGACGAAAAAAGAGATTTTAAGTTAATTGAAAATTTCGTTTTGTGATTCATGTTGAATCTATAATCTTACTATAAGTACTTTACTATAGCTTAAGACATTTCAAAGTAAATGTGGCATATTTTAATGTAGTTCTACCACTCAGCGTTAAGTTCGGCTACTTGACACGCAGTGTACCCAAAATTCAGTGTTTATTTAAGTTGACACTAGGTTCCCACGTTCCTACCTACCCTATGATATTTAGAATGTTACGTCACGCCGATACGATGTTTTGGGACGAAAAAATGTGTTTTAAGTTAATTGAAATTTTCGTTTTGTGATTAATGTTGAATCTATAAATCTTTCTGTAAGTACTTTTCTATAGTTAAAGATATTTCAGACATTTTCAATATAAATGTGGCATATTTTAATATAGTTCTGCCACTCAGCGTTGAGTTCTTGAAATGCAGTGCGCCAAGGTTAAGTGTCTATTGAAGTTAACACTAGGTTCCCAGGTTCCTACTGACCCTACTCAGCGTCACGCTGTATCCCGCACATAGCAGGATAGGCAGAGGAAACTTAGGAACTTAGCGATAAGACACTCCGTTCCCAACTTTCCGCCCATTTTGAGACATTGATTGTTTAGTGGCGGAACTCAACGCCGCGTTTGCCTTGTGCCAAAGCAAAGAAATGAAAACATTAAATATTAATATTAAAAACCAAATTAAACATTTGTTTTCCTCCATCGGGGATCGAACCCACAACCAGTTAGTTACAGACACACGCTTGTGCCCCTGCGCCTCGCACTTACCCTACGATATTCAAAACACAGCATAAATCTCAAATAAAACAAAAATAATCCAAAAAAACCCAATTGATTCAATAAAAACGTAACGACCGTATCAATCAAAGAGAAATCCACAAGAAACTGGAAGCATATTTCCCATTAAGAAAACAAATAACTCATTCCAATGTCTATCAATAAATATACGTACTATAGGCTCTAGCCGTTAATTGTACTGCTAGTAATTTATACCGGATCCACCATTAGTCTGCCCTCTGATAAATCAGAGCTCTTTTGTCCCCAAAAGCAACAGTTCTTAGTATTAAAGTAAGTTGTAGACTTACGACGCTGGTATGTTTAATTATTTACTTACATACTTAGCTTCACGCTGTATCCCGCATATGGCAGGGTAGGCAGAGGAAAATTGGGAACCTTGTGTTAAGACATTTTGTTCCACTTCCGTTCCCCACTTTCTGACGAATTTGGGGCATTGCGTATTGAGTGGCGGAACTCAACGCCGCGTTTTGCTTTGCGCCTAAGCGAAGAAATGAAAACATTAAAGATTAAAATTTAAAATATTATATATTTCATTTCCTCGAGTGGGGATCGAACCCATAACCTATTGATTACAGTCACACGTTTGTGCCGCTGCACCACGACAGGTACCAATTATTTAATTTTTGTTATTACGATTTGATTATTGAGTAGTAGACTGTCGAGTCACACTCGAAAAAGTGAAATATTTAATATTTTCATCATTTTTTTCATTTTTTCGCTTTGTTAATAAAGCATAGCGCGGCGTTGAGCTCCTTCACGTAACACACAATGACTCAAAATCGGTAATAAGAGCAGAACAGAACGGAGTGACTTAACACTACGTTCTCAAGTTCCCTCTGTCTACCCTGCCATGTGCAGGATACTGCATGAAGCTTGCCACTTTAAACGTGACAGTTTGTGGATTCGAAGAAATGCTATTTTAAAGACCTATTATTTTTTTCGCTCTATTTATTAGGTTAAACGCGATATTGATTTCAGCCAATGCCTTTAATTTGGCGGAAAGTGAGAAACGACAGTGTCTTAATGGGAACAGAGTATCTTTGCACCATAGTTCCTGAAAAATAATTGAAGTAACTTTATATTTACGGAATAACAATAAAGGTAGAGCATAATTTTGTTGTTGTATTAAAAATATCTACGACCAATTTTTCATACATTGCGTATATTGAGGTGTAGAAATTTACTCCGCGTTTTGGTACGTCACCAGACCTAAGAAATGTAATATAAAATATTTCATTTCCTTAACTAAAAATTGACTCTACGTTTTGGTAAAATATTTCATTGTAATCAGTGGGGATGGAACCCATAACATGTTGTGCTTAAGGTAACACGATAGTGCCTCTGCACTATCACCGGCTAAGTTATAGACTTACTCAGACATATTTGTCGCAAGTACACTTTACACAGTAAATTCGCGATTCTAATTAAGAAAGCCGTGAAAGATGAAGACGGCGATAGGAATTAGTAGCCGGCGTCGTGTCGTTTGATGTAATTTGTATGACGGCCGATAGATTGTACGGATAGTTGATCAAATGGTTACATTATTTACGAAAATTGGGAGAAATGTCGAATTATATAAAGTAAAAATCGTTTGCTATTGTTTAAGTCAATATATGATTTGACTCTGATAAAGTAAGAAGGCAAATTCCGCCACTGACCATATAATGCCCCAAATTCGGCGTAAAGTGGGAATCGGGACGAAGTGTTATAATACTAGGTTCCCAAGTTGCCTCTGCCTACTCTACTACTTGTAGGATACAGCGTCAACCTACAAAAACTGCAAACATTGATTATGGTTTAAATAAATATTTGATTTAATTTTGAATTTGCTTAGTAAATATTTGTTAGTGGAAGATTGTTGCCCCTTTTTTGTAAGCATTGGAAGTTAATACATGTTATTATACTTTTGTCTTATTCACGGCTTCCTTCGCCTGTTTAAGCTACACAATGATGTATTAACTACTGTAGCGATTTTATCGCACAAAATATATACTTTATACTAATATTTTTTCACAGCTAAAAACCACGCCGACGAACAAGGCTTTTAATTAAAAAAAATACAATCAAGTACTGATAGTGCGAGGCCTGTCTTGGCGCAGCGGCAGGTTGTGGGTTCGAACCCCACTCAAGGAAACGAAATATTTAATACTTTCAAATTAAATATTTAATATTTTCATTTCTTTGCTCTGGTTACAAGACAAATTACGTCGTTGAGTTCCGTCTCTTAACATGCCTCAAATTCGGCGGAAAGTGGGGAACGGAAGTGGAACGAAGTGTCTTAACACTAGGTTCCCAAGTTCCCTCTGGCTACCCTGCCGTGTGCGGAAGGTGAGTACGATCAAGTACAGTGCCATAAACAGCTAGACAGGTCAAACTCATAACACCCCTCTTATTGCGTCTTAGACAAAAAAATACCAAGCAATACTTATATAATATATATATACACCATACATATCCTAATTGTGATGAATGTACAAAGTATTCACAGAACAATACGTTAATCTGACAAAAAAATATGAGATATCAGTAATGATTAGGGCAAAATCAACCCAACGGTTTGTTATCCAAGCCATTTATCATTGTCCTGCCACAATTAACAATTGAAACGTCTGAAAATGGAAGGGCTACCTCAGACCGTTTCGAAGCTTTATTTTATATATATTGTTGCTGTTTATTTAGTTTACTGAAAGAATCTTTTGTTATCGTGATGTAGGAGCAGGTTGTGGGTTCACATCCCATTTGGGGAAATTAAATATTTATTATTGTCATATCCCAGCTCTGGCAACGAGGCAGAGCGCGGCGTTGAGTTCTGCCACTCAACATGCAATTTCTCCTGACTTCGGCGGAACGTGGGAAACGGAACAGAGTAACTTAACACTAAGTTCCCTAGTTATCACTACAAGTTTATAGTTTATAGCATATATATGTATATGTGTGTATATGTATGTATGTATGTATTTTTGATTTAATTAAAATATGTATTTGACTATTTTATACTTCTGTCTCTCTGTAGTATCTGTGTATTATGTTTATGAATTTTCGCACCACCCACTATTTATTGTCGTTTTTATATTTCCTAACCCAAAGGTTGTCTGGAAGAAATCGCTAATTAGCGATAAGACCGACTTTTGTGCTTCACAAAATGTAAAAAAAAAATTTTTACTGTAAATATTAGTTTGTACTTTCATTTGTGGTTTACAATAAAGTGTATATAAATAAATAAAAATAAATAAATAAGTTTCAATAGTCTTATTATTTAAGATTTTCTATGATTATTTTGTAAACTAAAATCTTGTCCACTTAAAGATCACAGAGCAATGAAAAGCGTCTGTAGGGGTTATTTGCGGTTAGTTTGCGGTCGCCTATATGTATGTACATACGCATGTTTCCACTCAATTTCATAGTACCAAAGTAGATTTTGAATTTGCTATATTATTAACAACACGTTTACTATATGTATTTATGGTGATTTATGAAGTGCTGAATAGATTAAGTTACTTTAGCATAGTGGGTTCGATTCTTACTCGGAGAAGTGATTTTTTTTTAATGTTTGTGGCTAAGCTAAGAAAAGCGACGGAGTTTAGTTCCGCGACTTTAGATTTAATGTCTTGGAAATTGATTGGAATGTGCGTGTGTTTAACACTGGGTTCCCTTTACTTAATCTATTAACTACAGAATGTATCGTGGAGCTAGAAAATGTTGAAATGAAAAATTAATTAATTTTAAAATATGTATATGAATGTACAGATAACAGAATATTTTTTTTACCTGTATCTCGCACATGGCAGGATAGGCAGAGGAAACTTGCGAGCCTAATGTTAACGCACTCCGTTCTGTTTTTCATTTTGAGAAAACTAAATGTAACCACTAACTGCTTACAGCCACTGAAAATGACAGTAAATGGGAAAACATTTAAAATAGTCAAATAATATACAATTGATTTACTCAGTCGACCTTTTGTTAATTATACGTAATATATAAACTCTAACAAGTTTACTTAAGATTTTTGTATTTTAAATTATTGTTAAAGCCTGTCGTGGCGCAGTGGCTCAAGTGTTCGACTGTAAACGCGACAGCTGGTGGGTTCGATTCCCATTCGAGCACATGAAATATTTTGTATTTTGATTTCTTCGCTCTGGTAACGAGACAAAGCGCGGCGTTGAGTTCCGTCACTCAACATGTTGTGCCTCCACGATTCAAATACAAATGAAGTGTATAGAAATATTTTTACCCATTTACGTTTAGTAGGGGCACAATTTCAGAAACAGTATTTTTATCATAAAAAAGTATCTATATGTTTGACCCCATATGCGGATGACAGTTTAAATAACATATCAAGGATACTATTTTTGGTACAATATTTTTTCGTATTTTTGTTTAAATGTCAATAGTTTATGTTTGTGTAGGTAGAGTGTGTTTTTAGTATACTTATAAGTAGATGTATAATAAAATGTTTGATTTTCGTTATTAATCCGGTTAAATTCTTTTTAATTTTAAAAGAAGAGTTTTGGTTTCGCGGGACAGCTTAGCCAGTGGGAGCACTTTTGAGTTTATTTCAAGTGCTGCCATTACCTATCCTGTTTTGCCACCGCGTATACAGTCAAAGATTGTCCAATTACGGACAACGGCAAGACCAGATACAACGAACCTGCGAGAACCTAAAGCTAAAACACTCTGTTCCCATAAGTCACTTCCGTTACATACTTTTCGTTAAAATTGGCATCTTGCGGTTTTACCTTTTTAAATAAGGTAGACAAAATGAAAATTATGTTCTGAGTGCCGAAAATGAACACCGCACGTTTCTCTGTTAGAGTGAATAATGATTAAATGACTGGGAATGGAACCCACGATCATCGCCTGTCCAGTCCAGTCCGCCTGTCCGCCTTCACAGCCATTGTAGAATATATAATAAAGATATCTTAAAGTCAGGTCAAATTTAGAAAAGTAAATAGAAAACTAATGAAAATTAATGAAATGTAGCGAGATTGATACCCGTACCTTTAGAGCTCAGCTTTACGCTGAATCCCGCACATGTCAGGGTAGGCAGAGGGAACTTAGGAACCTAGTGTTAAGACATTCCGTTCCACTTCCGTTCCCCACTTTCCACCGAAATTGAGTCATTGTGTGTTGAGTAGAGGAACTCAACGCCGCGCTTTACCTTGTTTCCAGAGCGAAGGAATAGAAACATTACTAACTTACTTACTTAGCTTCACGCTATATCTCTAGCGGGGTAGGCAGAGAGAACGGAGCGCCAAACGCTACAGTCTCGGCATACCTCTTTCGCCTCGTCCACTGTCATCAACCTCTTCATACATGCCCTCCGGGGGGTCCTCATGCTTTTTACGTGACCTACCTCCAGTATCGTCGATCTGAGTTTTCGAAGGTCAACCGAGGTCTCCCCCTCCCTCTCTTACCACTAACTTTTCCTTCATAAATCTTTTTTACCATTCTTTCTTCACTCATTCGCTCGACGTGCCCAATCCACCTGAGCACGTTCTTCTTCATTCTCACTGTAACATCCACGCTAGTAACTGCCATTCTGTGTATCTCTTCATTAGGTATAGGATCAGCTAAACTGACTCCGCATATCCGACGAAGAGATCGCATCTCTACAGTAATCATCTTTCTTACATTCTTCTTCTGTAATACCCACGTTTCGCTGCCGTATAACAGTGTCGATACCAACACTGCATTGTGTACCGCCAAACGCGCAGCTATGCTGACGTTTCGCTGTCTCAACAATGCAGCTAAGGCACCGTTAACTCAGTTACCGGCAGCAATACGCCTTTATATAAAAACATTAAATATTTAAATAAAAAATATTAAATATTTCATTTCCTCGAGTGGAGATCGAACCCAACAACCACACGCTTGTGCCGCTGCGCCACAACAGACCTTATCTTAACATTGTACAAAATTTAACCAATTCATGTGTATACCAATCTTTATATAGTATGTAAAAGAAACTAAAAACTTTTACAAGAAAAATGCATTTCAAAATGGAATTTTTACTGGCTCGCCGACCGTAGAGCTTGCGGTTGGTTTTTTTGATTTCAGCTCCACGACCCTGGCTGTACTTTTTTACTATTAGCTTTTTAGTCCTAAACTAAATGCTACATACTACGTTTTGTGTGTTTAAAGAATTTTTAAAGAGTACCGTCGAGAGTCAACTGGCTTTGTATTTGTTTTTATATAAATGTAAATATTTATCGCGTAAAATTCTTTGCGTTTGCGTTGAAAATACTAGGTTTATCTGCCTCTACGGGCAGAAGTGTACGATTGTAGAGGCGATAGGTTGTGAATTTGATATAATGAAATAAAAAATATTTCTAAGTATGAATAATAGTAGTTACGACTATGAGTTCTGGAGTCATAATGAGAACGGAGTGTTTTAACACTTAGTTCCCAAGTTCCCACTGCTTAATCTGCCAATGCAGGATAAAACGTGAAAAAAAAAACATGTTAGTCAGCTCAGAGAAACATCAAAGTTACTCATCTATAGTCATTAGTTGTTAAGTATTATTTTTTTAAAGTGTCTACGAATGAAAAATATTTATTATGAAAAAGTATAAAAAAATAACGTAGCAGGATTTGAACACGCACCTCCTGGAAACAGTCTTAAGGTAGATTTCAAAACATTCCAAGAGATTTTATAAATAAGTACAGTATAAGTAATTTAGTGTTAGACAAAATCAGAGGGTAAAATGAGGTGATCTTTATTTACATATTTATGTATTCAAAAGACGTTGCGCCCCTACTTCGTTAATTGCTCATTACCATGAATACAGTGTTTTGTATTACTGGAATCGTCATACACATGTTAAGGTACAAAATATTTAATATTTCATTGGTTTTGCTTCCAAATTAGAGTATGAAAAGGAGCACAAAAAAGTTAATTAACTCTATACTCGGCTTCACGCTGTATCCCGCACATGGCAGGCTAGGCAGAGGGAACTTGGGAACCTAGTGTTAAGACACTGCGTTCCACTTCTGTTCCCCACTTCCCGGCGAGCGGAATTGACTCTAAATATTCATTATTTATTATGTATGTAATCTATAAAGATGAAGTGGATATCTATAAGCCTACTTATAATAATAGTGATCAGATATGTTAATACACCTATAGTCAATTATAAAGATAACTGATATATATATTGTTTTTTATTTTCTAACTGATTTCTGCCACTTAACTACAAATGTTTTAAAATTTTGGGGAAAGTACCCTTCTTTCCTAGACAATCGCTATGCCTGCTCTGCTATATGCAGGATACAGCGGGAATCTAATAAAAAATACAATCCTTTTTTAAATCCACAAACACCTACACCTACACTATAGATTATGTCTCTCTATTAAAATAATAAAAATAAAAATACATGTTTCTACATGCTAAATCATTATTTTCTTTATTACACTTAAAAAATAGATTAAAAAAATCTAATTTTAAAGTAAGTTATCAACAAGATCTGAGACAAACGACCGTTAACAAAAAAAAAATATCATCTTTCCAGTAACACTCTGTACATCCGTGTACTAATTTTGATTCTTTCGTAATGGCTATTTAAATACTGCGGATTTTACACAATTCTTTTCATTATCAGAACGGCGCCATTCCGCGAGTAGCTTTCTTCCGAGTTTTAAACAGTCTGTGCTTTTATTGTGAGGGCTGGCCTAATTTGTTTAGGTTTTTGTTTTCATTTAATTTTTGTATGCAATTTGCATTGTTTTTTGTTACTTTAACTTTTACTGTATACGTGACAGGTTGGAATATCAATTCCGCCAAAAGGAATTGAAATATTTAGCATTATCACGTCCTCGCTCTAGTAACGAGGATAAATGCGGAGTTGAGTTCCGCCACATAACGCAATCTAAAAGGAATGAATAGTTTTAATGGAAACAGTAAATCTTAATACTTAGTTACTTCTGCCTACCCTCCTTCCTGCGGTGTACAGTGTGAAGCTGAAAATAAAACTAGGTATACGAGTATATATTTCTTAACTGTATTCAGACAAAATACAGCATAAAAAGGTCCACTAAATTATACGGAAAATGAAAAACAAAGTGCCTTATCTCTATATTTTCTTTCACTTCTACGTAAAAATAAATAAAATTAATTCACCTTTTTTTTTCTAGGCTACAAAATGTCATTAGCCGTGTGCCGAGATCGTTTAACTGGTCTGGACGCGCCGGAGGAGCTATGCGACGGTTCTAATAAACCAGCTTCCGCAGTGGTACGATGTAACACTCACCCCTGTCCATTTAAGTAAGCAATTATTAAAATCAAAATATTCTTTATTCAATTAGGTCATTACAAGCACTTTTGAGGCCTGTCGTGGCGCAGCGGCACAAGAGTGTGACTGTAACCGACAGGTTCTGGGTTCGATCCCCAGTCGAGGAAATGAAATATTTAGTATTTTCAATTTAAATATTTAATGTTTCATTTCTTCGCTCTGGTAATAAGGCAAAGCGCGGCGTTGAGTTCCGCCACTCAACACGCAATGACTCAAATTCGGCGGAAAGTGGGGAACGGAAGTGGAACGGAGTGTCATAACACTAGGTTTCACTTCCGTTCCCTCTGCCTACCCTGCCTAGTGCGGGATACAGCGTGAAGCTGAAAAAAAAAAACAAGCACTTTTGAATAGTCAAGTTACATAGAAATATGTGTATTGACAGTCCTACGGTGGTAGCTTACCACCGGTAGATATCACGATTGTGGGTTCGAATCCTGCTTGGGGTGAAAAAATAATGAGCTATGTCATTTTTTTAAATCTGTTAATAAGATAGCGATGCATGCAACGTCACATTTTTACCTTAAATATATGTATAATTATGAATTTCTGCCGATTGTAATCAAATATTTGAAATTTGTTGTTAATATGAATTGTTGGTACTTACAAATTTACACATGTATAACCTCAAAAAAGTTTAACCAAAATAAAAATATATACATTTCGCAATACTTCTATACTTTTTGTACTTTATATATAAAAAAAATTGTACAGAACATCGAAGATTTGGGTTAAAAAATAGTATTGTATTTTAGACAGGCGTGTTTTATTCGCCTATCCGTTTATTTGTATGTACAACGAGGCTAACAATGTGTCACAGTGTCAGACATTTAAAAATTCAAATCGTTTTTGCGGCTAGAAACTGAATTTGTTATAATGTTTTTTTTTTATTTTTCGGTATTTTTTAACGCATTCTTTAACTGAAAACTTTAATGAAATTATAATATACATTTTAAATTTAATAAGAAAAAATAATAAAGATTTTCCATTCAATTTCTTCAAGTGCGAAATGGAGTGTCTGTACACTAGATTTACAAGTTTCATTTGCTCTCAACTCATGCAAATTTTTAACTTGCAATGTGCAGATTACTGTAAAAGTAAACTTAAAAAAATCCCAATTTTTCGCCGAATTTGAGGCATTCTGTGGCAGAGCAAAGAAATGAAAATGAGTGGAGATGGAATCGACAAACTTAATTTTAAACCATTTTTTTTTAATTAGATGGTACGTAGGCGAATGGTCGACATGCAGCGTCACTTGCGGGGGAGGAGTGCGCACGCGCAGAGTACTCTGCGCCAGATCAGCTAATATAACACGCACTGATACCTACGATCCTGGTAAGTTCTTAATGTATTATATACGTAGTTTTTGTTCTTGTTAATCAAAAATAAAAATAAATATAAAATAAAAAAAAAATCATATATACATTTCTTCTCTCTGGTAACAAGGCAAAACGCTGCATTTAGTTTCGCCAAATTCAGCAAAAAATTGGGAAAGGAAAGGAGTGCCTTAACACTAGGTTCCCAAGTTCCCTTTGCCTACCATGCTGAGAAGTATTAGTATAAATATATTTTTTGTTACTAGAAACAAGCTCAGAGCCTGGTTGTATATCGCCCGCTCCAAGATCGACACAAGCGTGTAACGAACATAACTGTCCCACTTGGATTGCTGGGCCTTGGTCTGGGGTGAGTTTGCAGTTAGATAGAAATAACTTGTTGTATTTTATTTTGTTGGTTAAGAGTTTCTATGGATGCATCAGCCTGTTCTTTATAAATTTGATTTTTAAGGTTTAATAATGTGTTTTGTATTTCTACGAAATCTATGTTAATTAAAAGGGTGAAACGTGGATTCGCCAGATTAATCCTATTTTTTATATTATAACCAAAACAAATGATATTTTTTAGCTTCACTAGTGTTAAGACATTCCGTTCCACTTCCGTTCCCCACTTTCCGCCGAATTTGAGGCATTGCGTGTTGAGTGGCGGAACTCAATGCCGCTATATTTTTAATTTAATGAAATATTCAATATTTTTTAATTTAAATATTGAATGTTTTCATTTCTTCGCTCTGGTACAAGGCATATCGCGGCATTTAGTTCTGCCTCTCAACACGCAATGCTGCAAATTAGGCTGAAAGCAGAGAACGGAAGTGGGACGAAGTGTCTTAACACTAGGTTCCCAAATTCCCTCTGCCTACCCTGTCACGTGCGGGATACAGCGTGAAGCTGAGCAATTTTAAGTATTACGTAACTGAACTGAACTCAATATTAGATTTACAATAAAAAAATCTACATCCGGAAAAAAAAACCCCTAATAATATTTTTGACTGAAAAATAGTGTTTGAAGCAAAACGTCAATCCTCTGTCACAGCGTCCACTGACGAATGTTCCAGATTGACACGTTAGCAATCGCATATGGCGGAACTTTATGTTACTCGACGAATTTCCAGTTTTTCATCTCTTTAATGGCTGTAGGGCAAAATCGTGGGGGACGTACAAGCCTGTTAATACGACAGATTGTGGGTTCGATCTCCACTTGAGGAAATGAAATAAATTATATTTTTATTTCATTTCACTGGTAACGAGGCAAGGTCTTGCGCTTCAAAAAGTGAGGAACAGAAATGTTTAATTTAGACTGGAATCTCTCAACTGCCGGTTACTAGGTTTATTTCTCTACTTTGTGTTGGACGCGGCTTGAACCTAAAAAGTTAAAAAAAAGAGAGCTTTACAAAAAAATATTATAAAATAACTCTTTTATAAGTAAATATTTTTATGACGCTTTTTAAAAAGTGTATAAAGATGTATTAATATTGATTCCTTGTTCCGATCAACAATTTATAAATTGTGAGAAATGTAACAAACTATTAATTTAAATTCAGCTTTCTTCCCGTGTTATTATTGGTTATTTATAGATGTTCCTGACATGTTCAACGGCATAATATCTCAGGTTTTATTATTGTAGTATAAACAAGCGGCTATACTAAAGAAACATTTACTTACTGATCGGGAATTTTTATAATCGAAAGGCAATATAAATAACAAAATGTTAATTTTAAACAATTTTGTAAAATAACATATTTTATATTGATATATTCATTTATTTATGATATGATTGAAATAAAACCAGTAATACATTTTAAACAAAATTTGAAACGTTCAATACAATAAAAAACTTTAGTTAAATTAAAATGAGTTAAACCGTGTCTAAGATTACCGTGTACAGAAAATTAATAGATTTTCTGATACAACTTCAGTGTACAATAAGCAACCACTTACTCAGCTTCACGCCGTATCCCTCACATGGCAGGGTTTTGGCCGTGTGATTCCGGCTTAGAATAGGATCACCCTGGTACTGATGGTGTCGTAAGAGGCGACTAAAGTGCGTGTGGTAGAGTCACGTTGCCAGTAATGGCAACACGCATGGGCAGACTCGACCGGATTGTTACCACCCCCGGCATTTAAGACCGGCGTTAAGTAGTGGCTTTGGCCACTGCGTTTCGCATTAGGTAATGCCAGGCCCCGGTGCCCTTCTACCTTAAAGGACGGCAACGCTCCTGTAGATCCTCTGGAGTTACTCGGGGCCGTGGGCGACGGTGATCACTTACCATCAGGTGACCCGTACGCTCGTTTGCCGTCTTTTCCATAAAAAAAAGGCAGGGGGAACTTGGGAACCTAGAGTTAAGACTCCGTTCCACATCCGAATACTTACAATGTCATTAAATATTAAAAAATATCAGTTCTCTTGTAACTTCAATTAAAAATATATGTATTATTTAAGATATCTAAATTCAAATATTCTTTTCTTTTTTTTATATATCACCATTGTAACTAACCGACATGAAACAGTGTTTTTTTTAGAAAACGTATCAAAAATAAAACGATTTGAAATTTAAACCCGCGCCTCTTTGATTTCGTCCAAGCGCTCCATCCACTAAGCCATACGTTCAATGTAAATAAATATTTCTTTTCCTAAGTCTAATGTAACTCATTAAAAATAGTAAAAATAAAACACTTTCGTTTTTTAATAAATATCCGATGCTTGACTCTAGAGCGGAAGCTCCTCGTAAAAATTCTATTTTTCACATTATTTTCCAACGTGTTGTTACAACGTTAGTAACTATGAAATTGAAAATTCATAGCCAGCTTTAAAAATTGCTCAGTATTTGTCTTCTTATACAGGTTGTTTGCTGAAAATGCAGATTTGAAAATTTTTAATTAAATTTTATATAACTTTTATAGAAAAATGGTCGTTCTCGTTGCCTTATTGAAGAGTTTTATATGCGATGGTTGTCAGTTTGAGTGTTACTTAGGGCAAATGGAAAAATATTTTCTTTTTCTCAATTAAGCCGGAGTAGGGTCTCATAAGTTTTTTTAAAGCTTTACGCTTTATCCCGTACATGGCAGGGTTTGAGGTATAGCGTCGCAGCGCTACCTTATTACCAGAATGAAGAAATGAAAATATGAAATACTTCTTCGAGTGGGATCGAACACACAACCAGTCGTTTATAGTCACAATTGTGCTCTAACGCCACAACAGGTCTCTTAAGTTAATTATATATATTTTCTAAACATATAATTATATATTTCACGTTAATAACGAGATTTGAAGCTTGTTTTAGAGCAAGGGCAAGCATTTACCTGTAAATGATAAATATCAAATATACGTATAATAATTTCTCTAATCGAGTGGGTATCAAACCTGTAGCGTTTACAGTACAATACAAGAAAACAATTTTTTCATGGTCATTTCCTTCCTTTGACAACGAGGCAAAGAGCGTCGTTGAGCTACGTGATCCAATACGCAATGCCTACAGAATTCGGCGGGAAGTGCTCTACTTTTTTAAAGAAGCGGAAGTGCTCTACTTTTGTTAAGATACACTAAGAAGCAAATCATATGATGATATAACCTCTTTTTAAATAATTATGATAACTTATAACTAAACTAACAAAACATTTCATACTTTAACTTATTTTACCTAAAAATTAAGGCAAAAATAGCGTTCCTTTTAAAAGTACACAATACTTGTCAGTGTCGTAGCAACATCGTAGCACATTTTACGTAGAGAGTTATATTGAAATTTTATCTTTTCTACTTAGCAATACTTACAGTACAACGCGGATATATTGGCTTTATGTCGATAGTAAACGACAATGTAGTGGTTGATGGGAGCTTTTCTAAGTATTATTTGAATAAAATATTACGTTATAAGGAAATAGTAAATAATAAAAATATATTAACATTACAATATTTTTTATGTAAAATGTGATTTTTATAATAATTATATGTATCAGTTTATGAGAAATTTATTGTGGCCCAGCGGCACAAGCGTGTGATTGTAACCGACAGGTTGTGGGTACGATCCTTACTCGAGGGAATTAAATATTTAATATTTTCAATTTTAATATTTAATGTTTTCATTTCTTTGCTCAGGTATAAGCCAAAAACGCATCGTTGAGTTCCGCTACTCAACACGCAATGCCACAAATTCGGCGGAAAGTGGGGAACGGAACTGGAACGGAGTGTTTTAACACTAGGTCCTCAAGGTCCCTCTGCCTACCCTGCCATATGCAGGATACAGGGTGAAGCTGAATTTGAGTTTAGAGTTTATCAGTTTAAGAGCAATACTTTAGTTTCATTCCATATTAGCGAACTTTCCGCGGCTTCGTTTATTTACTCACCTCAATTACTTTCGTGTTCTAATATCATTATCATTTTAAAGACAATATCCATGCATCGAAATTAATACAATTTTGTAACAACTTTGCTTAGCTAAATATATTAAATTAATGGATTTTTTTTATCTATTAACCGATTTCAATAAAACTTTTCCTTCTTTCTTTCTTTCTTTCTTTTAGCTTCACGCTGTATCCCGCACGAGGCAGGGTAGTCACTTTCCGCCGAATTTGAGACATTGCGTGTTGAGCGGCGGAACTCAACGCCGCGCTTTGCCTTATTACCAGAGCGAAGAATTGAAAATATTAAATATTTAAATTGAAAATATTTCATTTCCTAGACTGGGGATCGAACCCAGAACCTGTCGGTTACAGTCACACGCTTGTGTCGCTGCGCCACGACAGG
Source organism: Eueides isabella (assembly GCA_019049475.1). Lineage (NCBI taxonomy): Eukaryota > Metazoa > Arthropoda > Insecta > Lepidoptera > Nymphalidae > Eueides > Eueides isabella. The sequence goes on from CM032404.1 coordinate 1,457,429, forward strand.
ACTTCAATAAAACAAGCACTCAATGTTGACAGATAGCAGCCAAAATATAAAAGTGAAAACTGCATTTAAATCAGGATAGGCGTTTCTGAGACAAGCGGAAATAAACAGTTAAGCAGATAAAAAAAATATTTTTATTAGCCCACAAGCAAACGTCCCGTATAAGATTTTTTTTGATATATACAGATTTATTATAAGTATAAATTTAGCTCGCAAGTAAAAGTTTGTACTTTAAAAATTTGAATCTAAAATAACCGTGTGACTTCAACCAAAAAAATTCACAACGTTCTACTCAATTTCATTTTCACAAATGATATTTGTGACTTGTAACGAAATGCACATTGTTGCCCGATGTTTTTATTGCGGCCATAAATTTTTATGCGATGATGTACACTGGAACTGTACAGGAAGTAATCTACGGTGCCGACAAAGCTTTTAGCTGTTATCGTGTATATGAAAAGATAGATTTTGTAAATTCTAATGAAATTCTGTTAAAAAGTTCTTTTAATTGTAAGCTGTGTCCAGAAGAAACCTAAGGTTAATAATACACTTTATAATTATTTTATTTATGAAAAGGTTAAGTGGCACAACTTGACGCTGATTTTTTTACGAGCAAAATGAACTTTAAACGTAACGGAAGTATTAATATAGTGTTACATGAATTTATTCTCGTCTTCTCTCAAGACCTCAACGTCTTGAGTTTTACTATAAATATATATATATTTTTTATCAAAAGTTCATTTACGGCGAATCAAGGCTCAAGGTCAACTAGAGGATATAAAATATTTTATATTTTCAATTTAAATATTTAATGTTTTCTGTGGCACGAAACGAAGTGTCTTAACACTAGGTTCCCAAGTTTCCTTTGTCTACCTTGCAATATGCGGGATACAGCATGAAGCTGAGTGAGTGAACAAAATTTCTTTTAAAATGATTCTCTCTTCTTTTGAAATAATGACTAAATTGGAATGGTACTCAGTACTATTGAACTATCAATACCTATTAAACTGTTTCATAATATCCATACTAATACAATCTTTGATTTTTTCGATTATTATACATAAATAAAAAAAAAACAGATTAATCGCGTATATTGTTTTCGTTATATTTTGGACCCTCGCGTGTCCATCGTTTCGAACACTATGCAGTAATCCGTGACCACGGAAATTTGTTTCATTTAAAATATCTGGACTAGCATATACTGTAACTAAATTCCTTTATTAGTAAGTAACTCTAGGCGTACCACAAATACATAAATTATCGCCGGTCATCCTCGTTATAGTGACCGTAATGCACATAGCAGGGAAGACATATGAAACTTGGAACCTTGGACCTATTTGAGATACTATATTCCTATCAAGATACTTCCTTTCTCCATTTGCCGCCGAATTCTCGAATTTTGATAGTATTCAATGCCGCTTTTTTTCTTCGAGAGGAAATCGAACCCATTATCTGACCCGCTTATAGTCACACGCTTTTGCCTTTACACAACCAGGCCCTGTCATTTAAATAGTGGAAGGAGTGATTAAAGAATAAGTTTAGATTGTCATTCACTACATATGTAGAATTAAATAAATTATATTGATATTATATACACTTTAATTCTTTCTTTTTTCCATCTTAATATGTTTAAGAGTACATTTATGGAAGAAAATTATTTAATCTTTACCTGGAACACTTAGAACGTGTTATGTGTCATAAATAACTGTTATAATAATAAGTTATTTTCATATCACGACGGAGGTTAATATAACGGTTACTACACATTAAACAGAATAGTATCGTTGTCTTTGAAAACTAAGACTTTTCTTATTCTCAAGAGATTATGTACATCGTATTAAGTTGTTTTCAAACTTCTCGTCCAACCAAAAGCAGTATAATAATATTTTAAAATAATTAAATATAGCCTAATGAGAAAATACGAGGCAACCTGCTTCATAGATGTGCACCCACCTCCCCTTGCTGTTTCGCCGTGCGACATATATCGGCCGGCGGCCATCATTCATTTTAATACCAATTACAATTTTAAATTCGTAATATCTTTTGAATGGATTGTCCGATTAGAATAAAATAAAAAGTAACTTATAGCTATTGAAACAATCTTGCTCAATAAATAATTTATTTGGATAAGGATTAATATTCGACGATAATATGATCAATAAACTTAGGCTAATAATTTTAATTACTTTTATTCTATGGAAAATTGGTTATAATGGCTAAAATATAAATGTTTGGTTTATACTATCGCGGACTTTTTTGTAGGCATTATTGAGTTCTACAACTTTTCTATACAAATCAACCATACATCTCTAACCATTTAGGCAGCGTTCGCGAGAATCGCTAACATACGGCAGTTTTTTCGTCGACTTACTCCACAATTTTCACTACCACGAAAAATCCTATCTATTTTCCTTGATAAAATATAGCCTATACGGATTCGGAAGAGTCCCTCTAAGTAATCGTAAAAGAAATTTTGAAATCGGTCCAGTACAAACATACAAAAATACAAAGGTTTCCTCTTTATAATATTAGTATAGATAGCAATGGCAAGCGTCGCCACGCCAACAATTCAGTTTACAAGTGAGCCAATAGATGTTTCACATCAATATTTTAAAATAATCGTAATAGGTGTTTGAGATCTGTCGTGGCGCAAAGGCACAAGTGACTGTAAACGCGACAATTTGTGGGTTCGATCTCCATGCGAAGAAATGAAATATTTAACATTTTCAAATTATTAATAGTAAAATTTTCATCGCATTAGTAACAAAGTAAATCACGGCGTTGAATTCCGCCAATTTTAGCAGAAAAAGTAGATCGGAACAATCCGTTCAGTTGCCCATCGTCTTACAGTTGTAAGTAGGTTCCCAAGTTCCCACTGCCTTCCCTACAATATCAAGTCAAACTTGCAATTCACACATATGCATCGGTGATCTTGAACAGCTGCCTGCAAAGCAGATGTGATTTTAAATAAAATTTCATCTTCATTACTCTTAATAGAAATTAAACATTGACTTCGTTAAAGTTTTGAGCACATTCAAAATAATTTAAAATAAAACTTACCTCGACTTAACGTAAGCTGGTAAACCCATTGTTGGCAAAATATTTGTAACAAAAGTTTAAAAATGCGTGTTGCTTTTGAAAACTGTTAACAGAATCAACCAATTATTTATAGATTTCATGCATTTCTTACTGTACATAGAATAAAACAATGTTGTGCTTATATCTTTTACCGTGACGGATATTAATGCGGTTTTCACTAATAGATATATATATATATATATATATATATATATATATATATATATATATATATATATATATATATATATATATATATATATATATATATATATATATATATATATATATATATATATATATATATATATATATAACTAGCAATTGGTAACAGCTGTCGCGTCATACCCGTGTTTCACTGTTCCGCGACGGCCTTTACTATAAGATAAATCTCTTTAGTCAGCTCACGGAACTTGAGAACCTACTCGTAGTGTTAAGACACTCCATTCCGTTTCCTACTTTGAGCTAATATTAAGACATTGCGTGTGGCAATGCGATAGCGGAACTCAACGCCGTACACAGCCTTATCATAGAGCGAAGATATAGAAACATTAAATATTAAATTTGAAAATATTTAATACTTAATTTCCTCTAGTGGGTATCGAACCCACAATGATCGTATTACAGTCAAAAGCTTATGCCCCAGCGCCACGTATTAAGCGTTTTACTGTTTACTTACAATTGGAATAGTTTGGTACCAAATTGCTGACTCCTAACTTGGGCTTTATTGCTTTAAACGACTTTGTAGCTTTGTATCTTGAAAGATCAGCTTGCATGTTAACTTGTATACAAATAAATTGTACACATTATTTATTTACGGTAATCGTACATATTTTATATCTAGTAACACTGCGTTTTACTTTTCATTTCTTATTAATACCCGATGTAAAAAGAATGACGAGACCTGTTGTGGAGGTATAAGAGTGTGTCTTTATGTTTTAACGGAAATAGAACGCAGTGTCTTTACACTAGGTTCCCAACTTCCCTCTTTCTACCCTGCCTGCCATTAAGCTGAGAGAATTCCATTCGTTTTGGTAATAAAGCTTAGTGCGGCATTAAGTTCTGCCACTCAATATACAAATTTCTCTAAATTAGTTGTAAGTGGGAAACGAAACGGAGTGTCTTAACACTAGGTTCCTAAGTTCCCTCTGTATTTTCTGCTATTCACGGGATACAGTGTGAAAAAAAAAACTTTATATATAAATATTTTTGTTTGGAGAAAAGTATTAATGCTAGACTATAAATTTTTATAGTTGTTTAAAAAAAAAACGATCAAAAACGTTGGACTCGCTGACTGAGAGTTCCTCACAAATTTTGGATTGTATCTCAACGGAGAGTATAACCGGTAAAAATTGACAAAAACAATTTTAAATGACACACTTTTAACCGGATTAATCGGGTTGAGTCTACCCGTGACCACGGACTACTGTAAAGTGTTCGAAACGTCGGGTTTCAAAAAACATGTTTAACAAACAATATACGCGATTAATCGTGTTAAGTGTTAAAAGTGTTTCATTTAAAATGTGTAACAATCGCGAAAATGAAAATCAAATATACACACTTGTTTTGTATGAATTGAATTACAAATATAAGTTTTTAATGGTGTTTCTCTATGAAATCCCTACTTTCTCTTGAAATTGAAACATTGTGTGTTAAGTGGCGACATATTATCATATACATATACATATATATAATATATTTATACACCAAAAGCAAGCTTGTACCAGCCATATAGCAATCTTACGTTCTTAGACAATTTACATGTTCAAGCTGAAACATTTCAAAGTACAATATAAACTTTGGCGTTGTCCAAAACAGTTACGTATAACGATTTACCTTATAATCTTAGTTGAACAAACTTACATACATGTTTGTTGATGGTGATTTTGAGTAATATGTTGGAAGTTACAGTTACTTAATCTATATAAAGTAACCGACAGGTTCTGGGTTCGGTCCCCAGTCGAGGAAATGAAATATTTAATATTTTCAATTTAAATATTTAATGTTTCATTTCTTTGCTCTGGTAATAAGGCAAAGCGCGGCATTGAGTTCCGCCACTCAACACGCAATGCCACAAATTCAGCGGATAGTGGGGAACGTCAGCGAAGCGGAGTGACTTAACAGTAGGTTCCCGGGTTCCTACCCTGCCTCGTGCGGGATACAGCGTGAAGCTGAAAAAAAATTAAAGAAAAAATTAATAAAGGCATCATAAGTAAATATATTTAATTGAGTAGCGGAACTACAACAAGCATATATATATATATATATATATATATATATATATATATATATATATATATATATATATATATATACATATATATATATATATACCAAAAGCAAGCTTGTACCAGCCATAAAGCAATCTTACGTTCTTAGACAATTTACATGTTCAAGCTGAAACATTTCAAAGTACAATATAAACTTTGGCGTTGTCCAAAACAGTTACGTATAACGATTTACCTTATAATCTTAGTTGAACAAACTTATATACATGTTTGTTGATGGTGATTTTGATTAATATGTTGGAAGTTACAATTACTTAATCTATATAAAGTAACCGACAGGTTCTGGGTTCGATCCCCAGTCGAGGAAATGAAATATTTAATATTTTCAATTTAAATATTTAATGTTTCATTTCTTTGCTCTGGTAATAAGGCAAAGCGCGGCATTGAGTTCCGCCACTCAACACGCAATGGCACAAATTCAGCGGATAGTGGGGAACGTCAGCGAAGCGAAGTGACTTAACAGTAGGTTCCCGGGTTCCTACCCTGCCTCGTGCGGGATACAGCGTGAAGCTAAAAAAAATAAAAGTCAAAAAGAAATAAAGGCATCATAAGTAAATATATTTAATTGAGTAGCGGAACTACAACAAGCATATATATATATATATATATATATATATATATATATATATATATATATATATATATATATATATATATATATATATATATATATATATATATATATATATATATATATATATATATATATATATATATATATATATATATATATATATATATATATATATATATATATATATATATATATATATATATATATATATATATATATATATATATATATATATATATATATATATATATATATATATATATATATATATATATATATATATATATATATATATATATATATATATATATATATATATATATATATATATATATATATATATATATATATATATATATATATATATATATATATATATATATATATATATATATATATATATATATATATATATATATATATATATATATATATATATATATTTTAATTAAAAAGATCTTTTCAGCTTCACGCCCTGTCTCGCACCTTGCAATATATAGGGAGATTTGGAATCTAGTGATATGACACCGTTCCGTTCCTCACTACTAAGTTTCAGGCACTAAATTTTGAGTGGCGGGAATAAACGCCGCTCAAAATATTAAATATTTCACTTCCTTGAGTGGGGTTCGAAGCGCACGTTCTTGCTCCTGCGTCACAACAGACATGTCATTAGTTAGGTAGTCTTATTATTATTTTTACTATTTTTAAAAGTGTTATTCCACACTTAGGACAGAAAATACTAAACTTAAATTTAAAAAGCGTATAAAAATTTTGATCCTGCTTCGTTCGTTTTATACGCTTTTTAAATTTAAGTTTAGTATAGGCTTATTATTTTAATCTTAATTAAATATTTTATGTACAGACACATTATCATCGTTTTCTCATATAATACAACAAATTTTAAATTATTCAGAAATAACTACAACACTATATCAAATCCAACAAAATTATAAAAATTGAATGGTGAACTTGTTGAGGCCTGTCGTGGCGCAGCGGCACGAGAGTGTGACTGTAACCGACAGGTTCTGGGTTCGATCCCCAGTCGAGGAAATGAAATATTTAATATTTTCAATTTAAATATTTAATGTTTCATTTCTTCGCTCTGGTAATAAGGTAAAGCGCGGCGTTGAGTTCCGCCACTCAACACGCAATGCCTCAAATTCGGCGGAAAGTGGGGAACGGAAGTGGAACGGAGTAACACTAGGTTTCACTACCGTTCCCTCTGCCTACCCTGCCTAGTGCGGGATACAGCGTGAAGCTGAAAAAAAAAAATGGTGAACTAGATTAAAATGTATAAAATATAATAAAGGACGTAACTAAGAAATGGAATAATCACAAACTCGCTGTAAAACTCAATTTCGACGCTTAAAACAGTTCTGGGGCGCGGAGCAACCCACGCTCGCAAAGTTCTGGCTAATTCCTTGAGATCTCCGAAACTTTTACTACATCCAGTTATTGTATTGAGTGTAAACGTTTATGTTTTTTTTTTAATATTAAGGATTCTAGTTATTAAATAACTAAAGTGTTTGTAAAGTAGTAAGATAAAATGCAGCGTTAAGTTACGCCATTCAATACGCAATGAAATGAAAATTTGGTGGTGCATGGAGAAGGAAGTATCTTAACACTAGGGTTCCCTATGTTTTCCCTGCTTCACAGGATACAACATATTAAACATTCAGTCATTTATTAATTAAAGTCTTTCTTAATTTAAGTTGCAAAACTTGTAATGTAATTATAGATACTAAAACAGATATATAGATATTGTAACATATTTATTTTTAAGGAAAATATATATATTTTTTGATTTGACGTGTATATTTTTTTATGTTTGAATCAGAATTGTTTTTTAAAGTAGTTCAAAAATTTATAGTTTAAAGTATTAGTAGTTTAAAGATTTTCAAAATATAAAAAAAAACCATACAATATTTCTATATTTTCATCTGTTTACTTTTAGTTTTTTTCTCTTTTCAGTTAAATTTGATTTTTTTATTAATTACTATAAAGTAAAATAATTCTTAGATATCTTCACAAAATTACCACCTTAAAAGGATAAAACTTTAGAAAGTAATTACTTACTTCACGATTACTGCTCCACGATTTACTATAGGTATCACAAGTTTATATATATATATATATATATATATATATATATATATATATATATATATATATATATATATATATATATATATATATATATATATATATATATATATATGTATATATATATATGTATATATATATATATATATATATATATATATATATATATATATATATATATATATATGTATATATATATATATTTATAAATAATGTAAAGCAATAATCATTATATTTAAGGCCGGTCGTGACACAGAGTTATAGGCGTGCGACTGTAGAAGCGATGGATAGGGAACACTAATATCCAATAGGAATGAAACGCCTTAACGTGTAAAACCATAAAAAAACCATTATAATAAAGTTAATAAACCTTAAAATTAAAATAATTCAACAGTAATAATTACTACAAAATTATTCTAAAAGAATTTTATATTTCAACTTTCCCAAGTAGACTGCCTTCTTAGAAAATAAAAGAAATTAGTGCTATTAATTAAATTTCCACAATAAAATTATATTAAGCAATTCACTCAACACTCAGTTGCCAAAAGATACAATTTTGTAGTACCATCCGAACAACATTAACAAGCTTCTCGGCAATGTTTATTTCAATGTTTTAACAACTTTTTACTACTTGCCGTTCACTTTACAGTTTTGTTTGAACTAGTTAAATGTACTTGTGCCTAATTAAAATACTCGCCTGCCGTTTAAAATAGATGGGTGTTGTATTGAAATATATTCTGTTATTAATATTTTTTATTGATTTTAAAATGTTAGTAATTGCGGCGTTGAGTTCCGCCACTCAACACGCAATGCCTCAAATTCGGCGGAAAGTGGGGAACGGAAGTGGAACGGAGTGTCATAACACTAGGTTTCACTTCCGTTCCCTCTGCCTACCCTGCCTAGAGCGGGATACAGCGTGAAGCTGAAAAAAAAAAAAAAGTAAATGAGTTTCCAACAGGCACGGATTCGTATCTCTCTACGCTTATTTTATACGTTTTCAAAATATATTTATTTATTTAAGAATGATTGAAATATCCTTTTTCATATTTTTCGTGTTTGTTACACTGAAAGATGATTTCATAACCGATCTTTTTTTTTCTAAAACTACAAGTTCATCAATATAATATATATTATTCAACAACAAGATTTATTTAAGACATCATTTATTTTTTGAAAGTGATCTTAAAAGTGAAAAATGAGAGATTTAGGCAATCGTAGTGTAGGGACACGAGCGTGCCACCGTAAACACCACATATAAGTTTGCTTCTCACTTGAAAATGAAATATTTATTATTTTCATTTCCGCACCCTAATAACAAGGCAAAAAGCGATGGGATTTGTCACGCATACCTCAAAGATTCAGTGGAAAATATGTATAACATATATAACGTAGGCGGAAGTTAATTCCGTTTGCCTACTTTGCCATGAACGGGACACAGCGTGAATCTAAACATATCAGTACCCCAAACTCAAACAAAAGTTTCAATGATGAATTTATTTTCCATAAAAATATTAATTAAAACTTAATAACGTTCACCAATATCAAATACCAAAGCACTTTTGCTACCTTCACGTAGAAGGCAAGGCAGGGCAATTAGTCTAAACTTGGTAAACTGACATCGAAGTCACCGGCCAAGCTATTAAGTGCTTAGTTCCTCAACTTGTTATAGAATCAACAGAACAGCAAGACACTGCAAACTCTGGAGACACGATGAATTTAAGTTAGTTTTAGTTCTCTTTAATTACTGACTAACAAATACTGACGATGGATGAGGTTTTTGGACGTGCTTGATTGGAAATGATAGTTTTATTAGACCAAAAGGGATTTTTTATTACAATTTTTTTTAGAGGCTTAACCTTTTTCGTATAGGTGTCAGGGAAAGCAGAAGGAAGATATATATTTAGATATATTGCGTGTAGAGAAAAGTGACGTTTACAAGTTTTCATTTTAGTTATGTAAAGTGAAGACCTTATATATTATAATCTTTTTTTTTTTTTATAGCTTCACGCTGTATTCCGCACTAGGCAGGGTAGGCAGAGGGAACTCAGGAACCTAGTGTAAAGACACTCCGTTCCACTTCCGTTCCCCACTTTCCGCCGAATTTGAGGCATTCCGTGTTGAGTGGCGGAATTCAACGCCGCGCTTTGCCTTATTACCAGATAACCAACATATAATCGTAAGCTTAATTCCGATGTCCGAGTTGTCCGATTGCTGAAATTTGGCCAAAATGGCCACCGCGACAAAATGTAATACATATTCGTATACAATCCGCCTTATGTAGATATCAAATGAAAGGGTTTAATTTGAAAATTACAATACAACATGAATAAAATATTTTATTTTTTGAGTAAAATGTTTTATTCATAGCTTATATCAGCTTTTTAAAAAGATTTTTAATTAAAAAATAATTACATTGTATATTTATAAGAAAATTCCATTCTGTATTTAAATAAAACATTGATATAAATTGTACAATAATTTCAAATGTTATAAAAAAAAACTTGACATGTGACTCTATTTCTGAAACGTGAAAGAACTAAAAGTTTTCCTTTGTTCAGAAACTCTGATATTGAAAAGAACTGAAATAAAGTTATTCCAATGTCTGGAACTAATTTGAAATTTTATTAGATTTTACCATAAAGTGGCTGTGTAGTATTTTATCTTTATATTTAAAATATTTAAAAAAGAAGACCCTCTTGGTAAAGTTAATCAGTATTTCAGGAAATTGATATAGTGACGTTGTGACAGTTTCACATCCCCATAAAATAAGCTTTTTAAATAGAGTATCAATGTTTCCATTAACCCCACATATTTTAAAAGGTAATATGTGACTATGGATATTTGTTCCACTTTTAAACTACTGAACGGTAGACTAAAAAGCCATATATATATATATATATATATATATATATATATATATATATATATATATATATATATATATATATATATATATATATATATATATATATATATATATATATATATATATATATATATATATATATATATATATATATATATATATATATATATATATATATATTTGCAGCTTCACGCTGTATCCCGCACTAGGCAGGGTAGGCAGAGGGAACGGAAGTGAAACCTAGTGTTATGACACTCCGTTCCACTTCCGTTCCCCACTTTCCGCCGAATTTGAGGCATTGCGTATTGAGTGGCGGAACTCAACGCCGCGCTTTGCCTTATTACCAGAGCGAAGAAATGAAACATTATATATATATATATATATATATATATATATATATATATATATATATATATATATATATATATATATATATATATATATATATATATATATATATATATATATATATATATATATATATATATATATATAAATATATTTAAGAATTTATTCTATAAGATTTTTTACAAAAAGTTCATTTCTTCCAGTGTTCAGTATCATGCGGCGAAGGAGTACAAGTACGAGGAGTGGAGTGTACACCTGCTGGTGGAGGATGTGACCCTAGTATCAGGCCCGAGATTTCAAGACCCTGTTCCACGGGCATCAGCTGTCCGTCTTATAGGGAGGCTAGTGACACTGATGTAAGTTTAAAGCTTTTATTTTATATATTTTTTACTTTTACTTTTAAGGTACTTTTTTATGGTGTATGTGTGAAATGGTGGAACTTAACGCCGCGTTTTGTCTCATAATAGCGAAAAAATTAGGAAACAATGTCGACATTAAATATTTAAATGTATAAGAAGGTAATCAATGAAACTATTATGGCTCTGCGATGTTTTGTTTGGCGGTACAAGCAATAATTTATTTATGATTATTGGTTGCAGGTTCGATTTTCAAAGAAAGTAAAAATTATATTTAAATTGTCGTAACTTCTATTGGTATAATAGTGTGCGATGTTTTTTTTCTGCCGTAAGGAGTGTATCTGGATGAAAATTACAGTAATAAAGGCTTATTAAAGAAATCAATTTTAAAAAATATTTAATTTAAACTGCTCTGTTGTAAAGAAATATAATAAATAGATAATAATACAATATATACACCAAAAGTAACAAAATATGATATCGACCGAACGAATTTAGACATATAAATAATGAAACTCGCCATTTTGTGGTAGCCGCCATTTTGAATTTGCATTTTTTTTGTGATTATACAAGCCAAAACCTTTCATTTGATATCCTCGACTAAGGTGTTTTTGTCGTTTTGGAGGAATGGTAGTCTTGAATATGTAATATTATATAATATTATATTATTACTAGGAATAAAGATATACCAAATTTCAATTCAATTAGTTAACAAGAAGGGAAAATTATTATTATTAAAATAGACCCACGCCGAAGTTAAGCTAAATAAAACCGTTTAAAAGAAAACTAAAATTACAAGTTTTCTTTTAAACGGAGTTTGCCAGTTTACAAAAATCTATAAAGATAAATGAAACACTTTTAACCGGATGTATCGCGTATATTGAATGGTAAATATTTTTGGGAAACCCGACGTTTCGGACACTTTACAGTAGTCCGTGGTCACGGGTAGACTGAGGTGGCATTTGTCTGTCAGTTGATATAATTATTATATCAAACTACCGCCAACGATTCCTTAATTGCCTCGCGTACTGCCCTGGATTCTTGCAGAATGAGCTAACTATATCTGGTCCTCCAGTGTGGTGTACTGAGGACTTTCCACCACCTGGGACTCACTCCTTAAAAAATTAAAGATATAATAATTATATCAAACGACGGTTAAAAGTGTTTCATTTAAAATGTGTAATAATCGTGAAAATCAAAGACATTATTATCTATAAAGATTTTTCAAATATATAAAAATATGAACGTAACGGGATTTGAACTCGCGTCTTTTCGGAAACTGTCCGGGTGCTCTGACAACTAAGCCATACGTTGTTGCTTGCTTATTTCCTGTGTCCGAAGAGGTGCGGTTTGTTCAAATGTTCATACGTTTTCCAAAAAAAAGTAAAAAAGTATTTTGCATTCCTAAATCTGAAACACTCTTTAAACATATTAAAAATCTAATAAGACGCTATCTATATACATAATTATCTCAAAACTAACAAAGAGTGCTGAAAATACATAGTACAAACAGGCACAGCGTTAAATTATATTTTCAATTGGATGTTATACAAAGCAAATTTCCACTCCCGTACACTCAATAGTATCTACGAGGTGCCAATTAGGCTTTATTAACATTCAAAATGCTGAACGTGTTTTTTTTTATGAGAACTATAGAAAACAAATCTTTATTTATTTCTACAGAAATTGTAAATGTGTTTTATTTACTTGAAATAAAATTAGTGAAATTATTAACAGCTTCAGTCTTAATAGAAGGCGGTCGTTACTCAGTAAGTCACTGTTTTAACGTAAATACAGTGATTATTATGATTCGATTTCTACTCAAGAAAATAAATATTTTAAATTCATCACTACGATAAATTGCAAACGTAAATTTCAGCTCTCATTTTAGTCAAAAAATTCTACTTACTTTGAAATTTTTCAGTTCTTTTTTAGTTTGTTCCCGAATTTTCGCATTATTTTTTTACATCAATATTATTTTCTATCAAACAGGACGATATAGAAGATTTACTACCAGGTGTGGTGTACCACACACAGCCACTCATCCAGCCGTACCCGCCGCCGCAAGCCAAGGCAGAACAGCTCATCGGTGAACCTGATGTTCCAGTGGAAGCCACGTAAGTATAGCTTTGAATTAACCTTTTAACTGATATACGCTCAATATTGTCAAAATAAAAAAAAAACTTGATAGTTTTTTATATTTAAAAATGCTTAAAATAATTTCGACCATGAAATATGCGATATTGAAGTTTTATTACCAGGCATAGTAATAATATATTGGACAAAGTGCAAAAATTGCACAATAATATTGAGCGTATATGAGCTGCCTAATTATATTTTAAAGCGATGTTAAGGTGATTAAAGTTTTTGTATATATTTTACTAAATTAATTAAATCATTCAATAATATTAATAGATTTATGCTGAAATTTTTATTTATGTATATATATATATTGATGTCCCTTTATTATTTTATATTAACTATGTAATATATGTATACGTTCTATAGAATTTATTTAATATTGTATCTTTCAATAGATTATTCGTAATAAGTTGTATACCTTAACACTGATAATAATTTCAACAATTTTCCTTTTCACAATATTATATCCCCAAGTGCTACAAAAAGAAAGAAAAAAAAAGCTAGGCAGCTTAAAACATTGTATACATTTTGCCGCTCTGGGATTACTCATAGTTCAGAGAATGTTAGAAAATATAAAAGAAATATAAATGTAGTTTAACAATGTTTTAAAAAGAAAAATATTTTATCTATATAAGTTCTTGTTTATTATTATTTTTTTTTTTTAATCCTTGTAAATTCGATTTATGCTTTGTAACGATTGTGTCAAGATGGCGGAGGTCAGTTGAAATCAATGCTGTTTTTTTAAATAATTGTCTGAGACTTACTATTCTTAGATTTACATATTCTCGCTCTGGTAACAAGACAAAGAGCGGCGTTGAGTTCCGCCACTCAACACTCAATCCTAAGTTCCCTTTATCTACACATGCGTGATGCATGAGTTACAGCGTGAAGCGTAAAAAAAATTCTTACAAATATTTTTGTACAAATTCCAAACGAACAATATAATTATTAACCTAGTTAAATTAAAACGACCTTCTTTCGCTTTTATATGAATGGATTGCTAATTTACTTTTGTTCAAACAAAATTGGCGTGTTATCTCTATAATGAAACACGTACTAAAGGAAGCCTATTTATAGTATTTTATTTTCTTTTGCATTTTCTATTACAAGATTGTTTTTGACTTTAAAAAAAAAACCTATTTACTTTGAAACGAAAAGTCAATGAGACATGATTTAACGTTGGAGGAAATTAGATAGAAAGCATTATTCATTACTAAAATCTATAACTACCCTCTTCCGGAAATTTTACGTTTGTTTCATTATCTTGAGGGTAAATTTTTTACTCAGCTTCACGCTGTATTCCACACACGGTAGAGTAGGCAGAGGGAACTTGGGAACCTACTGTTAAGACACTACGTTCCACTTCCATACCCCACTTTCGCTTAATTTGAGGCATTCCGTGTTGAGTTACGGAAATCAACGCCGCGCTTCGCCTTGTAATCAGAGCGAAGAAATAAATGCAATTAATATTTTATTTGAATATATTAAATATTTCATTTTCTCGTGTGGGGATGGAACCCACAACCTCACTCGTTAACAATCGCAACGTGCCCTTGCGCCACGAGAGAACTACTTAATATTAAACAATCTATAATCTGTAAAAAAAAGTACTACGCGATATATTCAACACAAATATGTAAAGCCTACACATTAATCTACGTACAGCCTTAATTAAAATGAAAACTAAATAAAATAAAATTCTCTCGAATAAAATATTATAATGGACTATTTATACAAGAAGCTTATCGATGAGAATAGAATATTGTTAGTACTTTTAATAAATTAATATATATATCTACTAACTAGAACACAAAGAAAGTTCTTAGAATTTGATTTTAATTTCGTGAAAATAATAAAGCGATAAATTATATATTCAAAATAGAAAACGTCGAAACAGGGTCATTCATAGACTAGATACGCAAGGAATATGGGTTTGATTCTTTTTCAGCTTATCGTCAAAGCGCGGCGATGAGTTCCGCCTCTTAACATGCAAAAAAATCAGTCCTTTGGCTGTTAATAGAATGTTATAATATTGTGAAATTTAAAAAAGCTATAGTAATATTTTTTTAAATAAGTTGTAGTTACATATTATATACCTTACTAAAGTTAAAATATATATATATATATATATATATATATATATATATATATATATATATATATATATATATATATATATATATATATATATATATATATATATATATATATATATATATATATATATATATATATATATATATATATATATATATATATATATATATATATATATGTTTATCTTTTACGTACGTATTTTTGTCTATATAATTAAAAAAGCATGTATTTTTATAACAGTTTGATATTTATTTTCAAAATTAAATAACAAATACTAAGCGAATTTTATCCATCAATATTATTTGAGTAGAAGTAATTCTGTAGGCAAATACGTAATTGGTTTTATTATAGAAAAGCTTAGAAACTTGTTTAGAATTTAAATATTTATATATATTTTATGTATAAGTAAAAAGGCCTGTCGTGGCGCAGCGGTGGTGAGGCCTGTCGTGGCGCAGCGGCACAAGAGTGTGACTGTAACCGACAGGTTCTGGGTTCGATCCCCAATCGAGCAAATGAAATATTTAATATTTTCAATTTAAATATTTAATGTTTCATTTCTTGCTCTGGTAATAAAGCAGAGCGCGGCGTTGAGTTCCGCCACCCAACACGCAGTGCCTCAAATTCGGCGGAAAGTGGGGAACGGAAGTGGAACGGAGTGTCTTAACACGAGGTTCCCGGGTTCCCTCTGCCTACCCTGCCTCGTGCGGGATACAGCGTGAAGCTAAGAAAGAATGAGAAGATATTATAGAAATAATGAAAATCCTAAATTGATTATTGAATATTACTTACTATTTTGTGTATTTTTATAGCATTTCTTAGTAATTTAAATATTTTATTTCTTGGCAACTTTTTTTTACCAATTTTTATGTTATAATGAATATGATGACTTCCGTTTCCGTTTGAGATATATAATGCTCGTAGTTAGATTTTTACTTAAGTATTCTTTCTATATGAAAAAATAATTCTATACATTACAAATATATACATTCTATTCTTGTTTCTTTTTTTAAGTTGTACGTCCCGCATACGTCAAGATAGGCAGAGGGAACTTGGGAACCTAGTGTTAAGTCACTCCGTTTCTTTACCCCACTGTTCCATTCCATTTCTATACATATGTTTTTATTTTTTTAATATATAATTATATCTCTTATACAATATATTATATATCTATAAATATATATAGTAATTAATGTTTTAATCCTAAAAAGCTCAGAGTATTTTGTTATTGTTTTCAGCAATTACAAAATATTCTTTGCGTGTGGCTGGTTGTATGTAAGGTATTGTACCTTGACCAGTATTTAACGGTTCACTTTTGAATTCAGAAGAACATCACATTATAACAAACATCTAACCACTTCATACACGTCCTGTTGCTATTGTTCCCTTTCATTTCGAGCTTACGATTTTATTAGGCGACGTCTTCAAGCCGTTTTGAATCTTATATTTTTATTATTAGAAATGTTTGAGGCACTATTTGGAAGCAAACGTGAAATTCTATAAGGTTGTGAGTTCGATCCCACTCGAGGAAATGAAATACTTAAAATTTAATTTTTTTCGCTATGGGTACAAAACAATGCGCGGCGTTGAGTTCCGCCACACAACACCCAATGCCTCGAATTCAAAGGAAAGTGTGAAATAAATCGGGGAACAGAGTGTCTTAATACTAGATTTCCAAGTTCTCTCTGCCATTTTCGGGAAAAATTGTGAAGCTGAAAAAAAAATTGAATGGTTTAAAGACGAGAGCTTTACCACTGCATATTTTTCATGTTACTCTGTTTAAAAATATAGATAACTGATGCAAACGAAAATAAAGCATATTCACATAATCATAAAAGCCAATTTTGTATGCGCACTTTAATATTTTCGCAAGAACCCTTCAGCTCATTACCTGTCATAGACCATTACTCTCTTATAAGATTAAACGTTTTTCAACTCTATGCACTGCACAATAAAGTTTGTTATTCCTTGCACATATTACACGACTATCTCGAGTTTTGTCTACTTTTTGTTTTGCTTCAAACACTTTTCCAATACTTAAGATACTAAACATCTGCACTGACACATACAAAGTTAATTTTTTCTCTTCAATATTGTTCGCTGATTAGTTATTTATTTAATTCTGTACTAAAATATACATAGTTTACAGGTCAATTGGCGACACATACAGACACACTGGTGCACATACTTCTACATATACCAGCCAGATCGTTTAGGATTGGTAGATTCTATATATTTTTCGATTTCCTTCGCACCTGGCATGTGTTATCATGTGTGGAACCCTAGCAATGATAGAAATGAATGTACCACAATAGCAATTCGCCATAGTTATATATCAACTTAATGTTTCAAATAAAAGATATGTGTGTTAAAAAAAATTGATGGATCGTACAAAATCGTAGTGAAAAATTGCATCCAATGATCATGCACGTCGACGTTTACTTAAAAACTATAAAAAATATATACTAAAATAAGTTTTTTTTTAATTCTCATAGCTATATAAAAGACGATGAATGGAGTCCATGCAGTGTCTCCTGCGGCGAAGGCTGGAGAAAGAAAGAAGTACATTGCAAGATTTTCCTAGAGTTCAGTAGGACGATAGCAAAACTACCAGATAGTAAATGTATGGGACCTAAACCAACAGAGGAAACTGAAAGATGCGTAATGGAGCCTTGCTCGATGGCGTATGGGACTTCTTTTGGTGATTCGAGTGCGCCAGCGTATGGGACGGGAGACAGGTGTGTTATTTTTAATATAAAACTTTTTTAGGCCTTTTATAGCGCAGGACACAAGCTTAAAAACCCGATGGATTTTGGATTCGATCCTCGCTTGAGGAAATTAAATATTTATTATGCTCTTTATTCGCTTTGGTAACAAGGTGAAAAATTCGGCAGAAATTCTGCTCTGCCATGAGCAAGATTAAGTGTGAGCTGAAAAATAATATATATGGCCAAATTACTAATGACTTTTTTAACATGATTAATACTTAAAAAAAAAGGATGCTAAATGTTGGTATTCGTGATTAGGTTTTGGCAAAATTTTATAAATATTTTAATCTTACATAGAAATACCTAGTAATATGTGACTCTCATTAGCACGTCCGTACAAAAAGGGAAAACCTAATATTAAAACAAAGCGTGTCTCTTTGTTCTCTGCTCTACTCGATTTTCATACCATGGTACGTTAAATGACGAACTAAATTTCGTGCCTTAGGTATTGTTGTTGTTCAAAGCGTTGAAGTGAAAATACTTTTAAATTTATAATTTCCATAAGACGTAATCGAACCCATAACAACTTCTGTTATTCGTAAGCCCATCCTTGAACTATCTTAAGATAATTTAAAAATTAAAGTTACAAATAACATTAGAACTGTACTATATGCCTATATGATATATAACGTATGAGATATTACGTCTGAATTGTACCAAAATAGATCTTACAAAAAGATTTTAGAAAAAAAAATAATTAAAAGCACTAAAGAAACTTATTTAGATATATATTTTAATAATCATTTACAATTTTAAAAAACAAATAAAAAATATAACATAAAAGAAACTAAACATTAAACACAAACCTAAGTCCTAATAATACTTAAAAGTTTCTGTAGAACGCCATTATTAACAGATTCATTTACAACATCATTTACTCTAATCGCTAACAAATTATCTTCACCGTGTATAATCTCATTATTTTCTTCAGCATCAAGTATAAAATGTTCATATTTTTGTTCACTACTTTCAGGAGCTATGCTGACAATTCTTAATTCCACTAATGCAATTAATAGACCAAAAGGCAACATATTTTGAAAATCGTTAACAAATTGTTCTCGAGGATAAACTGAATTTGCCTCAACGTTATATTGTTTTAAGAATGTATTGAAAGTATCGTAGTAAACTATTTTGAGTTCGTCAAAATATTCAGATCTAAATGCGGAGTCTGTGCAGATGTATAAAAAATATAGGACGTCCGTCAAAGGATTTGCATAGCGCATCGCTTGGAAGTCCAGAAAGCATAATTCCTTTGTGGATCCCTGAAACAAATATTGCAGATTAATAACCACGAAATATTATTGTAGATATTTTGTATAACAGTTGGGGTTTAAGGCTGTAGTGACGTAGAGTAGCAAGAAAGTGTTTTAACAACAGATTTGTATGTGTGTATGTACCTAGTTACAAAAATAATACTGAGTAACGTAAACGAAATAAATTTCCTGTCGATAAATGTGAATAGAGAAACAAAAATAAATAATAACATAACTTCAGCATAGAACTTAAGATAAAATAATAACAATTTAAATAATTGTAGATAATTCAAGAAAAATCCATATTTTTTTGCTTCCACACCCCAACAATACAAAATATATTTATGCATGCAAGTAAAATAATAATATTTACAATAATAATAATTCGATTTTCAATATTTTATTATGAGACAGATAAATAATAAAAAACTTAGAATAACTGATAGAGATTACTATTACTCAAAGTATATAAAATATTGAACAGATACAAAATAATTAAAGTGTAAATAAATACCTCGTTATTAAATAACATATTGTTGATCCAACAGTCACCGTGACAAAATACGTTATATTTTTTAGGTTCTGTATACATTTTAAGCAAATCTATTAGTTTACTTTCAACTTGTTCTAGTTGTTTCCTCACTTCCACATCTAATACGAGATTCACAGACATTTGAAATGATTCTTGAAAATAGTTTTTTAATTTGGTTTTGTCAAGAAAATTATATTCAAATATTAAATCAACGAATGTATCTTTAACGTTTTCAAAATTTTCGTCCGTCTTTTCGAATACAAATGATAAAGCGTGGAATTTCGCTAATTCAGTAATAATTAATTTAACTCGTAGAAAGTCTAACTTCTCGTACTTGACTAATTTGTTATCTATTTCAAATCCGCTTAACAGTAAATCTTCTAGAATTATCACTTCATTACTTTTTGATGTACTTGAAAATATACATTTAGGTAGAATCACTCGATCTTCAGCTTTGAAGTTATCTTGTATTGTAATATATTTATCTATAACATATTTGTAAGCGTTTACTTCTCTTTTATGTAACTCTCGAAACAGCTCTTGTCTTGTTGTATTGATAAGAGTTTTGACGATAACACTAATATTTTTGACACTATCACTTTGTTTATCACTACCATTCCCTTTTATGGACACTCTGAATACATTCGCTATATAATTTTCTCCTTTACCGCCCAGTACATCAACGTGATACGTGAAATTATCAATTTCGTTTATTTTCGCCACAGTTTCTATGCAATTGTGTAATTCGATGCAATTAAATTCGTCCGGTTCACTTATATTTACGTCTAGAGACATTTTGGTACGTATCGCTTGTGTACCGTGACATAATCGAATATAAGTTTGTATGAATTTTTACCTGATAATGCCCTGATAAGATAAATATCCTTATCACTTTATGAAATTATGCTATAAGTAAACCCTACTTTGTTAGTCATGTATAATTCCGACAGTTATGATAATAATATGATAATGATAATTTGAAATACTTATAACTTTGTTTTAATATTTTCTTAAGTTTAATTGATATAACTATAATTTGAAGTAGAAATAATCTCTTTTATCTTGAACTCTGTAATGTGGAAACTGTGTGTACGGACTAAACAAAATACATTTATAAAATATTTTCTACTAACATATTGAACTTTAGACATAGACATTAAGTTCCTTAAAGCAATGATTCTATTTAAACGGTCACCAATGTAGATGAAACCAAAAATAATCTAACAATATTTTTTTCAGCTTCGCGCTGTATCCCTTTCATAACAGGATAGGCAAAGGGAATATAGGGACCTAGTGTTGAACACTTTGTTCGATTTCGTTTGAGTGTTGGAACTTAACGCCACGCTTTCCCAGTTATTAGAGCGAGAAAATGTAAATATTAAATATTTAATTTCCTCAAGTGGGAAATGAACCCACAACCTTTCGCTTTTACAGTCGCACTTTTGTGCTCCTACTCCATCACAGGTATCCGTTTATAATTTTTAATATGTTTTTTTTTAATATACTATTGTAGTAAAAATAATATTTATCCAACAGATCCCTAATATTTGGAACGTCAAGTAACATTAGAGTGGCGCCAGGCTCTCCCGGAAAGTCGTATTCCTGGAAGGAAAAAGGCTACACAAGCTGTAGTGCATCATGCTTAAGTGGAGTTCAGGTATAGTATGAAAATTACGAGTAGTTATATTTTACTTGGTAATACATATGAGGTCGTGGCGCAGCGGCACAAGCGTGTGACTGCAAGCGATAGATTGTTGGTTTGGTCCCCCACCTGAAGAAATAAAATATTTAATATTTTCAAATTAAATATTTAATGTTTTCATTTTTTCGCTCTGGTAACAAGGCAAAGTGCGGCGTTGAGTTCCGCCACTCAACACGCAGTGAGTCAATTTCGGCAGACAGGAACGGAGTGTCTTAACACTAGGTGCCAGCCAGCCACGTGTGGGATACAGTGTGAAGCTGTGTGGGCAATTAATTTTGTAATTTTCAGTACGTACATGAATATAAATAGGTAAGGCATCTTCCTTATGCATATTATGAATAAGTAATCTTCTTATACGTGTAAAATTTGCACTTGGGTTCAGAAAGGAGTCTCCTAGTTGTAGTTTAACGCTACGGTTAACCAAATAACTTTTCAAATCTAAAAATACTTTTTTGCTTATAAATTTTATCTAAATAATCTAAAATAGTGATAATAAAAATTAAAAGAAATAAAAAAATAACAGGATTTTATATTATTTATAAAAAATAAATACGTTTGCGAAAGGCAAATAAATTATAAATATATTCGAAAAGATTATGCAAAAGAATAGCTGAACTCGCATCATTACTGTCGTTATTAAAGTATTCTTTTAGAATCTCTCTGTTTTTAGCACATGGCAGGATAGGCCGAGAGAACCCGGTGACCTAGTGTTGGGACACTCCGTTCCGTTCCCAATTTTCCACCAAATTTGAAGCATTGCGCGTTAAGTGGTGAAACTCAACGCCGCGCTATGCCTTGTAACCGTAGCGTAGAATAAATATTTAAAAATCTTAAATATTTCTTTTAATCGAGCGGGCAAACTGTAAACGTAATCTAGTGGGGCAACTCAAAACGTGACATTATTATGGGGCCCATAACCAATGTCACGTTTACAGTCACACGTTTGTACTCCTACGCCACGACAGGCTGTTTACAGGACAGGCATTTTATTTTTTTATATACATGATATTTGTATATACAGGAACTAATAATCCAATGTGTAAGAGACGAAGACGGAAAGAACGCGTCCCCTTACATGTGCGATCCGCACACCAAGCCTGAAAACAGAGTGAGAACATGCAACGATCATCCATGTCCACCTCGGTAAGTTATACGAGTATTTATTACTGACCTTTACCTGTGGCTTCGCCTTGTGGTTAGCCTGAATCCCGCACATTGCAGGGTAGGCAGAAGGAACCTGGGAACCTAGATATTAACACACTTCCCAATTTAATTGCTTCCGTTAACCTTTTTCCACAGAATTCTAGAGTCATTGCGTGTGGATTAACGAAATTAAACGCGATTTACTTCGTTGCCAGATCGAGGAAATACAAATATTACATTTCCTCGAAGAAGAATCGAACTTAAAACTTGACGCAGTTACGCGACACATACTACGACAAACGACCTCATCGAGTAATATCTCCAAAATTTAGATTAAATTAGGGAACGGAAGTCTTACTGGGACCAGAGTAACTAAATACTTACCAGGTTCTATCTACCAGAAGAAATATTGAACACTATTTTTTTTCCTCTATAAAAATAGTCCATAAAATATAAACCTTTTGTAACCGCAAACCGGAAATTGATCAGGCAACAGTGAATTTGACTCCAACTATTAACTGTATTTCAAATAACTCCGAACTTATTTCACAGCATAGTACTTCTATTACTATAGTACTACTACGTATTATAACTTTTACTATACATGAAGTTCACAAGTTTATAGCAAGAAATTTAATATACCTTACGGCGTACTTATCGTTCAATTTCCTTTTCTGGGGAAATTACTTATTTTATAGATATTATGTAATGAAGCCTATAAGCTCATTGGTATCTGAACTTGTGAGGATCATAGTTTGTTCCAATTTAACGCAAAAATTACTGTACGGATTTTAATGAAACTTTACAGTAATATGGTTCATAAATCATCACAGCTCATAGGTTATATTTGAGAACCCAATGTTAAGAATCATTTATATTTTTAATATAAAAAAATAGTAGAAATATTTAATAAATACTAAACAGAATTGTGTCTTGCCAAGCGATAGCTCCAAGATTTTATATTTGGATAGCGAAAATTTGTAAAAATCTCCTTACAGTGATACTAACAACATAAATAATTTGTAAGAAGCCTATAAGAATTTCGACGTAGCTTCATGAGAACGTACGCAATTCGGCGGAAAGTGGGGAACGGAAGTGGAACGTAGTGCCTTCACACTAGGTTCGCAGGTTCCCTCTGCTTACCCTGCCTCGTGCGGGATATAGCAGCGGAAGCTGTAGAAAAAAAAAAGAAAAAAAAAACACTCTGTTTCAATAAGGCACTTCCATATCCAATTTCGAGTGAAAATTGAACCCGCAACGCATCCACAGTGGCACTGCGCCACAATAGACTTCAATATCAATATAGAACATTCGTGAGTGCTATCACGTATTCGTGTATTTATTTTATATAAAAAATATGTAAAATATCGATACCAAAAAAATATTACCTTTATTTCACATGCTCTTTGCATTTATTGATCGATGTGAAATCTGGCACACGGATAGCTTGCGACAAGGAGACGGATTATATCACTTAATGTCCTGATCGCCCTACTTCCTTCAGGTCTTTCTTTTATTTTATAACAGGGACTTAGGTTTAGGTAGATATGTATGTTTGTTTGTGTATATATATGTCTCTTTCTCATAGTATGGATTATAAGAATTTCTTGCTTTAATAGTAAGGTAGTACGAAAAACTATTCATTATCTTTTTAGTTTTGATTTTTTGATATTCATTCGAAATTATTATTTATTTAGAAAATATATAAATATTAGAACGTTAGCTGCCACTAAGCCATAAGTTATTAAGAGTTTAGGGCTTTTTAAGAACGTACGGCTTAGTGGTTAGAGCGTTTTTCGATAGACGCAGGATCAAATTCCGGTCCTTAATTTTTTTATAAATATTCTAAATATATATTTTTTTATTCATATATTTTTATTAAGTGTAGGGTGTCACTACAAAAAATAAAAATCTATTTAAACTTATGAGAATATAATTTTAGAGACTTGTCGTGGAGCAGCGGCACAAGCACTGTAAACGATAGGTTGTGGGTTCGATTTCCACACGAGGAAATAACATATTTAATATTTTCAAATGAAATATTTCATGTTTTCATTTTTTCGCTCTGGTAGCGAGTCAAAGCGCGGCGTTGCTTCCTGCCACTCAACACGCAATGCCTCAATTTTGGCGGAAAGAGGGAACGGAATGTCTTAGCACTAAGTTGTTTTCGGGATACAGCGTGAAGCTGAGTGAGTGAAATATGATTTTGACTACTCAAAGATGTTCAAATAAAAATATTTTTGAGTGGTCACAATTATTTTTTCTCTGTTTCTTTGCTTAAAATACATTCATTTTCTGAAATACTATGAGAACTCACGAATAAGTAAGTCTAAGGCTAGGCTATTTTTTCTTTCATTTTTAAACAAATTTCCATACAAAAGAATTCAAGGAATAGATGAACAAAAAGATAATGGATACTATGCTCTCCATTTAAGAAAATTTTTAGTAGATGATTGACCAATAGATATCTACACTTTATTTATTTCAGCTTCACTCTCATGACATACGTGGAGTATGGTAACCTACTGTTAAGACACCGCTCCGTTCCTCACTTTCTGCTAAATTTGAGACATAGTGTGTTGAGTGGCAGATCTCAACGCTGCGTTTTGCCTTTTTGCCTGAGCGCAGAAATGAAAATATATAATATTTCATTTGAAACTTTAAATATTTCATTTCCTCGAGTGAGGATCGAACCCATAACCTGTCACATTGATACTAGTTTATTCTCTAAATACTTCACAAATACAGGGAAAAGTATGAAGAAAAAATTAGAGAAGTGAGAAATATAATATTTTAAATGTTAAATATATGTTTTTTTTAATGCATTACAGTATTTACTTGGACTGAGCTCAGTTTGAACTTAACATGCTTACACAACATTACGAACAAAAGATTCTTAACAATTTTGAACCTTACGGCTATTACAATAAAATCTAATTTATAATAAGTACAAATAATTTGAAATTTCATATTAAGTCTACTATTTAAATAGTGTACCGGCGTTAAAACTACTTTTGCATTCTCATTTCAAAATTAGGATTTATTTTCTTTTTTTTTATGTGTAATTACAAAATGCATTTTGTAATTAGACATAAAAAAGAGCTAAAAGATCTATAAATAAGATGGTTAGACGAAATTCTGAATAGTAAATATTTTTTGAGTACTTATAGCAAGATTTTCAAAAGAAAAACTTATTGTTAAGACACTCTACTAGTTTTCAAGAAATAACGTTTTGAGTGACGTAACTTATATGAAAGAAAGAGAAAACCTTCTAAGCATTTCATTGATTCACAATGCGGATATATGAGAACGTTGCAAAGTGAGAAACTAAGGGGAAGTGTCTGGGTGTTGTGACACAAATGTAGACCGTAGACACCATTCTTCAGCTTGACACGTTTGACACTGTGTTTACACTCCCTCCTTCTCTCTCTCCGCCCTCTTTCTACCCTGTTATGGTAGAAAGAGGGAACTTGGAATAAGATCCTCCGTTACCATTAAGGCACTTTCGTTCCCCACTTTCCGCTGAAATCTGAAGGCAAGGAGGCTAAATTATCCAAAATCTACTCTTTTTTAAATTTAATATGAATCTTAAAGTAGTCCGCATAGTACTGCCATCATACGTTATAGAAATTAATTGATGATTGTTCTAGATAGGCCAAAGATCTTTTACAGCGTAATGTGATTTAGTTGTTATACCTCGCGTTCCTTTTCCCCCTTACAAACTAACTTGAAGCTGTTATTTCCAATCATTTTTTTCATAAATTCAATTTATTTATTAACTTATTTCCCTCCTACCTATCCTACCATGTAAGGCATATCGTATGAAGCCGAAAAAAAAAAGGAAAAATATTATTTTGAAAGTGATAACGATGTCATCATTCCATTTATTTTAAATATTTGAAAATTCCTTGATCAACAGATGGAACTATACGGATTTCTCACAATGCACCAAGTCCTGCGGCATCGGTATACAGACCAGAGAGGTTACTTGCATACATGAGGTGAGTAAATAAGATTATTATAATTCTTAATCATTCGCTTGTGAAGGAAACTGGTTGAAATTGTATATTAAAATATTTCTAATATGATAACTGTTGAATTCTGTTGCTTTAACAATGAAATTTAGCGTAAAAAAAACTGCCAACGTAACCCAATAAGATCACTGTCTCATCTTGACAATATTCTAAAACTGTCGATCCGATTTCTATAATATAGTATATTGAACCCCCCGGAACCCTAGCCACCTAGGGAACCTGAACACATTGGAAACCTTGGGAACCTTATGCGACTTTATGAACCTGGGAAACTCCGGAACCACCTTCTAAAAATATTTCTTAAAAGTCCTAGAAATTTTACCAAATAATATAACTATTTTTTATTTTTTTTATTTAAAACTAGCGTTAATAAAAATCACGTATTCTATTACTGAAACCTACATTTAAAAACATTTCTTAGCAATTCCACCTACAAAATAGTATATAATCGGCGTACAAATTGCAAAGTGGATGCGATGCAACTTGAAATCCTTTAAAATTTTCAGGTGCTTGCCTCAGCACTGATTTTTAACGTCAGCTGTTCTATAAGTGCTTAAACTATATTTACTAGACGTATTTGGTTATTTTGTTTGAATTTATATCATTTTGAATGTGTATATATAATTAAAAAATATTGATATTGTAACAAATCCATAGTTCAAAAAACTCCATACATATGTAGTTCATTCATAATCAATTACAATGTTTGAATAAATGTTAAATATAATTAATAAATTATTATATAATATTGTTATTAAACTTAATATAAATAAAATCAAATACCAAATTTTCTTAGATTTCTTTATGCCGTCATGCCGTCAATGGAGTTGCAATATATTTATTTTATTTATTTTTTCTCCGCCTTGAGATCTGTCGAAAAGACACAACTTTAAACGGTTGTGGGTCCGACCCCTGTCTACAATCCTCAAGAAAGTCACTCATTTCTGCGATATAGTTACAGGTTAAAAGTGCATTTTTGAGTTCCGCCACTTCTGCCTTAAGAATTCTGCAGAATTCGAAGAGTGTTCTAATGACAACAGAGTGTCTAAACACTAGGTTTCCAAGGTTCCTCTGCCTACTTTTGCTTTTTTAACTTTGCAATCTTGAAGTCTCTTGTCGCGGTAGACAATGCGGGACGCTGAGTTACACCATTCAACGCACAATGTCACCAAAATTCTACAGAAAGTTAAGAACAACTCTCTATCAAAAACAATTTTTCGCATCTTAAATGAATCATAAATATAACCACCAGGTAACCCGAGGAGGCACAAACACGGTGGTAGTACCGAACAGCATGTGCCCTCAACCACCGCCGCCCGACAGGCAGTACTGTAACGTACTGGACTGTCCCGTTAGATGGCACACTGGGGAGTGGTCGAAGTGCTCCAAGACCTGTGGAGGTGGAATGAAGCAGAGAGAGGTTTGTAGTGGATATTTTTTATTGCATAGATTAATGTAATAGAGATATTTGAATATTTTTTCTAAGTAAGGAACGGGCAGAAGCCTGCAACTTTAAACGTGACAGGTTATTTTTTTACATTTCTCGTCATTTCGCTCCGGCAACATGACAAACGCGCGGCGTTGAGTTCCACCACACAACAATGCCTTAAGAACTCAGCGGAAAGTAAAGAGTGATCTAATGGGAAGCAGAGTGTCTTAACACTAGGTTCCCATTAGACCACTCTTCGGTTCCGGAACCGAAGAGTGGTCTGCATTTTGCTAAGATAATTGATGATATCGACCATTAGTCCATAGTGTCTTTTTAACTTTTGATTGCATTATATTAATCAAAGAACCAAAGCTACCTTTACCTATAAACTATAAAATCACATTATATATTTGATAACGGTTAAATTTCCAAATAATAAATCACTCATATTGATTGTTTTTAACATACAATGTATCGAATCCAGACAAAAGCCGGAAACATTTTTTTTTCAGCTTCACGCTACAGCGTGAAGCTGAAAAAAAAAAATGGCGGGATACATCCCGCACTAGGCAGGGTAGGCAGAGGGAACGAAAGTGAATTTCATTTTATTGTTATTACTTCAATTTACGAATAATGAAGAACTGAGTGATATATAATTACGCTTTCTTAAACCAAAATAATAATTTCTACACATTATGAATACATTGAAGAAAATATATATAATAATTTGTACAACTAAGTAAGTAATGGAGTGGCAGAGCCTCTTACTGTAAAAGCAAAAGTTGCGTTCAATTTCCACTTTGATTCATTAATTGTTTTAATTTCTATGCTGTTTGCTATTTGTAACCACTTGCAATATTTTAATGGTTGGTTGATGTCTGGGGAATGTGCCCTTGAGGCGCTATTCTTACTCCACCAAGTTCAAGAACTCAGACAAGAAGAGGTGTCTTAATGAGAACAGGAAACCTATTTCATGTCTGTTTGTGTGAAGTAAATATATATATATATATATATATATATATATATATATATATATATATATATATATATATATATATATATATATATATATATATATATATATATATATATATATATATATATATATATATATATATATATATATATATATATATATATATATATATATATATATATATATATATATATATATATATATATATATATATATATATATATATATATATATATATATATATATATATATATATATATATACATATATATATATATATATATATATATATATATATATATATATATATATATATATATATATATATATATATAGAAACGATGAAAATCCACCACCCATGGCCTTGACTCGTGCCCTCGATATTAATGTAAATTAATTTTACAAAGCCTTCTTGACTTACAAGCTTTTGTAGAACTCGATGAGACTTACCTACAACTTATCTAATTTCGTACAGAGCCGCCAGAGGAATACATTTTGAAGAATATTTAATTAATATCGTCATAATTTATTTGAATATTTCATTTTGTGTTTTCAGATAGAAATTCTTTGTTTAATTGTGACCTAAATTTTAAAAGCTTTGTTTTCAATGTACGTAGTTGTTAAGAAAATACATAAAAAATTGTACGTAGTGACATTTGAGCCCTCGCCACTCCAACCACTAAGCCGAAGCCGAGAATTTTGGTTGAATAGTCGGAAAGATTCCAAGAGCGGGTTCAAATCCATATGTATAAAATATTAAACCTTTTGAAATATGTACAATTTTTGATAGCTTCTTTTGGTATTCTTTATGGGCTCGGGTAGCCCAGTCTTGACACACATTTGCTTTCAATGTGGGAAATGTGTCATATAAAAAAAAAGAATTAAGTAATAATTTGAAAACAATATACAGTGGACAACATCTAACTACAGTCACAGAAATTGTGGGTTCGATGCTTATTTGAAGACGAATTTTTTCAAACCTTCACCTTCTAAGATAAAAACACGATATCGACATCTTTCACTTAAGAAGTAACGCAGTTGTAATATTTTACTTTTTCCCTAGGTAATATGTAAACAAATAATGGCACAATCACACGTGGTGGAGCGTCCCGCCTCTCAGTGTAACTCAGCGCGTCCAGCTCTCACCAAGTCGTGTAACAGTCGGCCGTGTTTATTGGATACGTCTGCGCCTGAAATATCTCTGGCTAATTCATCTTACATACAACACGATCCGAAGAAGAAAAAGGTAAGTATTGTGTTTTAAATAAAATTGTATTTAAAGTATGCTAAGGCACAATTATAGCGCTGGAAAACAAGTCTTTAAAATACGACGTAAATCTAAGAGGTTGTGGATTCGTTTCCTATACTGGAAAATGATTTTTTTAATATTTTCGTTTCTTTGGTAACAAGGCAAAAATATTTGGCGGTAACTAGGGAACGGAAGTGTTTTAATAGGAACAGAGTGTCTTAACACTAGGATACAGCTGGAAAAAAGATATACCTAATTTAAAAAAATAATTGTAGGTAACAGTCAAAGTAGGTGGGTCCGCTACAATATTCTACGGAACGCAAGTGAAAATTAAATGTCCAGTCAAAGGATACAACCGAACTAAGATACAATGGGCTAAAGACCATCAGATTATTAGTAAATCGAAGAAATATAAGATATCTAAGAAGGTAAGTCGTTATTGTACTATAACATTTTTCAAATATCATAGTTAATTATTTTTAAATGTGAAATTTTGTGAATATGAATGAATATATGTTCCATTTTCACACGAAAATTACTGAGCGGATTTTGATGAAACTTTTTAGTAACATAGCTTATCAGAATGATATATAGGCTACAGCTAGTGTCATGATTTTTGTGTCGATATAATTTTGCTATAATATAATTAAAAGGTGGGCGAAGCTGCATTTTTTTAAGCCTTACTTTTTGTGTGAAAGTAGAATAAATATATATCTTCACATACTCTCAAATGTATAGTAATAATGGGATGTTTTTTTTGCTCGTTCATAATCTATACAAATAATAAATATGTAAGTGATCGCTGTCTGTACATAAAAGGTATAATTAATTTAAAGGTATAATTAATTTTAATTTAAAAATCTTATGGAGGATATATAATGTCTTTGATTTTCGCGATTATTACACATTTTAAATGAAACACTTTTAACCGGATTAATCGCGTATATTGTTTGTTAAACATGTTTTTTGGAAACCCGACGTTTCGAACACTTTACAGTAGTCCGTGGTCACGGGTAACTGAGGTGGCATTTGTCTGTCAGTTGTTATAATTATTATATCAAACTACCGCCAACGATTCCTTAATTGCCTCGCGTACTGCCCTGGATTCTTGCAGAATGAGCTAACTGTATCTGGTCCTCTAGGGTGGTGTGCTGGCGACTTTATTTTTTTAAGAGTGGGATTTTAATTTTTTTAAGGTGGTGGAAAGTTTTCAACCTTATAGGGGATGTTTATTAACGTAATAAATAGGGCCCAAAATAGTTATTCAAAGGATTTTTGTATATTTCTCTGCTTGTCAGTAGATCTGCTTGTCTGTTTGCTGAGCATTTTCACGCGCTAATCTCAGAAACGTTAATACTAATTAACTTTCACTTTATTATACGTTGGTAACTTCCCTTAACATATACGTACGTAGACTATTTTTTTATTTAAATCAGTAAAAAAAATCAAAGTTACGTCAATTTAAAATACTAAGTTTGGCAAAATTGCTACAATTTATTTAACGATTCAGGTGTAAATTTTAGTTTTTTTGTCCTTTTTTTTCAGCTTCACGCTGTATCCCGCACTAGGCAGGGTAGGCAGAGGGAACGGAAGTGAAACCTAGTGTTATGACACTACGTTCCACTTTCGTTCCCCACTTTCCGCCGAATTTGAGGCATTGCGTGTTGAGTGGCGGAACTCAACGCCGCGCTTTGCCTTATTACCAGAGGAAAAAGAAATTAAACATTTAAATTGAAAATATTAAATATTTAACTTCCTCGACTGGGGATCGAACCCAGAACCTGTCGGTTACAGTCACACTCTTGTGCCGCTGCGCCACGACAGGCCTCTATTTTAGTTTTTAATGCACAGATATTATCACAAAAATGATAGTGCTGTTAGATACAGAAAACAGTTGAAATTAATAAATAAAATATGTATAATTCAAGCGGGCGAAGCCGCGGGCGGGTCACTAGTAAGAAATATAAAGGACAAAACAATAAAAAAGCCACGTTCACAAAATACAATTTGCCTAATTCAGTATTCCACCCCTATCTCGAAACTATCTTGGAATCAACTAATTTATTTAGCTCACTGTCAATTAGTTTGTCGAAGCAAAGTTTTTGTTAACTATCGGCTTTTGGACTTGGCTTAACAGGTTCTGGCAAAGTTAGGTGTCTAGTTTTTTCGTTATTTATACTTCTCTCTCAGCTTCACGCTGTATCCCGCGCATGGAATGATAGGCTGAGGGAACTTGGGAACCTAAAGTTAAGTATAGTTTAATTGTATTTTTACCATGCCATGTGCAATATACAGCGAGTAGCCGATTGTAATTATTTTGTTATATAGTTAAAAAGTATACTTCGTAAATGCAACAGTTCTGAGTTCGAATTTAAGTCGGGGGAATGGTAACGGTAGGGTACGGGGAAGGGTAGGGTAGTGGTAAAAAAAACTAAAGCCCGGCGTTAAAATCAGCCCCTCTAATTTTTATACCTGGAAAATTAAGCGTTACGACGGCTAAAAAATTCCTGTACGCCCATGGAAAAAGGAAACCTAGGTGGTTTCCTTTTTCCATGGGCGTACAAGAATTTTTCACGGGGGCTTGGACTTGGTTTCAACAAATCTGTTTGGTTTTTTTTGGGGTGGGCACGGCCCACCTGGGCCAAATGGATAGGCAAAGACAGGCAAGAGCCCCCCTCTCACTACGCCTATCCCTTTGCCGACCTTTTATAAGCGGATAAAGTAAGAAAAATAATACTAAGATAGGTAAGTACTATTTTTTTACCAACACGGTCAAACGAACGATCGGTTTCTTACAAAAACATTGTGAACTTTTCTTTGAAAGAGCAACTATTGAGCTTCTCCGTCGACTATTCTTTGAAGTAATGTACTTTCAATAGCCAGTAGCCATATTGTTCTAACAAAGCCACCATTAAAATAAATAATGTATAATCTAAAAGCCTGTCGTGGCGCAGTAGCACAATCGTTTAACTGTAAACACAACAGGTTGTAGATTCGACACCCAGTAGAGTAAATTTAAAAAAATAATAATTTATTTTTGCTCTAGGAGTAAAGCAAAGCGCAGCGTTGAGTACCGCCATTTAAAATTCAATTCCCCAATTTTGGTGGGTGGTGGGAAACGGAACGAAATACCTTAACAATAGGTTCCCAAGTTGCCTCTGTCTACGTGCCATTTGCGGGTTCTAAAGGCTCTATAATTGTACTATAAAAGTTTTTCTCCATTATCTATGAATGCAGAAGAGAACTTAAACGACCAACTCAATTTATAGAGAATGTTGCGCGTTAAATGATGAAATATAATATATAAATAAATAAAAATAATATAAAAGTTTTCCATACTCCGAATAAGAACACTGATATTCGGAGTATGGAAAAATTTTACCTCAGGCCTGTCGTGACGCAGGGCTACCGTATGTGCGATAGATTATGGGATCGATTCCCTCTCGAGGAATTAAATATTAATTTATTCCTGTTTTCGGTCTTGTACCTAGGGAAGACGCAGCGTTGGTTGTGCCACTCAACACGCAATGCGGAACTATTTAATATTTTCAAAATGAAATATTATAATATCTTCATTTACTCAGCTTCACGCTGTATCCTGCACATGGCAGGGTAGGCAGAGGGAACTTGGGTACCTAGTATTAAGACACTCCGTTCCACTTCCGTTCTCCACCGAATTTGAGGCATGGCGTGTTGAGTGACGGAACTCAACATAATATCTTCATTTCTTAGCTGTAATAACAAACCAGAGCGCGGCGTTGAGTTCCGCCATTCAACACGGCGGAAGGTGGAAAACGGAGGGTTAACTTACCAATAGATTCTTCTTGCCTATTCTACTATATATGTGAATAATACAGCGTGAAGCCGAAAAAAAAAATACTGATAATCGCGTATTTCAGAATTGTTGAATAATAATCGGATATTAGGTATATATTTATCGTATAATTTACATTAAAATCAAAATATTAATATCAACAATTAATATTATAATAAGAAATGGTTAAATTAAACATTAAATAATTCATCTTGAACGGCCCTGAGCTGCCCTAGAATAAGATATCAGCTGTTGGGACCAAGCGTCGTAAATTATAGACGCAAAACATTCTGTTATCAGACATTTATCTATTCACGTTGTTTGAATAAATATATTATGTACATTTATTTTTTTATTTAAAGGAAAATTTGTGCTATATAAGTTATTGTAGAATATTTTTACTTTTTGTTAAAGTGTTATTCCAAACTTAGGAAAGAAAAAAATTAAATTTAAAAATAATAAATTTAAATTTAAAAACGTATGAAAATTTGAAGCAGTATTTCAACCTGCACCTCTCGATAACCGTCCAAGCTCAGACCAATTAAGCCATACGATCTTATCAAGCTACGTTGAAATTCTTATATGCTTATTACAACTTATTTATGTCGTTAACATTATGTACTATACTGTAGACTGCTTAATGCACAGGGCTGAGGTGATTGTAGGCTGAAACTAAAAAAATAATGCTAATTTATTGCTATAAGAAACCAGCCAAGTGCGAGTCGGACTCATGAACGGTGGGGTTCGCAAGTCCGACTCGCACTTGGTTGTTTCCCGTTCCGTTATACACAAAACAGCAAAAACATAATGTCTGCTATGTCTAAGGATATCTATGAATATTTTAACTGTCTTAATATTGCGGTCACGAGACAGTCTGGTCATAAATAGGCAGCAGAGTTTTCATATTTTTTCATCTCGTTTTACCCTTAGCGTACGCCAATAAATACAAACGCCATAATAAATATTTAAAACTAAGAGTTCATCAGTAATTGATAATGCTGTTAACGTGACAGGTTGTGTGTTCGATACCCACTCCACGAAATGAAATATTTAATACATATTTTTATGTGTTCGCTCTGGCTACAAGGCTAAGCGCGGCGCGATTAAGTTCCGCAATTCAAATGCACCGAAAAGTGAGGAACGAATCAGAATTTCTTAATACTGGGCTCCCGAGTCCCCTTTAACTACCCGGCCATGTGAGAGATACAGCGTGAAGCTGACAGAAGGATAAATAATGCTGGATGACAATACGTATTTTAAATATTTGTGGGTTAAATAACCTGATGAGATGGAATATTTTCATTCAATATCTCCACTCTAGCAATTCCAAGTACTTCCTAGTTCCTAAAAAAACGTGTTAGTTAATATAAAAACATTGCATACAATCAAAAATGTCGGAATTTGCACTGTAACATTTTAAGAACTAACTTTGTAAATATATTTTATTATCAATATTTACAAACAATGTCACGATTAACTAAACATTCTAAGTATTTAACTGAAACCGTAACCTCAGTCACAAATATCCAGTTAAATATAACTAAACTATGTAGTTAAAGTCGAAATTCAATAATAAGTACCTCTACCATGTATAGCATTCGTACGTAACAGAGCTTATGCAAACTATTGTTCAACATATTCAGGTTAATTAACTCTATGAAAGGCTTTTTGGAAGTATTTTAATAAACGCGAACTGCGCTGGGTTTTTAAATCCCTACAAACTCGTACATGCACAGTGAAAATGGAAACGAGTTATAATTTTATATGTAATTTACTTTTCTATTGTACTTGATTGTGTGTCTGTTTTTATCTGTCTACAAATTCAAAAATTCAAATTAAAAATATTTTTATTCAAAATGAGTAGTTACAAGCTTTCTCTTTTGAACGTCGAACAATTTACCACCAGTTCACTAAAGTTACTGCCTCAGACTTGAGAACCGGCGAAAGAAACTCAGCGGGACATGTCTTTTTTTTAACCAAACTTTCGCTCGTTTCGCCTCGTTTCGCTTCGCTTTATGTCATTTTTGTATACGTTAATTATGTTATCAATTTAGTATTTATTAGGAAAGTCGTCACTGATTTTTTATCTAATAGCCTTTGTCTAAAATTAAAAAGAGTGATTAGACTTTGCTTTGCTTTTGCTTTCTTTTTGCTCTTCTAATAAAACCATATATATTACCACAGCAATGAACAAAAAATATTTTTTTCCTACAGTAATATAATATCACGGGGCTGTATACTCAAACCCAACAATCAATACATTCGATGAAATAACCAAAAAAAAGCCTTATTTCGAATTTGTTTAAAATTTCTCGTATTTTTCGACTTGACCTATTTTGATGAGTTTTTGTACACTTATAGATAAACGAAATGGGGTTTTCGTTATAATTGGACCGCTATGAATGCGTTTTAAATAGTTCTCATCCAAGATTTTTTTTCATATAGCCTATAGAAAACAATAAAATGTAAATTTGATATTAAGTCCGAATCCCAAATAGCGTTTATTATGTCCGAATTTTGCTTTAAAAAAATACTTCAACGTTAAGTTCCAGTACAGAAAATTACGTTAGTTAGTCAGTTTATATTCGCATATTTTACTGTATATTATAATAATTGCAAGAATAAAAGAAAATAATGTTTTAAAAATGTTTGAAGTAATTTCAATTAAACACTTGACCTTTTTACTCAAGTCCCTAGCGGGGTAGGCAGAGAGAACGCGAGACGCTACGGTCTCGCCATACCTCTTTTGCCTCGTCCACTGACATCAATCTCTTCAGACATGCCTTCTATTAGATCCTTATGCTTTTAACGTGTACTTCCATCAGTATCGTAGATACTGTTTTCGAAGGACAACCGAAGTCTCTCCCTATCTCTCTTTACTTTTTAGCAATAGAATTATATATGTACTAATTATTCAACCATATTATTGTCATTTTACCAAAATTACATATTTTTTTTGTAATTAACATTATTTGGAGGACTTAAAGTCGTCTTGGTGCTGCAATGGGATAGCTATGAGCACGATGGTTATAATTTCAAAAAATGCAACAATGCGTTTGCAATGTAGTGTTTTAACAAGTCTCTTGTATTACGGGAAAAAGCGTGAACTTTAAAAAACGATTGGTATATTTTTTTTTTTAATTCTTCTTTTTTTTAAGGGCGCTCTTCGTATAACATCACTATCTCTCCGCGATCACGGCGTCTACACGTGTGTAGCGGGACGTTCCAGTGCTAACCTCACATTGCTAGTGAAGCCCCGGCCCGGGGAGTTCCCGTCTAGTGAAGAGATCGAACGTCACAAAGCCTTGGATGAACCTTCTTCGCCTTTGTCGGATAGGTTTGTTTCTTACTTACTTATTTAGCCTCACGCTGTATCCTGCACATAGCAGGGTAGGCAGAGGGTACTTGGGAACCTAGTGTTAAGACACTCCGTTCTGTTGAGTATCAGAACTCATCGTTTTGTCTTGTTACTAAAACGAAGTAATAAAAACATTAAATATTTAAATTTAATACATTAAATATTTCATTTCCTCTAGTGTGAATTGAACCAGCAACCTGTCACGTTTAAAGCTATATGCATGTGCCCCTGCTCCACGACAGTCTAATATTTTTTCAAAACTTATATTTTTCCATATTATTTATATACATATTATCTATAAAACATTTTTTTTTTTTTTTCAGCTTCACGCTGTATCCCGCACTAGGCAGGGTAGGCAGAGGGAACGGAAGTGAAACCTAGTTTTATGACATTCCGTTCCACTTCCGTTCCCCACTTTCCGCCGAATTTGAGGCATTGCGTGTTGAGTGGCGGAACTCAACGCCGCGCTTTGCCTTATTACCAGAGCGAAGAAATGAAACATTAAATATTTAAATTGAAAATATTAAATATTTCATTTCCTCGACTGGGGATCGAACCCAGAACCTGTCGGTTACAGTCACACTCTTGTGCCGCTGCGCCACGACAGGCCTCATATAAAACATATAATTAATATAAATTATTTAAACAAGCAGAGCGGACGGCCGCTACCGCGCCATGATCGGCGGCGCGTCAGACGACCAATCGCACGAACAGAGACCGCCCGACCAGAAGAAGAGTTACAAGAGTAAGAATAAAGGTGAGTTTTGAGAAGCCTACAGCTTACATTTTTTATTGCTTATTTGATTCCCGGTGTAATTGACACATTATAGAGTTGGGCAGAAGAAACTGCGTAATATAATGTTAAGAATTGGTTTCCAAAAAAATGTAACCTTAAATTAGACAAAGCTCGGCGTTAAGTTCCACAACTCAAATCGCAATGTCTATGTCGAAATGAACTAAATGTGAGACACAGAATATCTTATTTTTCGGTTCCATTTCTTTATCATTCTTGTTTTTGTTATATTGCAATAATTGTATACAAAAGTGTTTTTTTTTTTCGTCTTCACGCTGTATCCCGCACGAGGCAGGGTAGGCAGAGGGAACCCGGGAACCTAGTGTTAATTATATACAAAAGTATTTTAGATATAAAAGTTAAGTTACATAAAAACTAAAAGTAAGATTATTTTTAGGTAAAATAGACAAAGTACGAGACGCACTATATGGGACTCCGACGACCGCTAAACCTGTACCCAGTTTTAATTCTCAAGCAAGAGAAACTATATATGACGATAACGAGGTAAGGAATACCTAAATTAGTCATTTTGTATTGATATTATTACTAAACATTTTTTTTTAAATATATTATTATTATTAATATAACATGAAAGCTCTACGTTGTGTTCCGCCACTCAATACACTATGTCTCATGTTTGGCGAAAAGTGGGGAATAGAACGGAGTGTCTTAACACTAAGTTTCCAACTGAAAAAAAAAAAATAATAAGTACTAAAACTAACAATATGTAAAAGTTTTCTACTTGTGTAACTACTAGTTATATATTATATTATGAAAATTATATATTTTTAACTTACAAACGTTTAATATTTTTAAATATTTTGTATATTTTTTATTTTTGTATATATGTAAACTGTATGTATTTTACAATATATTATTATGTTTATGTACTTTAAATTACACAATGAAAAATACAAATGTTAAAACAAGCCGTTTTTTTTTTAATAATCCTAAATAACAACTTGCTAGAGAAAAATAATTTGTAGTACTAATCCACAAAATAGACAAAATTTATTCCAAAAACAAATTTGCATCTAAATATTCTTAATTACTATTGAATGTATATATATAAATATATATATATATATATATATATATATATATATATATATATATATATATATATATATATGTATATATATATATATATATATATATATATATATATATAATATATATATATATATATATATATATATATATATATATAGATATATATATATATATATATATATATATATATATATATATATATATATATATATATATATATATATATATATATATATATATATATATATATAATATATTATTTTTTCTTTATATATGTTATAAAATAAAACTACATATTTTAATACATTTAAAACTAAAGAAATAAACATTTATTAAAAAAATATATACAGCTGTATACTGTAATCTTAATAAAACAAGGTGGGCAGAAGGAACATATGTAGTATTAGACAGATGTTCTTCAAACAGCGTCTATTAGTAGACTTTGCTTGTTATTTGGCGTAACTCAACACCGCACTTTATCTTGTTACGAGACAATGACAATAATTAATTCTCCAAAACTTAAATCATACCTGCAACTTTCACATTTACGAACAGACCACCTACAAAAAGCAATAAATCATAATCGTTAAACATATTAAATGGAATCTTTCCAATAAAAGCCGTCGCTAAGTCATAAATCTTCCACAATCTACGTACATAAATACAAAAAAAAAGTTAGCAAATACAATATTGGTACAATATAAATAAAATACGTAACGTAACATAATATAACTTGTCTTCTACGAAATAATGAAAATAGTAAATCTCCTTTACGAGACCTGAATATAGAGTGCTTGAACTTAGATCTATGATATATATACTTCTAGTACAGTAGGATCTGTGAGTTTTGGCCTCCTGATACCTAGTTACATAGATACGCAAATGCTAAATTTTTTATTACTTTAAATATTTTTTTTCAAGAGTAAGCAAGATCTTTACGGCCACAACTCGTCTACCATACTATAGTATGTGTACTAAAGAATTTTCCAGAATAATAGAACTCTAGGACATCTTTTGTTGTGTAGTACCTTTGAAATACTTTTGTGCTTGTTTAATCTGTATTTTTTTTTTTTTATATATATGATAAATAATGGGGAACAGAAGTGGAACGGAGTGTCTTAACACTAGGTTCCCAAGTTCCCTCTGCCTACCCTGCCATGTGCGGGATACAGCGTGAAGCTGAGTATAAATAATGTACCTGTGGCCTTTTATGGC
The DNA here is from genome assembly GCA_019049475.1 of Eueides isabella. Lineage (NCBI taxonomy): Eukaryota > Metazoa > Arthropoda > Insecta > Lepidoptera > Nymphalidae > Eueides > Eueides isabella. The sequence continues at coordinate 1,498,594 of CM032404.1, forward strand.
GCAGCGGGTGATGACCGACTCTAAGCGCGATAGATTGTGAGTACAATTCCCAGTCGAGGAAATGAAATATTTATTATCTTCATTTTCCTCGTTCTGATAACAAGGCAAAGCGCGACGTTATCTTAAATTTGGTAGTAGTTGGTTCTTAAAAATAAAAAGAGGAGCGAATGTGTTTCAATGAGAACAAGATGTTAACTCTAGGTTCCCAACTTCCCTAAGCCTACTTAGCCACGTGCTGGATACAGTGTCAAAATAAAAAAAATCATTTCACAGCTAAAAGCCATAGAAAATACAATAAAACATATAAAAGCTATACAAAAAAGCTAAACATTTCATATTTTCAAGAAACACACTAAAGTGCTTGACATTCCATTTAAGTATGAACAAGAAAAATTAAAAACACTCTTCCACTTCATGATTCATGGACCCTCGTAACATGTTACGATAGTACATTTATTATTACAAAGTGTATGACTGTAAACGAGACTATTGAGTTTGAAACAGACGGAAAGAGAAACGTTATATCTCTGAAATTTATATAATTTTAAACTGATTGAGGCCTGTCATGGCTGTTGGGACTGTAATCGCGGTATGTTGTCGGTTCGATCACCACTCGAGAAAATTAAATATTTTTAATTTTCATTTTATTCGCTACGGTAGCCCGTAAAACGGCGTTGAGTACCGCCACTCTACGCTCTCTGATTTGGTGGAACAATGAAAATGAAACAGAGTTATTCAACACTAGGTTCCCAAACTCACGCCCTGCTATGTACATCCTGCTGCTGCACATGTCAAGCACAATGTAAAATAAACTGTTAAATTTATTAACAAATTATAAGTTTATAAATAATGACACGGCTTAAGAATGAAATTTTCGCTCCACGCTATTTTAAATAGCACTAATAAATACATAATTGAATATGTATTATATGAATTTAAAAAAGAAATAGACCCACGTCGTTTCTTGCGGCAGTTCTTCTTAAATTGTTTGGCGTTCTATTACTGAAGCTTGTAACTTCTTACTTTTAATAAAAATAATTGAATTTGATATTCTGTTCGCCATAGAAAACTAGGCAGAGGGAATCTATAGTTAATATATTTCATTTCGAGACATGAAGAGATGATTGGCGTAACCTAACACCACGCCCTGCCCGCCATAGCAAGACCATAAAAATAATTTGTACGTTAAAATTTAACAGCAATATTATTACCTAAAACAAATAAAATTACGATATCATGATACTTCTAAAATAACCTTAAACATTATTTTTATACGAATAAAATAAAAATCCCTAGCGCTCCTTCAAAGGCCCTTGACACAGACGACCTCTAAAGCCCACTAGTATAATACACATTCAATAATAATTTTATTACGTCTATAAAGACGGCTATAAACTTTACTGTGCCCATTTTATTGTTGAACTTAGCTGAATTACAGGAGATAGCAAATCATTGTATGATAGAATGGTGTTACCAGATTTATTTTGAAAAATGTAATTAATTATTTTAGTTTATTTTTGTGAGTTCGATTTCTAATAGGAAGAATAAATAAAATATTTGGTAAATGAAGCGGTGTTGAGTACCGCCAGTCACCATGTAATCTTGAAAATTCAGCATCAAGTGGGGAAGGGTTAGGTTAGGTTAGGTTCCTTTTGCCAACCTAGCTCGCTATAATATATAAAAAAATAACACAATTATTTTACATTCAAGAGAACAACAAAAATGTAGTTCATAAAAAAATATTCCGCAAGCAATATTTCTGCCGTAAATACAATTTTAATTGAAAAAAATGTACAAAAGAAACAAAAATGAATTCATGAAACTTCTATAGAGAACTATATTTTATTCTATTTTAAAAGGAAATATGAGAAAAATCATGAACGAAAATCATAAATGTATAGATTCAAGTATGTAAAAATATAGCAATGCATTAAAGAGATGACTTTATCAGAGTTACCTAACGATTTTTAGTTGTCTACGTTTTTTTTTTAGCGAATCGAATAGTGAGTAACGGAACTTAACGCCGTTTGTTACCATTTTTATATGATCTCTTTATTCTAATTTAAAATTTTAAAAAATATCCACTAAAATATTGCAATAACATGGCAATACTACGGGAAACTAAGTAAATTCAGACCGTGGGGCTTACGAACCATTAAAGTGATACTCAAAGCTTCCTGATAACATTGTACAATAAGCTTAAGACCTCTCAGGATTCTTACATTTGTATAGAAAAGTATCTTACATTTTAACTTTCAGTAGGTTTCTATTGATTTTTTATTTGTTTCATTTGTTAACAAAAGAAAGCGCGGCGTTCACTTCCGCCACTCAACACGCAATGGATCAAATTCGGTAGAATTTAGTTACCTTCTGTTTATTCTGCCATATGTGCAACCCGCAGCGTTTTTGCTCTGGGAACAACGCACAGCGCGGCGTTGAGTTCCGTCGATCAACATGCAATGTCGTAAATTCGGCGAAAAGTGAGGAACGGAACGAAGTGTCTTAACACTAGTTTTCTAGATTTCCTCTACCTACTCTGCCATGTGCGGGATATAGCGTGAAGCTGAAAAAATTAACATCTTAGTGACGCCATTAAAAAATGTTACATTGTACAATAAAACCTACAAGCCTTTCGATTCTCGCTTAAGAAAAAATATTTCAAAAAAAAAAAAAAACAAATTTGGTTCTTGATTAACAATGCGCGGTATTTTGATTCTAAAATATGTAAATAAGTTAAAGAAAATCATGAAAAAAAAATAAAAAACCATTATTTTGAAATAATCCAATGAATTCAGGTCGTGGCGCAGAGGCACCGGCGTGTGACTGTAAACACGATAGGTTGTGGGTTCGATCCCCACTCGAGGAAATGAAATATTTTGTATTTTCTACCCACCAAGGCGAGCAAATCAAATTCCGTCACTTGACACACAATGCCTGCAGCATTCGACGGAAAGTGGGAAACAGATATATTTTAAATCTAACGATGTGTCATAACTCTAATAATAGGTCTACTCAAATAATAATTTTTAAGGTTTCCATTGCATACCCTGCTATGTGCAGGATATAAAAAATATATTAATTTAGAAATTTATAAAATATACTTTATTACCTTGGATTACCTTGTTCGCTAACTCGTGTATTTTGGACTTTTGCAACACTTGACCTGGCCATTATTTAAAAAAAAATATATTTTTTTTATTTTCAACTTAGAAATTAAGTAATAAAATTCACAATAATAATTAAACAATTACGAATTAATAAAGTAAAAATGTTAGTTTTTTTTTTTATTTAAGGTAAACTACACGCTTAGCATTATCTTTCTTTTCAATTTTCAGATCTAAATTTAAAAAAAAATATCGATATGATTTTTTTTTATATCTGAAATTTATTTTTTTATTTAAATTATTACATTAAAAAAATCTAAAAAACAATACATGAGCGTTTTCTACCAATTTCATACATTATTGAAAACAAAAAAAAATGTACACTAGAAATACACATACATACATATATATGAAAAATGATACAACAAAAATTCAATTTAAATAAACATTTTACACGCTGCTCGGACATAAAGGAGAGTGCTGTCTCATCTCACATACTTCCACCAAACCGAAGCGCCTCGTCCAGGTTATTGCCGTGCCTACATTACCTTGTAATGCAACTACAGGTGAGACGCTACCAGAATGCATGGGCATTGGTTGGCCTTTGGTGCATTTGGGTCTAGGTTCGATTACCGTGGCATGTCAAATTTATGGTTATTTTTAGATGAAAAAATATAAGGGTGAAAGTTGAAGTGAATAGATTCGTGAATCATTTTTTGTTTTTTTTTTGCTTACGGTTGCTGTTGTGTTATATGGGCCATATTTTAATAGGAATATTCTAAAGGTTTTAGTATTACTTTTGGTTTACTAGATAAATATTCAGAGATTCAAAAAGTTTGTTTTCTCGATTTAGTTTTGTAAATTTTACTGTAAATACTAAATTTTGCTTTTGGAAATACATTTTCTATACAAATAAAGTTATTCATCTAACACGTTTTCGACATTGTAATTTGCTTTTGACCTTAAAACATCTGGGTTGTCAATACTAACTAATACTACATAAAAAATCATTAAGTTATGTAGTTTTCGTATCGTTTGATCCATGTGTGTTTTTATATCTAAATCAATTGAATGATCCTGGTTTTATAAATTCATTTATATTACAAATAATATATTTAAATATTTACATTTATCCATTTAGATGCTCTGGAATTTCCATACAATTGGCAACTCAAGAGGTCAAAGGATGGTAGACCCAGTCATAATGTACCAGAATTACGGAACACCGACTCAGGCCCAAGTAGTGAATCTACAAAACAAGCAAATAGTGTTCCCCGAAGATGATGATTCCGATATAATTATCGTGAATGAAGATTATAATAAGAACACAATAGAAGAAAGTCGAGCTGAAAGCGTTAGGCAGGATGCTGGTGATTTGACAGAGACCACAACTGAGGAAGAGAAGCGGTAAGCCTAATTTTCTAATTACACTTATAAAAAATTTAGACATTTAATGTATCATTTCTTCCGCCACTCATCACGCATTGCCTCAAATTTGGCGGAAAGTGGGGAACTGAAATAGAACGGAGTGTCTTGACACTAGGTTCCCGGGTTCCCTCAGCCTACCCTGCCTCGTGCGGAATACAGCGTGAAAAAAATGGGAATGTGCCGTTCCTCACTTTCTGCCCAATTTTCCAAATAGTGAGTGGCAGAACTCAACGCTTCGATTTGGCTCGTTACGAGTGCATGAAAATGAAAATATTAAGTATTTAACTTCCATAAGTGAAAATCAAACCAACAAACACCGCATTTACAATCACACAAATTATTATTATTTTTAAATTATTAATAATGGAGAATTATACTTAATGTGTACAGTACGATAAAATAGATTTTGGAAAGGTTAAGTATTTCTTATACAATTTCAACGAACTATTACTTTAAGCTGATACTCAACATCCTTTCAGTATTTTCTTTGTTTTTCCATATTATCTTTATTTGAATAAAATTTTAAATTCTCAATATTTATTTTTGGACAAATATAATGCCTAAACGAGTTCTTGTACTGCCACTGTAGGAATCCGAACTTATATAAACTATTTCTCATCAGATACACCGCTTCAGACATAAGTGAATACGTTTGGATGACGACAGAGTGGTCATCGTGTAATGCGCCCTGCGGTCAAAGCGGCCATCAAATTAGAGGTGCTGTTTGCCAAGTAAGTTATAGCAAAATTTAAATTTAAATATCAGCAAAATGTTGATTTTTCATAAAAAAAAATATTAAAATGATTTTTTACGTTTTTTATCGTTAAGCTGGGTAAACAGTGGGAACCTGGGAACCTAATGCATGTCCATGATGCTTGGCATCTAACAACTCTGGGCAAGTGCCATTCCTTACGTTGTTACTTCTGCTGCCTGTCTATTGCCTTAATTAATGATACGTTGGTTGTATACTCCAGCCGTGCAAGTCTTTCTCGTGAAAACATTGACTCGTACCGAAATCAACTTGTATTTTCTGTTAAAACATCCCAATCAACTTCAAAAAATTGTAGACGTATTCTCGTTGTGCGTTCTCTACTGCATTTATCACGGGTTCTGACGAACTTTTGGACATGGTACATGCCGATAAATTTTCTACCACTCTTACGTCATAAAATGAACTATCACTTTTACCATCTGTATACACGTCTTTCCAAGCACCACACATCTGTGGTATGGCCTACCTAGGACACGGTTTCGATACAGACGGCGGAGCTTAGCGCCACGTTTGTTACTGAAGCGAAATAATGAAAATTAGGCCTTTAAGGAAGTCAGAAATAAAGTCCGTGTGATTCCGGCTTAGAATAGGATTTAAGAAAGTGTGGAATAGTCACGCTGTCAACAATCGCAAAACGCATGGGCAGACTCGACCGGATCATTACCACAACCGGAATTTAATACCGGCGTTAAGTAGTGGCTTCGGTCACTGCGTTTCGCATTGGGTAATGTCGGGCCCAGGTGCCCATCCACTTTATAGACCGGCAACGTACCTGTAGCTCCTCTGGTGCACGGGGCCGTGGACGGCATTGAACAGTTTCCATCAGGTGACACGTACGCCCGTTTGCCGTGTCTTTTCCATAAAAAAAAAGTACAGAGTGACCTTACACTTTAACTCCATCCCTCTAAAACGATTGGGAATAAAAAATATATTAATAGTAAATCTATGAGGCCTCTCGTGGCGCAGAAGCACAAGTTATGATTTTGATCCACACTCGAGGCAATAATATATTTAATATTTTCATGTCAAGGCATTGAGTTGCACTACACAATACGGAGTGCCTCATATTCGGATGGGGGGGATCGGTGTTTCAATATAAACTGATAAGTTTTCTCTGCCTATCCTGCCATGTTCAGGATGTAGCGTAAAGCCAAAAGAAATTAAATCACAAAATGTTAATTCAGGCCATTTGGAGACGGAAATCCTTTCCCTATCTGTTCTGCTCAGTTATAATAATAAAACTAAATTGGGTCATTTAAGCTTAATTAAACTAATTTGATGAAAATCCTAAAGGGGTGGTGCTTTTTTTATTTTTTTATTCTTTTTAATAATTTACGTTTATCAGAACGTCTCATGATGTAAATTTATTGTTATAGATTCGATTTTGTTATTTGTATTATGTAGAAGTCGAAGATGCATTGGTGCAGTGATTGACTGGTTGCAAAAGATAACATTGTGGGTTCAATTCTTATTCATTTTATTTTGTTAAATTTAAAAAAAAATATATTTATTTTGTTCAAATTTAAAATTACATTTAACTTAACCACTCTCGTTTAAACTTTTTTGTTCCTAATACCTTTTAATACTTAGGAAATATATAAAACTATAAGAAGTCAAAGAAAATATCAAATTAAAAAAAAATAAAGTTCAGAGTTTGAAACTTTTAGAAAAACATACTCTTACATACGAATGGTTCGCATCGTTATATAAAGCTGATCCAGATTTGAATTTAATGAATGGAAACTTCCAACTCAAGAAACTCAGTGGAACTATTTAAGTGAGATGCAAAACTTTTCCAATATTACATGAATATGAAAATTTAATTTTACGTTCAATTTTATTACTACTTTGCTATCGGTCCATGTGGAGTTTGTATAAGATACATAGATGTGTACATATGTGAGTCTTTAGTATAAAATGAGATTTCTTAAAAAAGATTAGGACTAATCTCAAGATTGTACGTTAACCGATAGTAAAATCAAATTCGGTGGAAAGTGGGGAACTGAAGTGGAACGGAGTATCTTAACACTAGGTTCCCAAGTTCCCTCTGCCTACCCTGCCATGTGCGGGATACAGCGTGAAGCTGAGTAACCGGAAGTACAACAAACACAATTTGAAAACTAACGATTGCAGGTGTAGACACTCAATTTGTATGAAATAGTATTAATGTATACTTATAATTATATATCTATCACTGACCACAGTCTGTATGTAAAAAAACTTATAGAGGACGTTTATCAATGTAATTAGGCCCAAAATAGTATATTTTTTTAATTTGTGACTCTTTGTAACCGCGTTTGTCCACACTAATATCAGAATAAGAAATTGAAATGCAGTTTTAATTTTCCACTGAATTTTTAAACTAAAACGTGTTCCACTTAGGTGGGTCTCAACGCCGCGCTTAGCCTCGTTACCTAACCGAGAAAAAAGAAAAAAAAATAATATTTCATCCCCTTGCGCGGGAATCGAATCCACAGCCAATCACGATAACAGTCGCACGCCTGTGCCTCGAATATTTTAATTCTTAAAAAAATAATTTTACTAGTCTTCTGACTTGCTACATATGGAACAAAATTTCCCAATGAATTTTAAACCAGTTATCTCCAACCGATTGAACTGAAATTTAGATACACATGTTAGGTTTGGCAATGTATCCCAACGGTTAGATAAGTGACATCATTCTACATCGAATACGACAGCCTTCTAAAAGAAAATAAAAGAATATTTTTAAAGAAAAATAAAAATATACAATATAATATATACAATATTTATGTCACTTGGTTTAAAGATATCAATATTTTTATATAACTGTATAATTAGACAGTGTATATATGTATATGTTAGATTGATTCAATGTTTTGATTGACCCCATACATTATACTGTCGTATTTTATTGTATTTCTGTTCATTTTTATTTGTTCTTAACACTCAATAAATCACTATTCTTCTTAGTGAAGTATTTGTATAAAATATAACTTGGTACTGCCACGGCCGACAAAGGCTTTCAATAAAAGAAAATACTCTCGACTCCGTTTATTTATTCAGGAGGTATGGTGCGACAGACAAAAAGACAGATCAAGCTTAAAACCCCTCTCATTTTGGGTAAAAAGAATGATTGACTGATGACTTTCCTAAGAATTAGTTTAGAAGATTTTAAACAAATTTATACTCTAAGCCGACGATATAATCACTACCCTATATCGTGAACGTATTTATTATGTATTACCAACGTGATTCTTATGTATTATCTCACTGCACTCAGCAGCCCAAATTATATTGTATTTCAAATTATTTTGGAAATAATAATTTTCGGATTATCGTGACGCAGGGGCACATGTTTGTGACTGAAAACGTCAGATACGGACAGAAAGGTTGTGGGTTCAATCCCTAATCGAGAAAATCAAATATTTTTCCTTTAATTCCTTTGCTTTAGTAACAAAACAAAGCGCGGCGTTTAATTCCGCTACTCAACACGCAATGCTTCAAATTTGGTAGAAAGTGGGAAACGAAACAAAGTGTTTTGCTTGAATATTCGGTTCTCAAGTTCCCTCTGCCTACCCTGAAAAATGCGGGATAAAATGTTAAACTAAGAAAAATATATTTTTTTTTTCATTTAGCACAAAGTATCAAACCGGACAACAACTGTTGAGACTAACGACTGCCTCTCCCGCGGGTTGATACCACCAACCGTTATAAAAGATTGCGCAAGCGATATATGTGCTTCGTGGAGGACTGGGCCCTGGTCGTCGACTAGATGCTTAGCTAGTGGCACTGGTAAGTATTATATATCTATATATAATTATTTGTATGTGTGTATATGCTATATAGGGTTTAAATATTTAAACATCATACTCAGCTTCACGCTGTATCCCGCACGAGGCAGGGTGGGCAGAGAGAACCCCGGAATCTAGTGTTAAGACACTGCGTTCCACTTCCGTTTCCCACTTTCCGCCGAATTTGAGGCATTGCGTGTTGAGTGACGGAACTCAACGACGCGCTTTGCCTTACTACCAGAGCGAAGAAATGAAACATTAAATATTTAAATTAAAAATATTAAATATTTCATTTCCTCGACTGGGGATCGAACCCAGAACCTGTCGGTTACAGTTACACTCTTGTGCCGCTGCGCCACGACAGGCCTTTAAACATTATAATATCTTAAAATCACTGATTATGGATAAATACTTTTTTTAATCTGTGATGTTTCATTTCCTCTCTTCTGGATTGAATCTACAACCTTTTACATTCACAGTCGCACGCTTGAGCCACGACACGCATTAAATTGAATTTCTAAAATTATTTATATTGCAAAATCTATAATCAAACACTATATATAGCTATCATCCGTCGTCGCGTGGAATGTGTGGCCAGCAACGGCACTAAGCTGCCTGACGCGTCGTGCGTGTACAGCTCCATGCCGGACAAAACCAAACGAGAGAGGGACTCTTGTAAAGCTGTATGGGTTGTTGGACCTTGGAGTAAGGTGAGGATATTAATTTATACCACATTTTTTATATTGATTAAAAGCAACAGATTCTTTTTTTTTTTTAATTTTCACTAACTAAATTGATTAATTATGAGAAAAATAAACGTTATGAATTACTTCTTCGTTATTTAGCTAATGTAATCGATGGAACTGATTACATTTAAAACAGAAATTTTAAAGATAGTCGTTTTGTTTTTTTTTTTTTTTCAAATGAAAATCTATCTCACAACAAAAAAAATACCAAAATCTCAATATGTTAAAGAAAAATCCAATTTTAACAATATTGATTAAGAAATTAAAAAACCAAATAGTACAGAGACATGGATGCTCTAAATGTAATTGAAGATGACTGCGCTGATTCCATATTAGCTTATCATACTTTGATTATTCATTTCCTGAAGACAAAAAAAACCTAAATATGATTTTTTTTTTTCTTGAAAAATCAGTTTACTATTTCAACCATTAATCAACACAAAAACAAACGAAAACCAAAATTCTACAGTGCAAAGGCACCTGCCCTACCGGTCTCCAACACCGTGTACTACGCTGCATGTGGCGCGCGCGCACCACCAGAGGACGACAGCGCGCGTCCGCCGCCTGCAGCCGCGCACGTCCTCCCGTTGCCAGGGAGTGTAGGGTCAACTGTGCTACTGGTGAGTATAGGGTAGGGAAGGTAAAATAAATAAGGAAGGTTAGAAGGTTAGGTAGGTATAGGGAAGGGGAGACACAGTAAAGTAGTTACTGCAACATTTTGGATAATATCCAGATGAAGGAGAGATCCATCGTCAAAATATAGCAGCACAGTGTTTAGAAACGTCACAATTGGAAATTGGATTCCTGGAGTCTATTAGTGGAAAGAGAAGATGTAATATTGAAATAGAGTATGCTTTGTAATTTTAGTACAGGAAATAGCTAATTTCAAAGTCATAATTTAATTTTATTTGCCTCAAATGTGACGGTAGTAATTTTTTTTTATAGATTTTAGCGTTATAATTACTTTTTATATATGTGATCATAATATTATACAAAAAAAATAATTTGTTGTTTAGCCACTTGGATTTTGTTAGCTTTACGCTGTATGCAACATATAATATACGTATTAACTTAAATTAAATATAATTCATGTCTTCTCGTGGGAATCTATCGATTAAAAAATTTAAATAAATGTAGAATATTATTTATTTAATAATTAAAACACAAATTATGAAAACAGATGGCGTTTGTAAAGACACATCACGGTACTGCGAAAACGTACGCGCGATGAACATGTGCGCGTTGCGGCGGTACAAGGATCAGTGTTGCAAGACCTGCGATGACTAAAACTTCTGGTGACTTCTAGAAGTGTCTGGAAATGTCTGGAACCATCGAGAAATTAATGTGGACTGAATTTGTGTGAACATTAAGAGAGAGTGAAATGTGAGTGTTTTATTATCTGTGTTAAATTAATTATTTCCTTAAATATTGTATAAGTATTTATGCTTATTCGAAATTAAATTCTAAACTGTAGTAATTTCTATATACGGTACGGTATAGTATTGCCAGGTTAAAAAATCAATGTTTACATACATTTATTTTGTATTTTTTACATAAATTTAAGTTATACTCGATAGACAAAACTGTTGCAATGGTTGTAAATTATTTTAAAAACAAATAAACGTATCGCTAAAATATCGACAATTGACATATATTTTTACTAAAACAATAAAATAATGTACACTTACTTTAGTTTGATTTAAATGGTTTTTTTTTATAAATTTATAAATAAAAAGGGAAATCTTTGATTTCTACAATTTGTTCTAAGATATAATAAAACCTGGCAACGCTACAGTACATGGAAATAGTACTTTATTAAAGCAGGACAAGGATTGATAACGTAATTAAAAGAAACAATGAATCTATTATTTTTTATTTCAAAAATCATAAATAAAAACAAAACAATTTTATTAATTCAATATTAAAATAATTATTTTTATATTTTTTTGGAATGTGTGGAGAAATGTATCGTTGAGCACGAAATAGTTTCTAGTCGCGATAGCACTATAAGATAACGTCACTTATTCGGACATTACATCGATTCATATTAATCGATTAACAAACTAATCGATTCAATAAAATCGATTTAACATTCTAATCAATTAGTATAAATCGATAGAAAATCAATTGGTTAAAATAAATCAATTAAAAAAATAATCGATTCGTATTAATCGTTAGATAATTTCAATGGATTCAAATAAATTATGTTCATTTATTCGATATTAGTGAAAGTAGATAAAAATGTTATATTATTTTTATAAGATTAATAGTGAATTATTGTTTATATAACAATACTTTCATACACTTTTTTATTTCTTATATTAAAATATTTAAAAGTAACTTAGGTAATAATAAAACTTTGATTAAAAAAGATGCCGATTCAAATTTGAAACAGATTTTATTAAAAAGCAATATTTTTCTTATTTTTGAAGTCATCAAAATTAAAATCACAGTCTCGTGTTAAAATCTTGTGTTTAAAATGAAGTAATTTTATAGACTTTCTCAAATTTATAATGGAAAATAAAGACTAATGACTAGTTACTAGTTTATTTAGTAAAAAAAAAACATTTTTCTATTAGGATAACTAAAATATATGTATATTTATAATTTAATTTTATTGTAATTATCACCTAGTAAATTTTACCATAAACAAAAATATACACGTTTCAAATCTAATATCGAATAAACGAACATAAAATAAATAACGACAAAACATGTAAATTTCAAAATACCCTCATAAAATGAAATAATAAAATTAAAATTATTATTATTAATAAATAAATATTATTAAAATATCAAAAATAGTAACAAATGTTTTGTACTATACTATTATATTATGATAATCATAGAATCATTTTGTCTGTCTGTCTTCTGAGTTAAGATATATATATATATATATATATATATATATATATATATATATATATATATATATATATATATATATATATATATATATATATATATATATATATATATATATATATATATATATATATATATATATATATATATATATATATATATATATATATATATATATATATATATATATATATATATATATATATATATATATATATATATATATATATATATATATATATATATATATATATATATATATATATATATATATATATATATATATATATATATATATATATATATATATATATATATATATATATATATATATATATATATATATATATATATATATATATATATAAAGGCAAAATTTAGTATGTAAATAATAAAATACGCTTTAAAATAAGATGCACAACCCTAGAAACGCAATTTGTGTATAGAGAGTTAGAGAAATTGCCAAATAAAAATGTATAGGAGAGTATCCGATATATATTAACTTCTGACCACATTTTTATTAATGTGTTTTATGTGAATTTTAGTGGCGTCATTTGTTTTTTTTTTTTTTTCAAAGAGAAAATTTTCATTACACTACAAAAAATGTTATATAAGGTTCAATAGTCATATACTAATAATCATGCTTAGGCCAATCAGTCTAAGCGTGACTGGTTCTGAGTTCGATTCCCTCTCGAGGAAATGAAATATTTAATATTTTCATTTTGTCTATGGTACCAACACCAAATACTGACAACAATATGACTTTCACTCAAAACGCAATGCCTCAAATTTGAAAAGTGGGAAAATGATAGCTCAGGTATAAAAAAAGTAATATACAAATACATTAGTAAATAAAGAAAAATGTACTGGATTTATAGCGATCAAAACTGGTATGAAGAAAGAGAGTATAGAAGAGTACATTAAAAAAAAGAAGGAGGAAGTCAAAGATGATTTTTATTTTAACGTATTTTTAGCGGAACTTATAAAAAATGTCTTTTTTTTCTTTTTTTTTATTATTTTTAATATTTTTTTTATACGCCACTATAATTCAAAACTTGAATGAATGAGACTCAGCTTTAGATAGTTATTAGGGCATTATATAATATAATATATGTAAGTTCCAAATGAAAAGCAATACGAAATCGCTTACACTGAATGTATGTATATGAATTGTATAGACATGTGTTTGTTGACGTTTAAAACGGAATTAGGCGACCATTTAGTTAGATAATAAATATTTTTGACCCTATAGGCTTAGTGGTTGAAGTCTCACTAACGCTGAGCACAGGTTCGTATTTGTTCTCAATATTTTGATTTAAAAGTATTGTATTTATATATGTATGTAAATCTTTCAGTGTTAGTAGAATACGGGCACAGCCAAGTTCGGAGTTCGATTTCCGCGTGTGACATGTTCAAAGACTTGTATACATATATATATACATTTTGTATAAACAAGATGGTGTGACAGTATTAATTGTATAGATATATTGTCAATTTTAGTATGAAATATTTAAAAGAATATTATATTAATGAAATTTATTATTTGGTAAATACATATTTATAATCTATATTGTGTGACACAGTGAACGACTGCGACTAAAGAACATAGATATGATAGTATTTGATCAATATTATAGATATTTTCAAAACATAGCACGTCGTTAAGTTACGCCATTCAACACGTAATACCTTTAAAATTAAATGGTATGGAGTATTTTATCACTTAATAAACTCTTCTAAACGTTTTTTTTTTATGATTAAAAAAAAAAATAGTTTTTCAGACACAAGAATTTAATAGAGAATAAATTTATTACCAATAATAATTATGTCAAATATTATTTTTTTATACATTCTAGACTTTTCTTGCATATATATTTATACAAAAATAGTTATATGTAAAAAATAAATGAATAATAACAAATTAGTAACGGTGTCACACAATAATCACATCTAACATTACTTCCTTAATAAAAAATCGTAAATAAAATATTCCATAATTTAAATTTCATATAACGCTTTTCACAAAGCAAGGCTTTAAAGCCAAAATATAAATGTATAAAAAAATATATACACAAATGTATGAAACATCTAAAAAATAAGAAATTCTCATATCGATATAACTGCCATTTCAAATGTTCTCGCTGGTTTTGCGCTGCCTCGACGCCAAATATTCCAAATTTTATTACTAACTATAGGTTTCAATATATTGAAATATGAATTTTATATACATATTTAATAGAGTTATTAGACAAATTATACATTAATTCTTATAATTCGTTTCTGTAACACACTTGTTTACAAAATGTCTAAAAAAAAATGGTAACATTGTAATCATTTTGTTCGTGCGGTGTAGTGGTCACAACACTTGGACGGTTTCCAATAAGTACGGGTTCTTGTACTGAACTTTTATATTTAATATTTTATATTTGTTTCAACAACATAAGTTGAATTTTGGTTATAGAACCGGGAGATTTTTAATTTAATTTTAACATATTTGATGTTAGTATAACGTAAATGAATAAATTATAGAATGATTTAAAAGTTTTTTTCAAAATAATTTCACTCCATTATTCATTTTATGTAACGCAAAATAAATAGTGTCGAATTTGTTAAGAATTTTGTCAATTTAAATTCATATTTCAATACAAAAACGAGATGTTCATCATAAAATAGCGTTTGTATTTATTTCACCAATATTTAGATAAAAGTAAGTCCGAAATTGTAAATTGTATCAAGAATTTTCAAATATAAAAATATATTATATGAGTAAGTTACAAGTTATATTGTTTTATTTTTCCTTCTAGCTCCTTGAAATTTCAGTTTAATTCCAGTACTATATATAATATATACAAAAGTTTTATCATTAGTTAAAGTGATTCAGTTCCATTCCAGATGCCTGTTCTGACGCAGGGGCAGAAGTATGTGACTTTCAACGGTGTGGGTTCGATCCCCACTCGAGGAAATAAAATATTTATTATTTTCCAATTAAATATTCAATGTTTTAATATCTTCGCTATGGTAACAAGTCAAAGCGCGGCTTTGACTTCCATTATTCAACACCCAGTGCCTCAAATTCGGAAGGAAGCGGGAAGTGGAAAAGAGTGTCTTAACATTAGGTTCTCAAGTTCCCTCTGGCTACCGTTCCACGTGCGGGATACAGCGTGAAACTCAGGATGTAAAATTGAGTTCCAAAAGCTGCCAATATTAGATGAAACTTGTAAAATGTTTGTTCTTAACGCATTTGTCATTGTCAAATGGTCATTACAATCGACAGATTCTGGGTTCGATCTCCAGTCGAGGAAATGAAATATTTAATATTTTCAATTTAAATATTTAATGTTTCATTTCTTCGCTCTGGTAATAAGGCAATAGCGCGGCGTTGAGTTCCGCCACTCAACACGCAATGCCTCAAATCGACGGAAAGTGGGGAACGGAAGTGGAATGGAGTGTCTCAACACTAGGTTCCCGGATTCCCTCTGCTTACCCTGCCTCGTGCGGGATACGCCGTGAAGCTGAAAAAAAAAGTGTAGGTACATGTCTTTTTTAGCTTCACGCTGTATCCTGTATATAACTTATTGTGTGAAATAAACTTAACGCTGGACTTTAATAGCTGGATAATAATATATTTTACTGTTTTAATGTTGTGAATTCTATCCTCAATAGATGTAACGAAATATTTAATATTTTCATTTCATTGCTCTTATCGCTCTGGTTCCGGCACTCAACAAGCAATGCCTCCAGATTTTGGCTCATAAATGGGGGAAAGTCAGAAGAAACTAAGTAAAAAGAAAATCTCTGTTCTCTGCTTACCATTTGAATTAAAGACATTGTATGTAAAATTTTAAAGTTCAAAGTAGTAAATAACCTAATACTTACCTTAAACATATAATATATTGAGGCCTGTCGTGGCGCAGCGGCACAAGAGTGTGACTGTAATCGACAGGTTCTGGGTTCGATCCTCAGTCGAGGAAATGAAATATTTAATATTTTCAATTTAAATATTTAATGTTTCATTTCTTCGCTCTGGTAATAAGGCAAAGTGCGGCGTTGAGTTCCGCCACTCAACACGCAATGCCTCAAATCGGCGGAAAGTGGGGAACAGAAGTGGAACGGAGTGTCTTAATACTAGGTTCCCGGGTTCCCTCTGCTTACCCTGCCTCGCGCGGGATACAGCGTGAAGCTGAAAAAAATATATACAAGATTGTATTTACAACAACCGTCGTGGCGAAGCAGCACTGTATCTGTGTATGAATTCAACAATTATGAGTTCGATGCCAACTAGGAATAATCAAATATTTTCATTTGCTTACTCTGATAAAGAAAGAACCAAGTTCAGTTCCACCACTCGACTCGTAAAGTCTCGAAAACCATACGGAAACTGGGAAACGGAGTTTCTAAACACTAGGATACTTTTGTTTTTCTGCTATATATGAAATACAGAGTCACTTCTCGTAATAACCAAACAATATTTCTAATGGGTCTACTAAAACAGTATTCTTTATACCCTATAGAGAACATTCAATATCGGTATAGAACCCGATCCAACCTCCATACGAGACTATGCTCTAGCTTCCATAGATTCTAGGTAAAATCATTTCATGGCATTCAATTCGGGAATCCATTAAGCTACCACATCTGATGCAGCGGAGCGTATAGACAAGTTTCATCGGAATTGTGTTCTCTTGAGCCCTTGTATAATTGGAGGTAGGTAGCTAGGTAGATAGGTAGGTAGTGTAAGGTAAGGTATTGTAAAGGTGGGTCTTAGGTTCGATTTATAAACGTAGTTGTATTCTATAATGGTTATATGGGGACAGGTTGTGGGCTCGATACGCATTCGAGGAAATTAAATATTTAAATATTTTCGTTTTTTCGTTCTGGTGATCTCGCGGCTTTGACTTTCGCCGTTATTTAGGGCAATGCCTCAAATTCGGCGGAAATCGGGAAACGGAATAAAACGATAAATGATCTTTACTTTATTTATTACATACTTTATTAAACGTTTTAATAGAAACAGAAACCTTTCCCGCTAGGCAGGAAGAGCCTAATGTCAAAATAGTTCTGTTTTTATATTGCCTGTTGTAAAAAGAAACTGTATGCCTGACTGACTGACTTCATTTTGTATTCTTATTCGAGCAAAGCAATCCCTAAATGGGTATCAAATACAGAACCATCCAATATATATTTAAATGTTAATTAACTACAAAATTATTAAAAAAATATTATTTTGTAGAATTATAATCTTTGTATCATATACAACTCTTCAGTACTCAATACTCTTCTTGTTGAGTAACTGATAGGCGACACACAGACGAAACGGCTTGACTTTCAAAATCTGTAATTTAATAAGTTTTGAGGTCTATGGGAAATTTAGAATAGATAATTTCCGGAAATACTTAAGCAATGGAAAAAAACGAGTTTTTACTTTGGGCTATAGTCAACGCAAATTAACGTCTAGATGACGCATTACGTATCTATAGAACTTAGCATTACAGTCCCACTCCGACGCAAATCTCCTTAACAGATAATCTGAAATTCAATTATCGATACCATGTAGTAACGTGTTAACAGTGTAGTACGAATATCAAAGATGATGGTTACGTCTCCAGTTAAATTGTTTTTACTTATTTACAAAAAATAAAGATTAAATATTAACTATTAAATATATTTTATTAAACGCAAAGTAATAATAGAGGCCTGTCGTCGCGCAGCGGTGCAAGCGTGTGACTGTAACCGACAGGTTGTGGGTTCGATTCCCACTCGAGGAAATGAATTATTTAATATTTTCAAAATTAAATATTTAATGTTTTCATTTCTTCGCTCTAATTACAAGGCAAAGGGCGGCGTTGGTATCCGCCATCTAACACTCGATGCCTCAAATTCAGCGGAAAATGGAAAACGGAAGTGTAATGGAGTGTCTTAACACTAGGTTCCTAAGTTCCCTTGCCTATCCTGCCGTGTGCAGGATACAGCGTGAAGCTGAGTAGAGTAAAAGTAACCAAGGTATTTGACCCCGCGCGTTTCAGAAACTTTGTAAAGTGTAAAGACACACTGTTCCTCAGTTCCCGGTTAATTCACTTTTCCTCATTTCCTCCAGTGGGTATCGAACCCACAACCAGTCGTTTACAGTCACACGCTTGTGCCACTGCACCACGACAGGCCGACTCGGGAACCTAGTGTTCAGACACTCGTTCTGCTCTCCACTTTTTGCTGAATTTGTGGCTGTAAAGAAGCGGAACTCAACGCCGCGGTTTGATATATATGTTTAAAAAGAATACCATATAATATTTGAAATATGAATATAAGGCCATATTTTCGATTATAATATCGCTACAATTGCTTGGGTCAAAGCTAGATTTGGATGAATCGAAGCCCTCAGAAGCGAACAGATCTGCAGACTGCAAAGGCCAGCGCTCGCAAAATTGTGTGTGGTCTGAAACAAAAGAGATACACATCTTTTTAAGCTTCCCAATGAATCCGGTACATGGCAGGGCAGGCAGAGGTAAGTTAGGAACCTAGTGTTAAGACACTCTTTTCTACTTCCTACATTCTGGTAAATTTGAGACATTGCGTGTTGGGTGGCGAAACTCAACGCCTTGCTTGGCCTTGTTACTGAACCGGCGAAATGATAAATATTTTAATACGAGTTGTGTTAAAATATTTATCATTTCGCCGGTACTTGAATAAGAATTGAACTTACAATCTGTCGTATTTCCACTCGCACGAGTGAGCCATTGTGCCACAACAGGCCTGACAATATATACTTTGTTCCTTAATATACTCTTACCATAAAGTTATGAGATGAAATGTATAAAAAATATGATAAAAATGCAAAGTGCAGCGTTGAGTTCCGCCATTAAATGCAATGCTTTAAGTGGGGACCTGAAGTGTCTTACTTTTTCAAAAGTATCTAAACAGAAACGGAGACTAAACACTAGGTTCCTAAGTTCCCTCTGCTTCTCTACCACGTGCGGTTACCAGCGAGAAGCTGAAAAGACTTTAAAATCAGATTTAAGTGACGAAATAATCACTAAGCATTTAATTAAAATTACTAACATTAAATCGCCTCAGTATTTTCTTTGTACCACACAAGGAGACGGCTTGTTTTAGAATACAAACGTCCTTTGTGTACATATCGGACCGTATAACGAGGTGTATCGTATTAACCATACATACTTTATATACACGTAGATATGTATATATTATATATATACAAATGTATGTTCAGTGTACATAGTTCACAATGCCTTCATTCAAAATATACATATTCGCTTTCAATTCAGGTTGATTGTAATGTAACCATTTGCTTACTCTACGTTGAATAGAGAATGTGACAAACAAACATGTATTATAAACAAAATATATATCTACCTAGGTGCAGTGGAACGTGATTGTTTCTGACTTGTGGGTTCGATATCTTCTCGAGGAAATTAATTATTTTTATTCCCGCTCATATTGTTAAAATGTGTCATTGACGCCACATTTTTACTATAAAAAAGGCAGACACTTTCAACCGGATTAATCGCGTATAACATTTTTGAAAACCCGACGTTTCAAACACTTTGCAGTAGTCCGTTGGTCACGGAAAGACTGCTACTGAGTCTATGAGACTCCAAAAAGTTTACCACTTAATATACGCGATTAATCCGGTTGAAAGTGTTTCATTTAAATGTGTCACCCTGAGATATTGCCATGTGAGCTCGATCTCAAGCATCCACAGCAGTCCCGGTGCTAGTCGATAGATTCTTTACAATTATATGACAAGAAAGTCAGCAAGTCAAAAAGTTCCCGGTTGACCTTTGACAACCCCCTGAAGGCATATAAAAAGATAGATAACATTCCAAACTCCGTTGTCTATCTACACCGTTAGCTCTCTACAAATCTGAATGTGATTAAAAAAGCTCCCTTACCTACTTAAAATACCAGTTTTCAAGTTAAACAGCAATATGCTATATAAGATATTTGTCACGTACCAACCAAGTCTGTTCAGTACGATCCGTACCGACTTAATTAGATCACTATGAAAATGTCGCAAGTCCCGACGTCCGGCGCAGCTCTATTCAATTAGACGGCGTCAAGTTATAGCTTTTAGTTGGAATACCTGAACAGAACAGGTTATTATTTATACGAAGATTTACTTTGGTTAACAATTTATTATATATTTACCAGAAAACTTTCATAGTTATTATTTTTTAAAGGAAACTGTCTGGTGGACAGTGAAAATGAAATTGAAATAATCTATTCAAGCATATAAACGTTAATTAAAGGCCTGTCGTGGCGCAGCGGCACAAGCGTGTGACCGACAGGTTGTGGGTTCGAGGAAATTAAATATTTATTATTTTCATTTTAAATATTTAACGTTTTCATGTCATCGCTCTGGTACAAGGCAGAACGCGGCGTTGAGTTCCGCCACCCAACACACAATGTCTCAAAGTAGGCGGAAAGTGGGAAACGAAGGTGGAACGGAGTGTCTTAACACTAAGTTCCCAAGTTCCCTCTGCCTACTCTGCCATCTGCGGAATATAGCGTGAAGCTGAGTATCAGTTACACATTAAAGTTAATTAAGGGACTAATTATTCTGTCATGCGGGAAGTAATTTATTTTTTTTATTAATTCAAAGCATTTCATATTAAACAAGATGTATGTGTGTTTTACATATATCATATTACGAGTCCCTGAGGAAGCTGTAACCAACATTGAAACAATTAACACTATATGGTAATCTTCCTTACAAAAAATGGACTATCTATAAACAAAACAATATAAAAGCTTCTGATGTTAGCGTGTTCATCCAAACAAATTTCAGCCTAAAATTACTAATATAAATATAAATATTCAACTTTTCTAAATATAAACATCAGATGAACGGAATCCATCTTATCTCGCATATAATTAATTAAAACAAGATTTTAAAGCCTATCAACTGTCAATATTGAGGTTCACTGCTGCTAATTAATCTTTGATCTGAACAAAGTCGAAGTGTTTTGTAAGATATAATTTTGTTAAGGGCTCTCGATATTTTTATTTATATTTTTTATCGTGGTTGTATTTATATTTAAAATATTCTTTTATCAAACTGCAAGCTGTATTCCAAATATAGTATGAGAAATACTCCTTACTTTTTTTCTTCTGGAGGAATTTACTATCGATTCCAAAAGGAAAAAATAGAATTTGAGGCCTGTCGTGGCCCAGCGGCACAAGCGTGTGACTGTAACCGACAGGCTCTGGGTGCGATCCCCGGTCGAGGAAATGAAATATTTAATATTTTCAATTTAAATATTTACTGTTTCATTTCTTCGCTCTGGTAATGAGGCAAAGCGCGGCGTTGAGTTCCGCCACTCAACACGCAATGCCTCAAATTCGGCGGAAAGTGGGGAACAGAAGTGGAACGGAGTGTCTTTACACTAGGTTCCCGGGTTCCCTCTGCCTACCCTGCCTCGTGCGGGATATAGCGTGAAGCTGAAAAAAAAATTAAAATTATTCGTTACGCTGGCTGAAGATTGAACCCACAATATTAACGTTTGCAGTCACGCTAGAATATTTTTACGTTCCAGTTTGTATTAAATTTCTAATTACATTTAGGGGAAAGCGTTAATTAATATATGATATAACAATTTCTTAAACATTGAGTTGTATGGTAGCTATGTAAAAATATAAAAAAATAGCGTAACTGAAAAAGTAACTGAAAAGGAGGGCTGTTGTGGCGCAAGGGCGCAAGCGGGTGACTGTGTACGTGACAGGTTGTGGGATCGAACCCCGTTCGAGGAAATGAAATATTTCATATTTTCAATTTAAATAATTTTTTTTTTAATTTCTTCTCACTGGTAACAAGGCAAAACGTTGCGTTGAGTTCCGCCTCTATACACAATAATTCAATGTTGGTGAAAAGTGGGCAACAGAACGGAGTGCCTCAAGTTCTCTCTGCTTACATAAAAACTAGTACAATATTACACAAAGAAAAGCAATTCATTGTTAACTTTATACAATATTTCCATACGTTTTAAATTTTAACTTTAAAGTTATATTAACATATATTTTTTTGTTACGAAGATATTCATGACATATTATTATATATAAAACTAAAACATATTTTCTTCGAAATTGAACCGATGAAATTTTAGATTGAACTTAACTTATTAACCACTGAGTCAATTCGACATTTCAGTTAAATTTATTTATTTCTATTGTTGCAGCGCTCATATTTGTAAATATATATTATTCTGAATGTAAATCCGCAACAATTGACTTTGCAATATAGTTACAGTACAGATTATATACCTTTATAGAAAACGTACAGAAGCTCCACTTTCGTTAATAATTATCATAATATCATAGAAATATTAACACTGATACCAGCCATGGGGGCTTAGTAGCATAGCATCTGTCAGTAAACGGGATGGTTGCCGATTCAATCCCTATAAGAGGTTTTTTTTTTATTACGACACTCAAAACGCAAAATAAACGACTAATATCGCAAATGTGAAATTAATCGGATGGAGTGTCTTAATACCAAGTTTTCTCTGTCAATTAAACTGATGTAAAACAAGAAAAAAATATACAAAATATCTGAAAACACTTGTTAAAGACAATTGCTACGGCGTAGAAGCTACGAGTACTACACACCTTGTGTCCTATATAGCGTTTTTTAGATGTATTCAATAATATGTAATGAATGTTTTACTTATAAATTGGTAAAAAAAATCATTTTTTTAAATTCACACCTGACTTGTGGAAAAAACGCGCGTTTCCATCGACTTGTTTTAAGAACAGATTTTCTGTGTCTGCTGCAATATATAATAATTTAAACAAATACACAGAAGTTTTACAAGCTTCACGCTGTACCCCGCACGAGGCAGCGTAGGCAGAGGGAACCCGGGAACCTAGTATTAAGACACTCCGTTCCACTTCTGTTCCCCACTTTTCGCGCGAATTTGAGGCATTGCGTGCTATGTGACAGAAATCTGCGCCGCGCTTTGCCTTATTGGCAAAGCGAAGAAATGAAATATTAAATATTTAAATTGAAAATATTAAATATTTCATTTCCTCGACTGGGAATCGAACCCACAACTTGTCGGTTACAGTTACACGCTTCTGCCGCTGCACCACGACAGTTCAACTCAGCCTCAAGTTTTACAAGCACTTATAAAAAATAATATTATATTCTTATACAAATTTACTAATTATTATACGTAATTGTAAATCATCTAATAGAATCAACCACGGCATTGGCAAGGTATATCATTATTGTTCGAGACTTGTCGTGGTGGAGGGGCACTGACTGTAAATGTAACTGAAAGGTATAAAACAATTAATATTTTAATTTTTTCGCCCTGTAAACAAAGCTAATCGCGGCGTTTAGTTCCGCCAATCAACATGAAATGTCTTAAATTCGGTGGATCGTGGGGACAGGAATGTAGTGTCTTAACACGAGGTTCCCAAGTTCCATCTGCCTATCCTGCCATGAGCGGGATACAGCGTGAAGCTGAAGAAAAAGCCCCTTTTTTGCAATGCGTTAAATTGTACTCATATACATTGCAACATGCAAATTTCAAAGGGTCGGTTACAATCGCTAGTGACGTTGACTCGTTTTTCTTATGCGCTCTTTGTCCACATACAATTTTATACCTTATTTTCTTGATAACATAAATCAGTTTTGGTTTTCTACTTCTTGTGATATTTTGTTAACTTTCTTTCCTTCTTTCATTGAGTGCATATTTTTTCCTTTCTTTGTTTTGTGTATTGAATATACTTTGACAATTATTTATCAATATTTTGGACTATAATTATATGCTAAAGTTAAATATATATTTTTTTTTAAAAAATATTTGCTAATTGTTATTTTTTTTTTAATTTATATTTCAAAAAAACGTATATATTAACTAATACAAACAAAAATTTATATTGACTGGGACTGCATGTTTAGTGCTTCAACAATCAATAATAAATTAAACATCTTTAAATATCTTCTAATAGAGTTTTTTGATATTCACGCGCCATTACGTTCCGATAAAAAATAAACATGTCCTTCCCCCGTGATATACTCGAGATATTGAAATTCTAATGTCTAAACGAAATAATGCAAAGTCAAAATACAATATATATCCGACTGATGAAAATTTAACAAAATAATTAGCTACAACATAATACTAAGGAACATATACGATAAGATTTACAGAGACGTCTGGTTAAATTATATTCATTCCGCAACCAATTGCAGCGATGTATCAAAAACTTAAATATTTCTAAGCTTGATAGGAATTACTAAACTTAAATTTAAATTTCTGTCCTAAGTGCGGAATAACACTTTAAAACATAGTAAAAATATTGATAGGAATTGATGGGATAATACACTTTCTTTTATCAACTGTACAATGTGATCTTAAAGATAATACCACATAAATGAAGACCATACAAATTATTCAATTGCTTCCTAATCCTATGGCTGCATCCTTACTATGAGCATCATTAGAACTTGTGAGTTAGAACAGCAAAGAACCTACATAAGGATCACCAAATGTAGAGCGAGACGTAGTGACAGCATTGCTCTCTACTAATACTTACTACAAAATAATGTAGGACCGAAACTACCAAATCCAGATATAAGCAAAATTTCCTGGAGGCCCGCGACCTATTTCGGTTGACTCTTTTTCAGAAAGAAAGTTAAAGGAAAACTAAATTTGACCGTAGCGGGATTGCCCTAAGCCACATTCCCAAAGTTGCTACGGATCAAATTAGAAAAAGTGACAATAATGGCATTACACCGGCATGAAAGGCAGTTCTATTACCAAAAAATATTTACAATCTGCACCTACCTACCTACTCCTTCCTCCTCCTACTTGACCGGTTATTTTAGTTTTATTTATAGCATAAATATATGTATATTATCTTTAAAAAGAATATCTTCTACATTTTTCTACTTTTTACAGCAATTTATAGTCAAAAATTTATATCCTAGAAAATTCAAGTCAGCATTGACTAATGCTACTTTTGCAATATTGATTTATGTAAAAAAAACTGCATAATCTTCGATAAAGTCGGTCAAAGAAACGACAGGTAAGATAATAAACGTTCTACACTAGCGGATTCAAAAGAACCTGCACAAGACCAAGTTATGAGGCCATCGTTGTGACAAAAGGCGGTAATATCGGCAGTACACGCTCGTATAAATTCTTTGTTCATGTATTGAACTTCGTTTTAAGAGAATTTTCAAGTAAAGCAAGTATTTTAAGATATTATTGATTTAAGGCTGCTTTACACTGTATATCGCACGAGACAGAGTAGGCAGAGGAAACCCGGGAACCTAGTGTTAAGACACTCCGTTCCACTTCCGTGAAAATTCTGTCTATCAGTCTACTCTGGTAAGCGAAAAAAATTTTGTGTTAGAAAATGTTTCAAGACTGTGACATACTTTAGGTGTGTGACTTTGTAACGATTTAAATAATATTTTATAAGCATCATGGTGTATCCCGCATAGTTCGGTTGTATGGTGTATCCCGCATAGTTCGGTTCTCAAGTTTTCTCCTACCCTGCAGGGTAGGAGAAAACTTGAGAACCTAGTGTTAAGACACTCCGTTCTCCACTTTTCGCCGAGAATATAAGTGCATTGTCGTTCTTACCAGAACGAATAAATTAAAAAAATAGCCGTCATGGGACGCCTGGCAGATGTGAAACATCGTGTATGTACAAGTAATATGCATAAAAGATAATATTATTACAGGAATTAAATATAGCCTAATGAGAAAATACGAGGCAACCTGCTTCATAGATGTGCACCCCCCTCCCCTTGCTGTTTCGCCGTGCGACATATATCGGCCGGCGGCCATCATTCATTTTAATACCAATTACAATTTTAAATTCGTAATATCTTTTGAATGGATTGTCCGATTAGAATAAAATAAAAAGTTACTTATAGCTATTGAAACGATCTTGCTCAATAAATAATTTATTTGGATAAGGATTAATATTTGACGATAATATGATCAATAAACTTAGGCTAATAATTTTAATTACTTTTATTCTATGGAAAATTGGTTATAATGGCTAAAATATAAATGTTTGGTTTATACTATCGCGGACTTTTTTGTAGGCATTATTGAGTTCTACAACTTTTCTATACAAATCAACCATACATCTCTAACCATTTAGGCAGCGTTCGCGAGAATCGCTAACATACGGCAGTTTTTTCGTCGACTTACTCCACAATTTTCACTACCACGAAAAATCCTATCTATTTTCCGGGATAAAATATAGCCTATACGGATTCGGAAGAGTCCCTCTAAGTAATCGTAAAAGAAATTTTGAAATCTTTATAAGCATACAAAAATACAAAGGTTTCCTCTTTATAATATTAGTATAGATAGCAATGGCAAGCGTCGCCACGCCAACAATTCTGTTTACAAGCGAGCCAATAGATGTTTCACATCAAAAAAATACCCCCAATGGCATCGAACCCACAACCTGTCGTGCTTACAATCGCAGGCAAAGCAGGCATGTATACAAAATATATATCTGTCTGCCTATGACAGACATATATATTCTACATACAAAAGGATTAATATTTACAAAAATATACACCATTAAAGGTAGTGGTAAGTGTCATTCATTCAATACCAATGACATGTAGCAATTGAGAACGTCATAGCAAACAAAAATTTTCAAAAGCTTAACATTTCATAGAAAAATGAATAATAGTACGTCAACCGTCTGACTCTATTTTAAGTTTTTTTTTTTAAATTGACATATTTAACACTAAGATTTGCTTAAAAATTTTGAATTGGCTATAATTGATTTTACAATCTGCTTTTATATTTTAAAAACAATATAAATAATTCATTCTATACTTATACAAATTTAGAATTGGTCGTCTGAATAAACTAACTGTACACAGCAACAGTTAAATTTAAACTGAAATAACTTCAGGTTCCTGCACTGAGAATAGCAAGCAAGCTTTACCTAACATATACCGACGTCTGCTTATAACAGTCACTAAAAATATTTTTTGTTATTATCCTATTTCTTTTCTAGACAAATGTATTTCAACGCCGCGCTTTGTCTTGTTACCAGAGTAAGAAATTTAAAATATTATATTATATAATGAATTGCTTCAGGTGGGAATCAAACCTGAAGCAATTCATTATATAATATAATATTTTAAATTTCTTAAAGTCGTACCAATGGTTAAAATTAAGTGTATTTAGCTACTTTGGCTTTTTTTAACTTTAACTGATTAGCCCATCTTTCTATATTGGCACAATTGGAATTGGTGATGGTTGCACCTTGAATTAAAATTAAAATTATTTATTTTATAAATGTTGATTAACATCCTGTCCAAAGTAGGGTTGGCACTAAATAAAAATATTCTCAGTTTCCCGTTTCCAATTTTGTGTCTTCAGTGTGTCAATTAGTCAGTGTCGAAACTCTACACTTTCTATTGTTACCAGAGCGAAATGCAAAATTGTTCCTTCCCCTTGACTGGGAATCGAACTCGAAACTGTCACGCTTAGTCACTTAATCGTACTGAATTAATTATTAAGTCTTGGTACCATTTTGTTTCAACTTCACATTGTAGAGGCACGTATTTAATAATGGTTGAGTCCGTCAAATAACTTTATGACAAATTTTTATATGACATTGATAGAGTTGAAATATAAAGAGGCCTATAGTGGTGCCGGGGCACAAGCATGCGTACAGTTGCTCACTCTTAGAAATAAAATATTTAATATTTTCAATTCTTCGTTCTGGAAAGGCAATACACTGCGTTAAGCTCCGCCACTTGACACATAAAGATTAAATGGAAACGGAGTATCTCAATAATAGGTTTCCAAGTTTCTTCTGTCTACTGTGCTTTTGTGTGGGATTCAGCGTAATACTATTACGTGACAATTCATAGTTTTCACAACAGTTAAAAATATGCGTTCATAAATCATTTATGTGTACTATAAATATACAATTTGAAGCCCCGTTTATATGAAAATGCCTGGGCTTTATAGTCTAGAACAAAATATAGCAGCTGAACTGGCGACGCAGAAGCGCTAATAAACTATTACTAACAAAGAGTTTTCATAAAACAGAAATGGCAGAAAAAAAAAAATTAGAGTGTACTTATTTTAGAAAGAAATGTTGAACTGATTTTTTAATCAAAATTATTCAATTACTTTTTTTTATTTTTTTTTTTTTTTTTTTTTATTTATTTTTTTATTTTAATTACATAACATTATTTTTGCCATTCGATAATGGGGTCGTTCTGACACAATTGGGTGACGTCTGACAGTAAACACAGTGGTAATTATTTCGATGCTTAAGCTTTCTCTGCCTGGCCAGCTGATTATATGCAAATAATATCTGTTAATATAACAAAAATCATATTTGTTTTTATCAAAGGTTTAAAAATAAATGGAGTTTGTACTCCATTTATTGTTACTGAAACGCAAAAAGTGTAAATTACTTTTTCACGATGTATCTAGCACATGGTGGTGTAGGTAGAAGAAATTTAAAAATCTAGTGGTAAAACACTCTGTCCCCTTAAAAACCCTTATAGACCCTAACTTACAGCGAATTTGAGGCATTGATCTGACCCTTGTTACTAAATCAAAGAAAAACAATTAAATATTTCATTTGTTCGAGTGAGAATCGAACCCACAACCTGCCACTGAACCACAACAGGTCTCAAATCGTTAATTTATGATAAAGAAACGATTTTGAAAACGAAAAAAATTTGGAAAATTGTTTTCTCTTTAAAAGTTGCAGGAAAGTAAAAAACTGAAACAATAAAAACTACTTCAATAGACAATGCCACTTCTGATCGTTTCCTGTTCTAAGCTCACTTTGCAGTTTTATAGCGACTAGATTAAATACAACTCAGTCGTTATACGTCCGACTAAATCTTTAGAAGAATTTATTATTTTTAATCTTCCTTAGCTTTAGCTAAAGGCTGTGTGATAAGAAGTAATGATAACATTCGTTGTTGTTACTTGCATATATTGACATTTTTTAGCCTCACGCTATTTATCGAAGATAGAGTAGATTAAGGAGAGGGAACCTGGGAACCTTATGTTAATAAACTCCGTGCTAATAAAACTTTTCCGTTTCCAATTTTTCTTCAAGTTCTGGAAAGATTGCATGATGAATGTCAGAACTCTACGCGTTTTGCCTCGTAATTTTAAATATTAAATATTTAATTTCCTCTAATGAGGATAGAACCTGTAACCTATTGTGTTTACAGTCGCACGCTTCTGCCCCTGCGCTACGACAGGCCTTTATGATGTCATAATGATTTATATTGATATAATGTACCTGTCGCGATCCTCCCTCGAAATTAAATATTTTATATTATCAAATTAAATATTCAATGTTTTCATTTCTTTCCTCTAACAACAAGGCAAAGCTCGACGTTCGAATTCCACCACTCAACACACAGTGCCTCAAATTTGACGGAAGTTAGTGAACCAAACAGAGTGTCTTCATACAAGGTTCCCAAACTCCCTCTGCCAGCCCTGTTATATACGAATAGCGTTAGCTGAAATAAAAAAAACATTTAGTGCCAATCTGTTACACAATTTAGCCCATACAATATATTATTATAACAGCCTATTTTAAATACAATTTATTAGGAACATAATATAAATTATAAGCTAAGCTCGGTACTAAAATGCGTGCCAGTTTCAATACATAAATGTTCATTTCAACATTTTTATGAGTATATAACTCGTTGCTTAAAAAAAACATCAAAAGGTTGGCCTGTCGTGGCGCAGTGGTACAAGCGTGTGACTGTAAACGACAGGTTGTGGGTACGATCCCCACCCGAGGAAATGAAATATTTTATATTTTCAAGTTCTATATTTACTGTTTTTATTTTTTCGCTCTGGTAACAAGACAAAGCGCGGCGTTGAGTTCGGCCACAACAATGCCTCAATTTCGGCGGAAACGGAGTGTCTTTTCCAAGTTCCCTTCGCCTACACTTCCATGTGCGGGATATAGCGTGAAGCTGAGTAAGAGTAAGAGTATCAAAAGGTTGATATTTTTCCATATAGCGAGAAAAAAATAGATAATACAATGTTAACACACTTCATTTACCAAGAGAAATGATAGCAAATGATACAAATATCTTAATATTTATAAAGCCTGTCATGGCGCAGCGGCACAAGCGCGTGACTGTAACCGACAGGTTGTGGGTTCGATCCCCGCTCGAGGAAATGGAATATTTACTATTTTCAATTTAAATATTTAATATTTTCATTTCTTCGCTCTGATACAAGGTAAAACGCGGCGTAGAGTTCCGCCACTCAACACGCAATGTCTCAAATTTGGCGGAAAGTGGGTAACGGAAGTGGAACGGAGAGTCTTAACACTAGAAGTTCCCTCTACCTACCCTGCCATGTGCAAGATACAGTGTAAAGCTAAATATTTATTAAGCCACCTATCTTAAAACAGATTCCTACTCGGAGAAATAAAATATCGCTCTGAGAGCAAGTCATAGTGCGGCGTTAAGTTCCTCAATGACTTGGAAATACAAAACTGTCTTAATAATAACCGAATGTCTTAAAAGGTTCCCAGGTTCCCTTTGCCCATTCTACTATAAGAGGAAGTTAATTCTTACATATATCGGTGTACAAGTAATACGCTTAAATCGCATACTTTATCAGCTATATATACAGTGGTATGTAGAGATTGTAAATCTAACGGCGAAGCGCGTCGTGAATTCGGCTGCCGCGAGTATGTGGATATACATAGAGTTGCTACAACATTTCCACAATATGGATTTAAAAATATCATTATTACTATAAGGAACCTGCAACGTTACCGCTGTTAGTGATGCGGTTCCGTTACCGTAATCATTTTGAGTAGCTGTTTTTCCGTGCTTTCTCTCCTAAGCTAAGCCAAATTTCAATTTCAAATTTCGGCGTTCTACACCGCGTACTTACGGCTCCACGTTATTTTTTTTTATTACGTAACTTTTTTATATATACTTATAATACATCTTTAATGTCATACTAAATAAAGAAATTAAACAAGACATTCTATTAACCAATCTCGATATTTTGTGCAATGAAGAAGAATCTTTTTTTGCAATTTACAATATATACACAATGAATAATAAATATTTTTCAAGTGACAATAATTTTCAGGATCAATACATTTTATGAGTCACCTCCAGACTGCACATTTATGAATAATATCCAATAAATAACCTTTTAAGCTTAATATTTTAAATAATAACACCTTGTTAAAACTTCACATTAAAGTTTTTATCAAGAAAAAGAAACATTTTTTATTTTTCTTTTTACAAGAATCATATACGTGATATTTTCATTTCTGCGCTCTGGTATAAGGCAAAATGCGGCGTTGAGTTCTGGCACTCAATACGCCACGCCTCAAATTCGGCGGAACGTGGGGAATGGAAGTGGAACGAAGTATCTTGAAACTAGTTTCCCAAGTTCTCACTGCCTACCCGGCCATGTGCGGGAAACAGCGAGAGGCTGAGAGAGAGAGAGACAGAGTTATTCCACACTTAAGAAAGACAAATAGTCATTTTAAGAACATATTTTCGTTTTATTGCCACCGATAACTTTGAAAAATATATTTTTTAATTATACCCGTTTTTCTGCATTTTCGCAATAGCTTCATATTTTTTATGTTTATATTAAAATTTTATTTATTTTAATCTAATCATTTAATAAAGAATTTGGTAATACTACAATAAAATTTTAACATTTCATGAAAAATAACTTGCATGCAAAACTAAAAAGGAACTGAGAATATTAAATATTTACATTGAAAATATTAAATATTTAACTTCTTCGAAAGGAGATAGAACCTACAACCTGTTATGTTAAGTCATCCAGCCATGTGTGGCGCACACGGTCAGGCAACGTCAGGCCACAATTTAAAAAAAAAAATATTATAATAAGGAACTCATATTACTATATACATATATAAAGTATTCCAAGAATTTGAATTTGAAATCCATAAAATTTCCTCTAAATCAACGTTATATATAATTATATTCTGATATCGTCGCTTTAATTCAAGCGATGATACTAATTACCGGTAAAATAAACATAAGTCTGTGAGATCAAGAACAGGTGATCTTGTCATTTTAATCTTTAAGTACATCATTAATTTTAATTAGACCGTTATATTAAAACGTGTTGATATTTTATCTATAATGATAAATTTGTTTGATGAGACGCCTTAACCTCGGGAACTACACGAACAAATGCAAAAAAACTTTTTGTTTACGGATACTTTATTTATTTTACTGTATATTTATTTATCGTAGTATATATATTTTTTTCATGGAGCGTAGGATATATATTTTTTTCATGGAGCGTACGGGTCATCTGATGGTATGTGATTACCGTCGCACACGGCCCCGAGTAACTCCAGAGGAGCTACCTCCTGTAGCCATCCTTTAAGGTGGAAGGGCACCGGGGCCCGGCATTACCTGATGCGAAACGCAGATGCCAAAGCCACTACTTAACGCTGGTCTTAAATACCGGGGGTGGTAATAATCCGTCCAGCCTGCCCATGCGTGCTGCCATTACTGGCAACGTGACTCTACCACACGCACTTTAGTCGCCTCTTACGACACCATCAGTACCAGGGTGATGCTATTCTAAGCCGGAATCACAAGGCAAAAAAATATGTTGCATGATTACGTATGTTTATATATACCTACGTCACAAGCAGTATTTTTTACGGGTTATAGCGATTTCTTAACTACCGAGAAGTATCTTCAAAAACACAAAATAATTATTTAATTCCAAATATTAGTTTCAGAGATTATTGCAATAAAATTAACAGTTTCTTCATCTAAATAGTATATAATAAATATATTAAAAAGACATTGCACTTTTTTCCAAAATATATTTTTTTTTTCAGCTTCACGCTGTATCCCGCACTAGGCAGGGTAGGCAGAGGGAACGGATGTGAAACCCAGTGTTATGACACTCCATTCCACTTCCGTTCCCCACTTTCCGCCGAATTTGAGGCATTGCGTGTTGAGTGGCGGAACTCAACGCCGCGCTTTGCCTTATTACCAGAGCAAAGAGCGAGGATTACCACGCAATCCCTCAAATTCGGCGGAAGTGGGGAACGGAAGTGGAAAGGAGTGTCTTAACACTAGGTTCCCGAGTTCCCTCTGCCTACCCTACCTCGTGCGTGATACAGCGTGAAGCTGAAAAACATTATTATAAAAAAATATAACAGCTCCATAGAATTACACCCGAAAATTCTATTTGGCGTGCAGTTACGGTGCAGTAAGAATATGTCGAGACGGCTCCTCCTTACATAATGCTGTGTAAACCGAATAACTATCATTTTACTGTGGCCTATTAATTTTGTATTTATCGCTAGCTTTGTTTCGTTAGGAATTATAGTTTATATACGAGAATATCATTCTTGTATTGTATCCAATAGATTTGTAGAATATACCAAGATTCTGTTCCCCATATGCATTATTTTCAAGATATTGCGCGGTGGGTGGCGGAACTTAACGCTGTGCTATGTCAACAAGGGCATGGAAATGGAGATAATTAATAATATCATCGGTTTCATTGGTGCTAAATTTCGTTAATAAAGTATTTAAATCAAATTCAGTTCTTATTAAGACACTATTACTATCGTAAAAGTATCTTAATGGGAAAGGAACTGATCATTAGACTCTCAAGTTCCCTTTGCGTTTGCAAAGACATTGGCCTACCCAGCCAAGTGCGATATACAGAGTGATGTTAAAAAAAATATTTCCCTGTTCTAGTAGAAGAGATGCGGCGTTTAATTCCGTTAATATAAAGGGCAAAATATTTGAAACTTGAAAATGGGGAACGGAGTATCCAAACACCGTAATGTTAAGATACTGCTAAGTTGAATAATACATGTTCGAAAACCAGTGGCTCACTTCTCAACCAAGAATTTCACTACCTATGAATATACTACATTATTCCTTAACGCCAGTACATCGAGGGTGGCGCGTGACGGGAATACCGCTGACCGCAATTCGGCACAGATTGTATCAACATCCACATGACAGAGTAAAATATGTACTTCACTATAGTTTATTTATTAAATTGTTCTAGATAACTGGCTAAGTCATAGTTGTATAGTAGTAAAGTATTGAAATATGGACGTGATTGTAGATACAATCCTCATAGAGGGTTGTAAATTAGTTAACTGATTCTCTTTGTGTTTATGAATGTCATTCAAATCAGTTTTGATATTCCTTACACTATAGAAAAGAAAGAGGGAGAAAGAAAGAATTCAATTTTTTTTCTGATAAGAGATTATCAGTGATAAGATTCTTTTTCGCGCTTGCATTTTTTAACCATTTTTATAATTAATGTGATTTAATTCATTGCTAACAAATTGGTTGTTTCCATAAAAAGTTGCCTTGGGATTATATTCGTAAAACATATTTTTAGATTTTTCCGATTGGAATCTATCGTGGAGCAAAGGCGCAAGCGTGCGATTCACTCACACTCACTACACGGAAAAACCTACTGAAGTTCTAAAGTTCTCCGTCTCAACACTCAATGGCTCGAATTGCGCGGAAAGTGGGGAACGGAAGTGCCTAATGAGAACAAGTGTCGTTGGGCTCCACATTGGACTCCCAGGCACCCTCTTTTTTCCCCATTATACTCGTATGTGAGATACAAAGAGAAACTGAAAAAAATACTTGAAAAAAACAATATATATTTTTACCGGAGTAATATTCAACTGTACACACTCTACATCTAGAATATAATTAAAGAAGCAGGTCTATGTGAGCTTCTTCAAGCCATATTCTACCTAACCAAGCACGAAGATCTTCCGTAGTATGTATTAAGAGATAATGCCAGTGGATGAGGACAGAGAACTTGCCTATTCTGTACTTTAAAAGAACCCCACTGTCAATGTAATATAAAGCTAAAAAACACTTTAATACTATAATTCCTTTCTTTTGGTTTCACGCTGTATCCCGCAAACTGCACCAGGGGGGCAGAAGGAACCTTTAGAGCCTGAAGAATATGTATTTTTTTTTGGTTTGGAATCGAACAATAAACAACTTAGTGCATTTTATAACTCTTACTCTCTCTCTCACACTCATCTTCACGTTGTATCCCACAAATGAAAGGGTAAGCAGACGGAACTTGGGAACCTAGTGTCAAGAAACCCCGTTCCATTTCCGTTTTCCACTTGTCACCGAATATAAGACATTGCGTGTTGAGTGGCTGACTCAACGCCGCTTTTTGTCTTATACCAGAGCGAAGAAATGAAAACATTAAATAATTAAATTGAAAATATTAAATATTTCATTTCCTCTAGTGGGGACTGAACCCACAACCTGTCAGTTACAGTCACACGCTTGTGCCGCTGCCACGACAGGCCCACAACTTTTCAACTGTTACATATTCTATTCTATTTATGTAATGTTATATTAAAATAAAGAAAATTGAAGTATCATGCAGAATTAATTTTTCTAAGCCAGTATATAGAGGACGTGCCGAGAATGTACTAGCCGGTGATTGTACAGGGTGTGCTGATGACAAAGCAACAAAATGTTTGATATCGATATATTTGTATGTAGGTCAGTGTTTTATACCAGAAATGGATAATTAGTAGGCGGTACTCGGTTCGATTCTAGCGTATTGTAAATATTTGAAAAATTTTAGAGTAATTTAGAATATTTGCTACTTTTTGCTTACAATTGCTTAGGAAAGTAATTTGGTTAGTAGAATCAATTATTATATTTGGTTTAATCCATATCCTTTACACAAACGACATGCCCGCGGCTTCGCCCGCTTGTATTACTCTATTTTATTTACTTATTTCAACAACTTTTATGTTCTAAAGACATTTTCACTTTTAAGACAATGTTATAGATATTATTACATAGCAATTTTGTCGACTTTAATATTTTAAATAGGTGTAACTTTTTGTTAATTAACCGATTTAAATAAAATAGTCACCAAATGTTAAGTAGAGGTTGTCATAATTAAATAGTGAGTATAATATTAGTGAAATTGCTTTCCAATCTGATTAGCCGTTTCTGAGATTAGCGCGAAAACACACAGGCAAACAGGAAAAAAAAACACTTTTTTGGGACCTGTACATAAATTAATAAAGATTTTACATCTTCTATACACAGACAATGATGGGTTTCAAATTAATTATAATTATAGGTCGTCTCTATCTGTAGATTCCCTTAAGCTTTAATTTCCTCTTTATTTTATATCTACATATGTAATAAAAAATATTTACT
This sequence comes from Eueides isabella, assembly GCA_019049475.1. NCBI lineage: Eukaryota > Metazoa > Arthropoda > Insecta > Lepidoptera > Nymphalidae > Eueides > Eueides isabella. The sequence continues at coordinate 1,535,514 of CM032404.1, forward strand.
GTCACCCTGTTACTCTAAAATACATCAAATTTAACTGAGCAAAAACAAAACGCCTGCAATGGTTGCAAATTTGATTCCCCCTCATGAATTATATTCATTTAGTCAATCTGGTAACAAGATAAAGTGCGGTGTTGAACTCCGCTACTCAACACTTCATTCTTGAAAATTAAACAGAACGTTGGGGATAGATTGTGTTACCACTACGTTCCCTCTGCCTACTTCACTATTTACGGAAAGTAAGTACAGAAATTTTTGAAATGGTCTTTCACTCATTACTCGGCGGAAAGTGTGGAACGGATGTGGAACGGAGTGTCTTAACACTAGGATCCCAAGTTCCCTCTGCTTATCCTGCCATGTGCGGGATACAGCGTGAAGCTGAGGTCTTTTTTGGTTCGTGACCAATAATAGCACAACATTCGCAAATATAAAAGGAGGACGATATTTAATTAACCTTATATAAATAAGGAAGGATTAACCCATGCAGCGTATTGATTTCTGATCGCAATGGGAAACGTGACGCGAATATTTACCGTATAAACGTTTACTCACGACAAAGCTTGATAAAATATTGCTGTGTAAGAATTTGATATAATATTTACAGTCCTTGGAACGGATGTTACGCATTGGTTAAAAATTGTTCTTAATGTTTAAGTTATATTCAGTTTGCTGTTATGGTTGGTAGGCCACGGCGTTTAGTTCAGCTACTTAATATGCAAGGTAAAGGCAATAAGTGCCTCGTCTAAAATTACTTACTGCAAAATAAAAGGAAAAACCAAATAATTTATCATCAAACATTCCCTGAATATAATAGGGTAGGCAGGAACAAGTAAGTAGAGAGAGAGAAAAAGTGAGAAAAGAGTAGTGAGAGTAACACGTGATACAGACCGATGCGCTGAGTGGCAATTGAATTCATAACTGTTACATGAAAAATACATTAACATATTCAGCTTCACGCTGTGTCCTGCACATGGCAGGGTAGGCTGAGGGAACTTGGGAACCTAGTGTTAAGACACTCCGTACCCTACTTTCCGACGAATTTGATGCATTGCGTGTTAAGTGACGAAATTCAACGGCCGCATTTTGCCTTGTACCAGAGCGAAGAAATGAAAATATTAAATATTTCATTTCCTTGATTGAGAATCGAACACACAACCTGTGGTCTTTACAGTCGCACGCTTGTACCCCTGAATAACAACAGACCTCGACATATTTAATTTAATCATTTATAAACATCAATGCGTCTAAAACTAAGCCCAAGTAATAATATCTCACAAGTACGTACAATAGAAATAACAAAGGTGTTTCTAAATATATTTCTAAAATTAAACTTATCTATTGTTCAACAAAAGCTTCCTATATTTATGTATTATATATAAGAATAAAAGTACACGAACAAACTTAAGTACATCGCGAACGAACAATACTAAACACTATTGTCGAGCTATTTACGTTAATGTTGTTAAGAAAGATCCTTTTAGAGTAGTTGAAATGTGACTAGCTGAAGAGAACACGATGATTGTGATATGAATTTTTCTAATCGACTTTTATAATTTGGTACTTTTTTGCCGGCAATTTTCAATAAATTCAATAATGCAATGCAATTAAACCAACTTTAAAATTTTATTCTATTTTAAAAAAAAAAAACATACATTTTACAAAAGTCAAACAATTTCCACTTTCACTAAAATTACTGCCTCAGACTTTACAAGATCCGGCGCAAGAAACAGAGCGGGATTTTTATTTTTAATTAGATAATTTACAAATTATAATTTTACATTTTGATACAAAAACAGGACAAAACAACAATGTTTGGATTATTTTTCGCAGATCAGCCTGCCATATGAGAGATGAACATGGCAGCGTTAAGCTGCGTGAACTCAACACCGTGCTTTGCCTTCTCACCAGAGAGAAGAAACGAGAAAAGTAATATTTAATTTATGATTATTATCTTCTTTTTTTCTTAGCATCACGCTGTATCCCGCACGAGGCAGGGTAGGCAGAGGGAACTTGAGACTAGTATTAAGACACTCTGTTCCTTTCTCTATTTTCCGCCGAATGTGAGGCATTGCACGTTGAGTGGCGGAACTCAACGCCACGCTTGGGAAAATAGTGTTAAGACACTTTTTCCTTTCTCTATTTTTTGACACTCTTTTCTTCTATTTTTTGACACTCTTTTCCTTTCTCTATTTTCCGCCGAATTTGTGGCATTGCGTGTTGAGTGGCGGAACTCAACGCCGCGCTTTGCTTTATTACCAGAGCGAAGAAATGAAACATTAAATATTAAAATTGAAAATATTGAATATTTCATTTCCTCGACTGGGGATCGAACCCATAACCTGTCGGTTACAGTCACGCGCTTGTGCCGCTGCGCCACGACAGGCTTTTTAAAAATATTTTATATTTCATATCTTTGCATGCGGATCGAATCCTGAACCTGTGAATATTTCGACACAAAAACAGGTCAAAACAAAGATGCGTATGTATAAAACATATTATGGGCGTGTCGTAACATATTTGTTCATATATTCGGACTAAGATTGAGTAGCTATAACACGGAGGTGCGACGTGAGTAAAATGCGAATGAGTGATTGTTTGACGACGGAGCTGTCCTAACGTTGAACACAAGCATAAGCGTATATACAAATATACTTTCCAGAGAGAGGCCTGGAATTTAACTTTAAAAAAATCTGTTTATTGAAAGGTCTTTATTATTTCAATTCCTCAGGATATTTTTTTTTTAATTTCTGGACTGGACACAAGAATGTTCTGAAGTGAGCACAGTCCAAACGGCCCCTTCTCTTCCTACGTCCATAAACACAAATATATTTCACAAATCCTAATATATTTCACATGCCTCTGTTTGGTCCACGATAACAACTGACTTAGTTGCCAAAATAACATATATAATACGGTTAGACTCAAATTATTATAGTGATGTACTATAGTTTCCTGGATAATAACTATCCAACATATAAAAATAAAAGTGGAACTAGTAGCTCTTGAGGTTAGCGAATCAAACGTTATTCTTTTAGCTTCACGCTATGCACGCATATGCGGGATGCACATAACAAACATAGATAATTTAAAAACTTTGTGTTATGGCACTCCATTTAGTTCCTCCATTTCGCCAAGCACTCCCCCCCCCCCCCCACTCAACACGCAATGCTTCATTTGCATAGATTTGAACGCTTCAAATTAGCTTACATTATTTATTGACCAGTTTTTTTTTTTCTATTATTTTCTAATACTATATAGTTTGTTTTTATTTAATATTTCTATTTGATAATTTCACTAAATTGTCAGTGTCTTATTTGCTTTATTCAATTTTCTTTCGCGTACTGTCTAGTTCCAGCCACAAATGCACCTTTGTTCAGAATAGTTTTAGTGCCTTATTCTAGTCTGGAAAATTTATTTTTCCAACTTATTTTTTGGGCTAGATTCAGTTTGAGTTAAGCCAGTTTATACTATAGTTTTTCTCTGTATTGCTGTTTCCAGGACTTTCAGGCTCCCATGGACAAAGCTTTAAAGCTTTGTCCATGGGAGCAAACCCATGGGTTTGCATATTGCTTGAAATTCCGCACAAATGTACGTGATAAAGAGTATCACATATGAGACATATGCACTCTAAACCCACCCTGTATAAAGGGCAAGTCCTCCGCCCCACCTTTAGCACTATGCTACCGTGGAGCGGGCCAGCGAGTCCTACCGCCTACGGACCGGCCTTCGTCGCTGAAGGCGTTGTGATCTGAACGGCTGTGTTTCGCCCTGATGCAGTTCCTACACATAGGGTTGGTAGCCGCCGCGAGATCTCATTCCGCTTTTAGGTGCTGGCTCCCACAGTGGCTGCAGACGTCTGTCTCCTCTGTGCAAAGCCTCCTAGTGTGGCCTTATACCAGGCATCGGGAGCATTGCACTAGGGGAGAGTGACAGGTTGTGGGTTCGATCACCAGTTAAAGAAATGAATTATTTAATTTTGTCAATTTATTTATTGAATATTTTCATTTCTTCGCTCTGGTAACAGACATAGCGCAGCGTTGAATTACGCCACCCCCAGCCTAGGCTATTCGGTGGCAACTGAGAAACAGAGCGGAGCTTTTTCATAGTGATTGTACTTAACGGCACTGTACTCTCATCCCGCTGATTGATAATCATCCACTTCTGTTGGTTGGATGAACGAGATTTCTTCAAGAAATAAGTCCACCTTAAGAAACTATTTTTAAAGCTTATATTTCTTATGGTTTTTTTTAAGTGCAATAAAGAATATATAATATTAAGACAAACATTTTTTACACGTCTTTGCTATTTACTGATTTAATAGTGCAAATAGTTCTATAAAAGTATAAAGAATATTATGATATTGATTTTTACTCCATACAGAATTAATCAAGAAAGATTTAAATCCGCAACCATTGAAAAAACGAAAAGAAAACACATTTTTTTCTTGGAAAACGACACAAAAATTCCAACAAACAAGCATAAGTCATGTAAGCATGCCGTGTCAAGATCCTCGCCGTAATAGTGTCAAGATTGCATCGACGTGTGACAAAGCAATTTATGTGAGCCAGCGTATGTACGAGTATGTAGTGTGTCTGCTAGTTGCGTTTTACTGTAGCTTGTTAGAGAAATTGGCGTTGAATTTTTTTTTATAGCTTCACGCTGTATCCCGATTTTGGCAGGGTATCCTGAGGGAACTTGGGAACCTAGTGTTAGTCAGTGTTACGAAACTCTGCTTTCCGCTTCCGCTGAATATGATACATTGCCTGTTGACGGTGTGACAGAGACTTGGAACCATAACATTGAAAATAATAGATAAGTACTTAGTTTCTCGATTGTAGATCGAACCTACGATAAATAGGCCATTCCATTTGCAGGATACAACGTAAAGCTAGTAAAATAAATTACAGAAAAAAAGGTATAAAAAAATAAATCTCAGTAAACGCGACTGTGTGTGGGTTCGATCCCCACTCAAGGAAATGAAATATTAAATATTTTTTTGATTAAATATTTAATGTTTTCATATTAATGGTAATCCTTGGGGCAAATTCCAGCGAATCTGGGAGAAAACAAAAATATTTAATTCCCTTTACAATCACACAATCATACCCTGTGCTTGTGCCTCCGTCCCAATACCGCCACTTTCCGCTGAATTTGAGGCATTGCGTGTTGACTAGCGGAACTCAACGCCGCGTTTTGCCTTGCTGTCTTGCTACCATAATGAAGAAAAGAAAACATTAAACATTCTATTTTTAAATATTAATATTTTGTTTCCTCGAGTGGGGATCGAATCCACAACCTGTGCCACTGCGCCACGACGGGCCTCGTACACATGTACACAATACATGTATTTTGTAGAAGTATATATTACATTCAACTTGGTCGTACACCACGATCGAATATGTTACCGTACATTATTATTACCAGCTCAGTAAGCAGTCTTAGTATGAAGTAAGCTGGCAAGAGTCAAAGTTTATAAATTAATCACACTGTCATACACTTACAGCGTGAGTTTGTACTTTGTACTTAATATGATGCGGCTTCACTTCCCGCCGAATTTGAGGCATTGCGAGTTGAGTGGCGGAACTTATTGTCGTGGAGTGAAGAAATGAATATAATTTTTTGATTTGATTTTTACATTTGATCGCGTACAACGTAGAGCCGTTCGAATCGTTGGGGACCCAATGATCTGTAAGGGGCTTGACACTTTGGCCTTGCGTAGAGACATTTATAACGGGGAGTGTTCTGGAGAACTGTTTGACTTGGTACCTGCCGCCGAATTTTCTAATCGCACAGTACGTCACAAGTTAATGTACCATCAACATCATCTGGACACGTGGCACTCAAGTACTGTGCGGTTTCGTAGGAATTTCCTTCCACGCCACACATCTCTGGAACGACCTACCCACGGCAGTATTTTCGGGTCGATACGACATGGGTACCTTCAAAATGCGCGTCTACCTACACCTCAAAGGCCGGCAACGCACCGGTAGCTCCCCTGATGTTACACGGGGCCGTGGGCGACGGTAATCACTCACCATCAATCAGGTGACCCGTGCGCTCGTTTGCCTTGTCTATTCCATAAAAAAAATATATTTTATTAAACATTTCATTTCCTCGAGTGGGGATCGAACCCCTAACCCATCGGTTACATTCGCACGCTTATGCCGCTGCGTCTCGATCGGCCTCATTTACAAAAAAATCTGTAATCATTATTTAATCTAACATGAAAGTTATAGGCCTGTCGTGGCGCAGGGGCACATGCAAGAACATAAACGCAACAAGTTGTGGGTTCGATTTCCACTCGAGGGAATTTAATATTTAATATTTCCAAAGGATCAGAAGGAGGAGGGAGGAACGAAAGTATTTTTGCTACTCAGCACGAAATGCTTCATATTCGGCGGAAAGTGGGGAACAATATTGGAACGAAGTGTATTAACACTAGGTTAGCAAAATCCTATTGCCATTAGAGAGATGTGCAGCTTAAAAAAATATCTTACCGCAACGAGACAGAAATATTATGCTTACGTCAAACTTAAGATATGACGCTTTATTTAGTTATGAACAATATGTTGAGTTTTTATTGCATTACGCTTTTCAAAAAGTTAGTAACACTTTTATGGGACATGGTACACGTATATATAATTAAATTTCAAAAGTAATTCTAAATTTGCCACTTCAAAAATTTAAAGTGAAAGTTAAAAATATATTGTTAGGCAAAGCATATTATTGAATTCAAGAATACTACAATGATAAGAGTGCGTGGGATTAAATGCTGTTGGTACTCACTCACTTGATTTTGATACATTATTTAGAACTGTGTTTTCACTTAAATGGCCTAAAAAAGAATATTATTTATTAAGAAATATTATCTAATTATATAGAATATTATCTAATTATCTATTTGACAAAGACAGTTTACAACCTTCACACTGTAAAATGCTTTTTTTTTTTAATTACTCTGCGCAACTTTTTTTACTGTATATTTTGTCTCCAAGCGGTACTGCCAAGGGTATTTTGAATGCCATTAATATTTCTACCACAATTTATTTGTAATAGATTTTAAGAAAGTCCCGGCAAATCTTTAGTGTGAAAGCAAAATCTGATCCAAGGAAGCCGCCAGCCGCTAAGCAACGGGCTCTTGCATTAATTTCTACAGAGTAATGAAAAAGTTTATATTTTTTATTAATATTGTCATCGTCATCATCTTCATGTTCATCATCTGTATGTCCTCGTTCGTTGGACATTGGCCAGTCAATAAGATGCTACTTAAGTCTATCTTCGGCACATTTCCACCAGTTGCCAACCATTTTGTGTATATTATTTTACTGTGTTCTATAATTACATTTTAAGCTATTGCATAGATTTTATTGCGGGCCTTGAGCGCGGTGACCGATTTAATAAATTCCGTAACGAAAAAACCTAACAATTTGCCACCGAGAAATTTGACATATTTGCTTCGGTGGTGGATGGCCACCATCCAGTCATCCGTAGTGTCTTTTTTTGTCCAACCACTTTTTAGTATGAAGTCAACATTCTTCACACTGGGTTAATGTGTTCTGTGCTGGAATACGTGCATGCTAGATGTATGCGTAGTATGTAAATTCATAAAAAATGCTATGCAATAGCTTTATCACGGTAGTCTTTTCTAGTTTTTTTAGTTGTTTTTTTTTTTCGGGCTGTACCCCGCACATAGCAGGGTCGGCAGAAGAAATTAGGCACTTAAGTAGTATTGAGACACTTCGTTCTGTTCCCCATTACCGCCGAAATTATGGCATTGTGTGTTGAGCGGCGGAACTCAACGCCTCGCTTTGCCTTGTTACCTTGTGCCGGAGCGAAGAAATGAATACATTAAATATTTAATTTGAAATTATTCAATATTTCATTTCCTCGAGTGGAAATCGAACTCAAAACCTGTGTCACATTTAATGCGGGCCTCAAGTTATATCATATAAATTATTAAAAATTTTTTAAGGCGTAGTGGCTGGAGTCTAAAGTCTATAAGGACAGTAGTTGTGGGTATCTTTACTTGGCAGAGAAATTGTTTTTATTTAATTGTGTATGTATAACGAATACTGCCTGGACGAAGCGTTTTAATACTAGACTGCCTGCTATGCGGAAAAAAGCGAGAATCTGCACAAGATATACATTTTCTCTCTTACTACATTACTCTGTGCATCTTTCACGTTTAAAGTGAATAGGTAGAGGTCTTTGTGTAGGGAAACGAGGTTTCGTTCTGAATGAACCGCCGCCATGTTTTATTTTACATTATTAATGAAATATCATTAACTTTTGCACATAAGGGTAAAATTGTGCGTGCCGTTGTTTATTGGTCGTTGATTATATATATACTCAACTCAGCTTCACGCTGTATCCCGCATATGGCAGGGTAGACAGAGAGAACATGGGAACCTAGTGTTAAGATACTCCGTTCCACTTCCGTTCACTACTTTCCGCCGAATTTGACGAAATGCGTGTTGAGTGGTGGAGCTCAACGCCGCATTTTACCTTGTACCAGAGCGAAGAAATGTTAACATTAAATATTTAAATTGAAAATATTAAATATTTCATTTCCTCGAATGGGGATCAGACCCACCATCTGTTAGTTACAGGCACACGCTTGTGCCGCTGCAGGCACAGATTATATATATATATATATATATATATATATATATATATATATATATATATATATATATATATATATATATATATATATATATATATATATATATATATATATATATATATATATATATATATATTTATATATATATATATATATATATATATATATATATATATATATATATATATATATATATATATATATATATATATATATATATATATATATATATATATATATATATATATATATATATATATATATATATATATATATATATATATATATATATATATATATATATATATATATATATATATATATAAAACATGATAATTTTAAAATAACTGGCAAGTATTTTAATTTTATTTATATGCACAAACTAAATTATACTTTAAATTACCATTTAAAATATTAAATACGTCCTCAACGATGCCCTGAAGTATTTTTACTATCGAGAAAACTATGCAATGTCTTCATCTTCATTTTTCATACCGTCTACGAAACTGCGCTCGGCTGGCGTCAATAATTTATACTTGGTACAACCGTCCAAAAAAAAACTAAAAAAATAAATATAAAATGAACTTTATCACGTTGACATAGAGTATACCTTTGTCTATTATAAATCTCGATGTACGTCATCAAGCCTAATCAATTATACAGTAGAGCTAGATGTTACTATTCAGTATCTCCTTTGAAAATTTTGTATTAACCTTATAAATATGCATAAATATGCACAGTGGTACAAGCGTGTGACTGTAAACGACAGGTTATGAGTTCGATCCCCAGTCGAGGAAATGAAATGTTTAATATTTTCACATTTAATATTTAATGTTTTAGGAGGCAAAGCGCTGCGTTGAGTACCGCCACTCAACAAGCAATGCCTCGAATTTGGCGGAAAGTGGGGAACGGAAGTGGAACGGAGTGTCTTATCACTGGGTTCCCAAGTTCCCTCTTCCTAACCTACCATGTGCGGGATACAGCGTGAAGTTGAGAAGATATATGGTTGTATTTTTAAACGCATTTTTGAGAGTTTGAATAATAAACGGGGTGAAATACGACAAAAAATGTATACAATTTTTAACCGAAACTGCCCTATTGCACAATGCCGGCCTCTTACACAAGAAAAATTAATATAAAAACAAATTTAAAAATAACTTTTAAAATTCCTTAGTGTAATTAATACAATAATTTTCATAAAACGCTTGAAACAAGCTTTCAGAAGCCAAAAGTTCAGTTGAGTTAAACCAATAACAGCGTCGGCTACTAAATCCTGTACATTTTGGTTAATATTTCATAGGGTTACCTCGTGGCGGTACGTCACTCTAAATTTCTATAGCGATGTACTGTTTTATCTTTCATTAAGTCATTTTTATCGCTCGTTAAATGGAACGTTGAAGAATAAAATATTTTTAAATATACTCTCAGTTTCACGGTGTATCCCGCATACGGCAGAGGGAACTTGGGAACCTAGTGTTAAGACACTCCATTCTATTTCTGTTTCTCATTTTCCGCTGAATTTGAGGCATTGCATATTGAGTGGCGGAACTTAACGCCGCGTTTTGCCTTGTAACCTGAGCGAAGAAATGAAAACATTTAATTTGGAAATTATATGATATTTTTTCTCGAGTGGGGATCGAACCCACAACCTGTCGTTTACATTCACACACGTGTGTCGCTGCGCCACGACAGGCTTCTATTTTTAAACATACCTATAGTATAGAAATTTTATGTCGCTCAAAATATTAGCAACAAAAGAAACTTCCCGAAAGTTAGACAAAAAGTCGTGAACGTGAACCCTGGTGGTTGACTAACCTTACTACACTATTTCAACTCATAATAAGTAGCAATCTACTAAACTAACGAGATACTTGTATAAATGTTAATTAATTGTATCAACCTGATTGTTTTATTGTCCAGAGCCAGCGGAACAAGGGTATTAATAACTAAGTGGAGATATTTCAAAATTGTGACGTCATCACTCTGGACGGACAGCTACAAAGATGATTCAATGGTTAGACGCGATATTGCTTAACGGATTTATGTCTGTATATAGTATATATATATTCAAAATCTTTACGTACGTTTCAAAATTGTATTTAAAAAAATATATCTATTTGTAAAATAGTGTCATTCTAGCGGGCGAAGCCGCGGGCTGGTGGCTAATATAATATAAAATTGCCTCTTATATTATATTATATAAATATTGTAAAGGCCATCGTAGCCAGTCGGCACAAGGGTGTGACTGTAAAAGGGACGGTTCTGGGGTTGATTTCCACTTTCTCGCTCGGATACCAAGGTAAGGCACAACGTTGAGCTCTACCACTGAACATGCAATATCTTATTCGGTGAAAAGTAGACAGTGGCATTGTCCTTATGAAAACGGAGTGCCTGAACACTAAGTTCCCAAGTAATGTCTATTTATATGACTGATATGTGGAAAGTATACCAAAATATGTTACAGAGAAAACAAATCATATGCACTTTTTTGTATATGATAAAACTTTAACTAACGTATGTAAAAATAAGAGGTCAAACAATGTATAAAGAACGGGTCTCCATTTTATTCTATGTCCGTACGAATATACTATTTCGAGATACATCTCTCGCAGATGACAGGAAGATAGCACCCGCTTTGATTCACAGTTCTGCAGGTATACAAAGTTTATATTAACATTTCACATAATATTGCCTTATCTTGCTTATAATAATTTAGATAAGGTAGTATATAGTTCTTCTGCATCTATATATAATATAATCTATTATAGATATTGATAAAATAAGACAATCTTTCTTCTTCTGCAGAAGCAATAATTTAATAATAAATTAATTCAAAACTTTAATTTGAAAGATGCCCTATTTTTGAAATGACTACATCATCGTGGCAAAACGTTTGTAGCTCTTATGCTAATCTGGTTTTCATAAATATATGAACAACCGTGATCAACAAGAAACTTTATTAAAAAAACCGCACTCAAATTGGATTATTCATACAAAGGCTACGGTGCCACAGACCGACAGAGAAAGGCAGATCAAACTTATAATACCTCTTTTTAAGTTCGGAGGTAAATAAAAATGACGTTATAGTTCCACTCACTCACTCAGTTTGACTCTGTTTCCCGCACATGGCAGGGTAGGCAGAGGGAACGTTAGAACCTAGATGTTATGACAGTCCGTTTCCCTTTCGTTCCCCACTTTCCGCCGAATTTGAGGTGTTAAGTACCAGAGCGAAGAAATGAAAACATTAAATATTTAAATTGAAAATATTAAATATTTCATTTCCTCGAGTGTGGATCGAACCCACAACCTGTCGATTACAGTCACACGCTTGTGCCGCTGCACCACGACAGGCCTCGGCGTTGTGGTTGCAATCCCGTTCGTAACAATAAATAACTTTTATATTCTCGCTCTGGTAGCAAGTCAGTGTTGAGTATAATATCTCTAAAATTTAGTTATTCCTAGGAAACGGAGTGACCTAACACTCCGCCTACCCTAAATGTGTCCAATAATAAAATATCATGAGATATATTTCACGCAATTTCTAAACACACAACTCCGTATTCTATTACCGACAATTAATAAGCAGCCTCCATTTTATCAGTGTCGTAGAATATTCATAATTCCGGGAGCAAATAGAACCAATTATCTGAACAATGGGCCATGAATGAATTATTTGGAGCATTTGCACCACTTCCACGTTAAACTTGGGTGATATATAATTTTGTTCGACCTAACTGTCTAGGATTCACATTTTGCCTAGAAAAGGCGTGGCGAGTGGCTTTTAAAGTAAAACTTCTAAAAATATACGAATGTTTGAATTGTTTTTCCCATCATGGCACGTCTGGATATCTATTTATATTACTAAGTTTTATGATATATTCCACACATAATCAGGTAACTTGACGTTAAAATACTCTGTTCCGTTACCCATTTTTTCATTTTGAAATTCTTCAGACATTGCATGTTGATAGTGGACCTCAACGCTGTGACATGTTACCAGAGCAAATAAATGAAAATATGAAATATTTTATTTCCTCTAGTCGGAAACGAACCCAGAACCTGCCGTGTTTACAATCTCAAGCTTGTGTCCCTGCCACAGGCCACTACAGGCTACAGGCCACTACTGACCTCTGAAATAATGAAAATAATTTTAAATTAAACATACATTCATTGAATCCAATATAGAATTACAAATATTCATATTAACTTAATATATGTAAAGCTACTTACGAGTACAGAACACACCGACTGCGTGTACGATGATAATTATATTTTATTATCGCATTTGGCTGTTTACTTTTGATTTTAATGTCTCTTATTTATTACTGGGGTTTCGAATAGATTGTTGGTTGCGCTATAGAGATAGATAGAGGTCTGTCGTGGCACAGCGGCACAAGCGTGTGACTGTAACCAACAAGTTCTGGATTCGATCACCACTCGAGGAAATTAAAATATTTAATATTTTCAATTTAAATATTCAATGCTTTCATTTATACGCTCTGGTACAAGGCAAAACGCGGCGTTGAGTTCCGCCACTCAACACACTATGCCTCAAATTCGGCGGAAAATGGGTAACGGAAGTGGAACGGAGCGTTTTCATACTAGGTTCCCAAGTTCCCTCTGCCTACCCTGCCATGTGCGGGTTACAGCGTGAAGCCGAGTACGATACAGAGATAGATTACTGGTTCAAGATGTTTTTCATGGTGTTTTACTTGTATCCTTATGTGAATGTGTGAGTTTCTGTTGCTTATGATCTATAACCATTATGTTTTGCAAGACCAGAGACTAATCGTGAACGGAGTGTTTTGATACTAACTAGTATTAAAACACTCTGTTCTAATTGCGCCACTCCGTTTCTATTAAGACACTTCCGTTCCCAATCATTATTTATTGTTTTTCATACAAAAGACATGTTGTCAAGCCGAAATATTTCCACGAATATTTTTCATGAAAACAGCAAAATTGGAAAGTTTGAAAAGAATTCCCTTGTTAACTGCGACATGAACACAACATTAATAAATCACTAGGCTAACAAACACATCTAAGTATCTTATAGTCAGTATACGCTATCACACTACCGATTTTTTTTTCTGTATAGCAGTACAGGCTAATGGAGTTTAGTGTTTTAACACTCTATTCACCACTTTCCGTCCATTTTTTGAGACATAGCGCGTTGCAAGGCGTAACTCAACTACGTGCTTTGTATCAGAATTCGGAGACATGGACGTATGGTGGAAAATTATTTTATATATTTATTAAAAAAAAAACATATTATATAAAATGTTGGTAATAAAAATACTTTTCAATAAAATAACTTGTAATAAATAGTATAATAGAAAAATAAATATTATTTCTTTTTATGTCAGTATCATTTAGCTTAAGACCCTCGCGACTCAGCGGCTCAGCACAGCGCAATCCACTATAAACACGCCGGTTATCGGTTCGATGCCCTTTTCAAAAATATAAATTATTTTCATTTTCTCAGTGTAACAAGACCAAGCGAAGCGTTGACTTTCCCCACTCAACACGCAATGCGTCAAAGATTTTTTAATAAATTCAGAGTATCTTAACACTAGGTTTCCGAGTACATTTTGCCTACACTACAGCGGGATACAGCGTGAAGTAAATAATCATAAATACCGCATCCTATAAGTGATATCTTCCCTTTAACAACTAGTTAATATTATGTCAAACATAATACTGTGATAGGGACTGTAACAGAGTAGCAATATGACTGGGCCTAATTTCGTTAAGAACTTCGCATTGCCAAGCAATTATGGACTTTAGTGTAAAATAACAGAATTCATTATATTATAGCATTCACATCTACTTATTGTAATAAATTTCTTATACGACGGCATTTCATACGCTTGCTCGTAGAATATGAGTTATAGAAGTGATATGTAGCATGTTTACAGCTTCACGCTGTATCCCGCTTATGGTAGGTTAGGCAGAGGGAACGTGGGAACCAAGTGTTGAGACACTCCGTCATTATTTGTTCCCTTCTGTATCCCTCTATCTGCTGAAATTAAAGCATTGAGTGTTAAGTGGCGGAACACTTATCTTTGCCTTATTGTCAAAGCTAAGAAAGAAAAATATGAAGTATTTCATTTCCTCGAGTAAGGATTGAACGCATAACCTGTCGTGCTTACACTCACACTCGAGTGCCCTCGCACCACCACAGACCTCAAATATTAGATTTGCGGAAAATAGAGAGGTTGGTTGTAATATAATTTATGTAGTAAAATTCTTTAGACACGCTTGACTCTTTCTAGTATAAAAGGATTTATTTAGACTGGCGATACTTAACACCACGCTATATATTGGAGGAATTATTTTAGTAACATCACCCAGATTGTCTGAAAGTTTTTCAATTTCTACTGAGAATAATGAATCCTGTTTTTGCTTAAGCCTAATTTTAACAATTCGTTAAGTTACACTGCTCAACAAGCAGTGTCTCTAAAATTTACATACATACTTTACATACAAACAATACTTACTAACAAGTAATACCTGTTAGATTATTCAGAGTTTATTTAATGCTCCATCGGATGAACCTTAATGCCTTACAACCATGTGATGACGTCAAGATTCTGCAGCTTCCTGGAAAATATTTCTAGATACGTCAAAACGTAGTTTTATTCCAAATTGAACAAATTTAACCGGATTGAAAATTAAAAATTTTTGGAAACCCGATATTTCGAATACTCTACAATAATTCGTGGTATAACCTGAATACAATACGGTTGGATACTCTCTACCACCTGGGAGCCACTCACAAAAAATTAAGTCTCAAGCCCACCACACCAGAGGATTTAATCAGCTCAAGCTACAAGGATCCAGCGCAGTATGCGAGGCAGTTACGAAATCATTAGCGGTAGATTGATAATAATTATATCAATTGGCAGACGGATTCGACCACAGTCTATCCGTGACCATGGATTACTTAAAAAAATTCAATAAATGGTTACAGAATCAAAGTTAAACTATGGTTAAATATTTGAAAACATTTAAAAATGTTGTTGTATCTCGAATATTCAAACTTATCCCTTTAGGAAACCATCTAAGGCCATCCGGAAAAAGTTTAGGAGATGAATTCCGCTACGTTTAAATATTAACATGACCTTTTACTAATTTTAAAGTGTTAATCCACATTTAGTAAACAAAAAATGCTTATTTAGAAAAGAATTACTAGAAAAGATTCCAAGGGCATGAGTTAAATTATTTGTACATTCTCCAAATAAATATTTTAATGAGGCCTGTCGTGGCGCAGCGGCACAAGCGTGTGGCTGTGACCGACAGGTTCTGGGTTCGATACCCGGTCGAGGAAATGAAATATTTAATATTTTCAATTTAAATAATTAATGTTTCATTTCTTCGCTCTGGTAATAAGGCAAAGCGCGGCGTTGAGTTGCGCCACTCAACACGCAATGCCTCAAACTCGGTGGAAAGTGGGGAACGAAATTGGACCGGAGTGTCTTAACACTGGGTTCCCAGGGTTCCCTCTGCCTACCCAGCCTCGTACGGGATACATCGTGAAGCTGAAAAAAAAAATTTGTCTAAAGTCCTATAATAATTTGTACAGCTCTTTAAACATGCCAAAAATCAAATATATAAAACAGCAGTATACCACTGTAATATTCTATATACAAACTTGAACGTTCATTAAAAATCAGTATCAGCCAACACGTTATTTATTTACTTTAAAGAACACTTATGCAATGTTTAGAAAGGACTGATGTCCGAAAAAGGGTTTTAACACTCAATTTCATCCCCCACAAGGGATTTACAAATCTTCAATCTACACCAAAATGGTTTCTCTAAATTTTATCACCTCATTGAATTTGTATGTATATTTTTTTTTCTTTTGTATATTATCGGCATGAAAAATCAAAAATAAATATATATCTATTGAGGCTTGTCCTAGCATTAGGTTCCCAAGTTTATATATATATATATATATATATATATATATATATATATATATATATATATATATATATATATATATATATATATATATATATATATATATATATATATATATATATATATATATATATATATATATATATATATATATATATATATATATATATATATATATATATATATATATATATACATATATATATATATATATATATATATATATATATATATATATATATATATATATATATATATATATATATATATATATATATATATATATATATATATATATATATATATATATATATATATATATATATATATATATATATATATATATATATATATATATATATATAATATATATATATATATATAAATTTAACAATTTAAAAGATCTTACAATAAAATACTTTTTATTACATATTTTTAATTTTAGTGAGTTCAGTAAGGAATCAAGGGTATAGAGTATTTTAACAACTTTTATTTTTTATAACATGGTGTGGCAAAATGTAAAGATAATTTACATACGTCCTTGTTAATGGTTTCTTATTATCTATACACATATTCTATACTCGTATACCATAGACAATATATAAGAAGGAAATAAAAAAAAGGGAAAATCTCTCTCGGGGCAATGAAATATTACTTAGTACCTATATACTAGGTTCCCAGGTTCCCTTTCAGAAATGGTTTAAACTTTAGAAAGCCGTCGAAGTGGTTATAATTTCATTAGTTTTGGAGAAATGGCAAATGGAGAAGATTTTTAAGGTTTTAATTGACAGAATCGAAATGTAGATATAATATGTAATATATTTGTAGTCACTCTCATTAAGAAGAAAAAATACGGACGTCCTGGCGGTATAGATAGGGGACATCAACTGCTACGGCCTCTGTGTACCTCTTTCGCCTCGTCCACCGTAATCAAGCATACCAAATAAATATTCATTGAATGCCATACATTTATATTTAAAAAAAAAATTAAAGGACCGGTTATCAATGCGTTATCTCATAAACAGAAAAAAAATCACATTTTCTAATCTATATCATTTGTAAATAATATTCTAAGGCAACAAGGCGCCTCTCAGTCGGCGCTGTGAGACCAGTGTCACACTCCATTGGTGGCGTTTAATCCGGAAAATGTATGTGTAGTTTATTATTAATATGTCGCTATCTTTATTTTTTTATTTATTTAGGACGATGTCTTAACACGATATGTATAAATTTAAAAGTAAAGAAATTTGTATTCTACTCTTGAATAATGTATTTAGTCTTACATATCCTTATTTTACTCGTATATGGACAGAAGCTGGATAGCAAAGTGATGCACCGTTCCGTCTGTTCATTTATTTTGTATATTTTTTTAGCTTCACACTGTATTCCGCACGAGGCAGGGTAGGCAGAGGGAACCCGGGAACCTAGTGTCAAGACACTCCGTTCCACTTCCGCTTCCGTTCCGTTATAATCAACAGAAATAAAAACACTCACTTAACTCACTAATTTGCTCACTAACTCACTCACTCACCCACTAACTAACTTGGCCTATTCTATCTAACGGCCATCCGTCCTTTGACAGACGTGTCCAGCCCACCGCCACTTCAACGTACGAATTTAAATGAAACTCCATTTTCAAAAAGCCTAAGTCACATATATTTTGTAAAAATACAACAAAATATATTAGGTGTATTATAGGCCTGCTGTGGCGCAACGGCACAAGCGTGTGACTGTAAACGACATAGTGGGTTCGATCCCCTGTTCGATTTAATATTATAAAATTAAATATTTAATTTCGACTTAATATTATAAAATTAAATATTTAATGTTTTCATTTTTTTGTTCTGGTAACAAGGCAAAGCGCGGCGCTGAGTTCCGCCACTCAATATGGAATGCCTCAATTTTGGCGGAAAGTGCGAAACGGACGGTTCTGCCTTCCCTGTGATGCATGGATAAAGCGTGAGTAGAGAGTGAGAAAGAGAGATTTTTTTTATGGAGAAATCACGGCAAACGAGCGTACGGGCCACCTGATGGTAAATGATCACCGTCGCCCACGGCCCCGTGTAGCACCAGAGGAGCTACAGAAGCTTTTCCGGTCCTTAAGTTGAATGGGCACCGGGGCCCGGCACTACCCAATGCGAAACGCAGTGGCCAAAGCCACTACTTAGCGCTGGTATTAAATGCCGGGGGTGGTAACAATCCGGTCGGGTCTGCCCATACGTGTTGTCATTGCCAACAACGTGACTCTACCACACGTACTTTAGTTGCCTCTTACGACACCATCAGTACCAAGGTGATCCTATTGTAAGCTAGAATCACACGGCTTCTTTTCACACAGACACACACACAGGCATGCACGCACACATACAAGCACGCACGCACACACTCACATACACACACATTCAACATCATCTTAAATACAACCTAATGAATCGATTATTTTAATATTATCCAACATCTATCGAACCCACAAACTGCAATGTTTTGGTCTCTTTTCAGATTTATCAATATAACGCAAAAAATATCTATTTAACGTCGAAAACCGCTGACCAGACAGCCAGCCTAATTAGTCGTTGAAAAACAGCTTCTGCTACGGTGAGCCATCAATTGCGGATTATAGATGACGTTTACAGTATACGTTTTTATTATGACAAGTCAATAATTTAAGGTGTTAATATATTTTTTGTAACTTACGGAAGTAAATTTAACCGAATATCGTAATATTGCGTCCCTAAGTTTCTTCTCCCTACCCTACTATGTGCGGAATACAGGATATACCTAAATAATATGCTTTCTTTGTACAATTTCTATTCAGCTACTTTATATTTGTTTGGTGTTGTCCCATGTCTTTTAAATTAACTATTTTTTAGTTACCTTTACCATAACACCTGGTAGCTGATTACGAAATTACAATTTCTATTCAATTGAGATATTTTTTTTTCCATATTGGAAATTAGTTAGGTGGAATATATTGTGATCAGTATTTTAATGTTGAGAATACGTTTTATGTACATTAAATTTTAATTACTCAAACACACTTTCCCAACACCCCACTATTTTATCCTACTTTATATAAAATTGTCTAGTCGATATTATAAATAATTTATATCTAGTTAACTTTCAGACAGAAATATGTATATTTTTACATATCATGCACAACAACTAACAAATAGCTTATTCACTAGACAATGACGGTTGCAATGAAAATATAACTCGCTATAATATACCTGAATCGTGTCGTATGGAATAAAGGACACTTTTGTAATCTTCCGAAAATTGCCTATTAACACCAAAGTAAGAAATTAGCAGCGATGATATTAAGCATGTGTTCATTGCATTTACTAATTGCTGCTAAATATTTATTTTTATATACTAAATAAAGAATTTTTTTGACACTAATCGTTCCGTGGGACTATCTTGGAGAATTTCGCGCCTCTTGAAAATCGTCCAAGGCGTGCGTTCATATCTAGCTACGTTCAAATTTATATACGTTTTTAAAATAAGTTTTTCTTTTCTTAAGTGTGGATTAACACTTTAAAATTAGTAAAAATCTTTGATTTTACCTGCAAGGCTTATTTTGAACCGTATTTTTTAATAAAAAGCCTTAATATTTATTGCTATGATTCTAAGAACTATTTAATGTTTTATGAAATTTTCCCTAGCAGTAAAAGAGCTACAAGTTTTTTGTTAAGATATAAATAATATAAGACGTAGCGAGTTTTTTGGTCAATAAGTTTTTGTTTTTCGCATAAATACTAAGTGCATTAATATAATATCTCTTAGCTTCACGCTGTATCCCGCACATGGCATGGTAGGCAGAGGAAACTTGGGGCCACTTCTGTTCCCCACTTTTCACCGAATTTGAGGCATTACGTGTTGAGTGACTGAACTCAACGCCGCGTTTTGCCTTGTACCAGAGCGAAGAAACGAAACATTAAATATTTAAATTGAAAATATTAAATATTTCACTTCCTCTGGCGAGGATCGAATCCACAACCTACCGTGTTTAAGTCGCATGTTTTTGCTCCTAGACCACGGCACAGCAGCCCTATAGTATTTATATTGTATGACAATATATTAATGGAGGCCTGTCGTGGCGGAGCGGCACAAACCGACAGGTTGTGGGTTCGATCCCCACTCGGGGAATTGAAATATTTGATATTTTTCATTTCTTCGCTCTGGTACAAGGCAAAACGCGGCGTTGAGTCCCGCCACTCAACACGCAATGCCTCAAATTCGGCGGAAAGTGGGAAACGGAAGTGGAACGGAGTGTCTTAACACTAGGTTCCCAAGTTCCCTCTGTCTACCCTGCCATGTAAGGGATACAGCGTGAAGCTGAGAGTTACAATATATTAATTATTATATTATACAAATGAAATTACATCAATTGTATGAAGTACCTACTCCACTATGATATACTCAGATTGTCATATTGAGCCATCTGGTGCAATTTTTTAGTAGTACTGTCTCTCTCGCTTCACACCTCAGTAGTACTCATAATTTTAACTCGAACAGTTTACTTTGTCTTATTTTAAAAGAAGAATAATTCAAAACTTTGTCAACCAGCGCCCAAAAAAAATTAAAATAAATTCACTCCTAAATGAAACACTTTTAAACGGATTAATCGCGTATATTGAATGCTAAACATTTTTGGGATACCTGACATTTCGAACATTTTACAGTTAAAAGTGTTGCATTTAAAATGTGTAACAATCGCGAAAATCAAAGACATTATTATAATCACTCCCCCGATTTCGAACACCCAACCAACCAATAATTATTGTAAGACTCCTGCACTGCGCCACGACACCAACAATTGTCATTAATATTTTGTTCTCCATATGATTTAATTCTATATTTAACCAGCCAACCAAAACATTCGTATCAATATTCAAATATCACAAAATCTATACTTATCAAACTTCTAGAATTCCAAAAATATATATTGGGATTTTATATTCCATTTTAAGGAATCCCGAACACGGTATCGGGTCCCGTACGTTCCCGGCGGAGGCCTCGTCACGGGTGAAAGTTTACACCTGATATCGACAGCTTTGATACAACCTTATAAGCTTAGAGCTTAATCAAAATTAGTTCTTTCATTATTTTTTTCAGCTTCACGCTATATACCGCAAATAGCAGGATAGGCGGAGGAAACTTAGGAACCTAGTGTTGACACACACTTACTTTCCCTTATTTTTTTTTTTTTTATTATATCACGCTGTATCCCGCATATCCCGCATATTCCGAATTAGAGGCATTGCTTGTTGAGTGGTGGAACTCAACGCCGCGCTTTGT
This sequence comes from Eueides isabella, assembly GCA_019049475.1. Lineage (NCBI taxonomy): Eukaryota > Metazoa > Arthropoda > Insecta > Lepidoptera > Nymphalidae > Eueides > Eueides isabella. The sequence continues at coordinate 1,557,364 of CM032404.1, forward strand.
CTTCTACCAGAGCGAAGAAATGAAAAAAATAAATATTTAAATTGAAAATATAACTATTGGTTACAGTCACACGCTTTTGCCGCTGCGCCACGATATGCTTCATATAAGATTATTTTATTATTTAATTAACAGGTATTTGACGCCTTATTATTTGGAACTCATACCCTTTTTTGCTTAGCAGTCTGACCATAAGTCGCAAGGGTTGTGAGTTCAATGTTCACTTAAGGGGATGGATAATATTCACTTCCTTATTCTAAGCGGTAGTGGATTCTAAGCGGTAGTGGCGTCCAGCGGTATATTACACGACACAACACACAATTACTCAAAAAAAATGGGAAACAGAGGCAGTGAAGAACAGAGGGAGGTCTTAACATTAGGTTCCGTATGTTGGTTCCCTATGTTCCTCGAATATCTGAGAATTTTTAATCTACCATAAAATTTATCTTTCCTCAATAAAGGAAATTAGTTAATATATGAAAATAATACAATTTTTTTGCCTCAAATCCACAGTCTAACGAGTATCACTGTACATTTCTAACTCGCCGGCCGCCGAATACGATATTCACGCTACCCAGTTCCATACGAGTATTCCTCGGGATTTGCACCTTTATTATTTATTCGTAACGTAACTATTGCTAGTGATAAATGATAACTGACAAAACAAGTTTTATTTTAAGTTGTACTTGAATTTTGTATATTATTATGATGAATGAATGAGGTCTATTGTGGCGCAATGACACAAACGTGGGCAACAGGTTATGGGTTCGTTTCTTTTGGATCTAAAATATTTGATGTTTTCAATATGAATGTTTAATGCTCTCTTGTTTCGCTCTGGTAAAAGGAAGAGCGCGGCGTCGAGCTCCTCCACTCAACACACAATGTTTCAATTTCCGCTGAAAGTGGAGATCGAAACGGAGTGTCTTAACACTAGACTCCCAAGTTTTCTCTTATCCTGTCATATGCGGGATACATCGTGAAGCTAAGATTAAGATGATTGGATGATGTTTTACTACTTTTAAAAGATTTATTCCACACTTAGGAAAGAAAAATACAAAATTACAATACGTACAAAATTTGAAAGAAGCAGCATTTGAACCCGAGCCTCTAGGAAAGCGTCCAAGCGCTCTGAACAACTAAGCCATTCGTTTTCCCCAAGCAACGTCGAAACTTATACGCTTATACTAAACTTAAATTTAAAAAGTGTATAAAAATTTTGAACGAAGCAGGATTTGAACCCGCGCCTCTGGAAAACCGTTCCAGCGCTCTGACCAACTAAGCCATTCGTTCTCACCGAGCTCCGTCGAAATTCTTATACGCTTGTAACAACTTATTTATGTTGTTAGCATCTCTGTAGGGAGATTTTTGCAGATTTCCGCTACCGAAAGACAATTCGTTTTGAATTATCGTTTGGCGAGAGAGAATGCCACGTATTAAATATTTTTACTATTTTTAAGTGTTATTCCACACTTAGGAAACAAAAGTACTAAATTTAAATAAACCAAACCCTGCTTCGTTCAAATCTTTATGCGAGTTTAAATATTGTATTGAACAGATTGATTGTTTGGATAAATTATATGTTAGCATAAAAGCTAGTTAATATCTTAGGAGGCTGTAGTTTATTGGCACAGTTGGACTACAAAGTGTCCTGGGTTCGATCCTGGAATGCTAAGTTAGTGAAAGACCGTTGTGTTTTTTCACTTAACACGTAAAATTAGTAGTTTTCCCTGTCTATCCCGCTATATGAGGGATACAGCGGGAAATTTAAAAAAAACATGATTGCTCTCAGTCGTACAATTAGACGTAAACATGTTCAATGTGTCTTTCCCTGAAATTTCTGTGATTAAAATATTTTTGAATTAAGACTTACTGTATTCCCTCTGGTCCCATAAATAGTGTCTGTGACATAGTATCTGGTTTGAAGAAGTTGTTGTGCCAGAGTAAACGAACAGTGTGATTTCTTCAATTTAGAAGTTGTACATAACCAAAGATCTTGTACGCAGTATCTTTCTATATCTTACAAGCAAACAGTTAATTTCACAGGATAAGGCAGAGAAAATAAAACAATTCAAAGTTTGAAGACCAGTCTACACCAACAAAGTTGCTGATTCGATTTTCAGTAATAGTATATAAATGAAGTGCATGTACGATTAACCGCGTTAATCTCAGGAACTATTGATTCCAATATTTCTTTTCTTTACGATCACCAACGGAACCTGCAGTTAAAGCCTCAATAAAAGTACTTATGTTATAACAAGAAGATATTTCTAACTAAGACCTGTGGTGAACTGTAAACGTGACAGGTTTTTTTTTTGACGGCAAACGAGCGTACGGGTCACTTGGTGGTAAGTGACCACCGTCGCCCACGGCCCCGAGTGACTCCAGAGGAGCTACAGGAGCGTTGCCGTCCTTTAAAGTGGAAGGGCACCGGTCGAGGTTGTGGGTTCGGGCAAGGTTGTGGGTTCGATTCCCGCTCGAGGAGATGAAATATTTAATATTTTTATTTTCTTGCTCTTCTTGGTAAAGAGACAAAGCGCGTTCGTTAAGTAACTGTACTCAACACGCAATGCATCATTTTATTGAAAACTGGCTTGGTTCTCAGTTTCCCTCTGCCTTCTATACTATATGCGAGGTACAGTGTGAGATTATAATAACTATCACGCAGGCGAAGCCCCATTTAAAAGCTAATATGTATGAATTTATATTTTTGCTGTACCGCGCTAATATTGTCTCTCGTTAACGTTCCTTGCCCTCCGCCTTCGCAAGACAAACGCCAAAGGCGCATGTAGGTTGTAAATAACAAGCAAAAGCCTTAAAAGAAAACCAATTATACTAAACTAATTTTACGCATGCCAATTTTAATAACCATCTACATTTAAATTTAAACTTTATCTAGATAAAAATAAGGTATAAATTTAAATTAATAAAATTTTAAGTACAAGACATTGACACACAGTCCAATCAGACGTCTAATTAAACTCTTCTGTTACAATGTTAATTTGTGACTTGATTTAAATAAATATATTTCATAGATAATTCTTTTTTTGAAATGACTTGGCTGACATGTTTTTTTTTTTTCATAATATTCAATTTTATTGTTTGTGAAAATTGTAATTTTACAATATTGTATTGTCATATTATTTTAATTATTTTTTTCATTATTATATCTAAAAATGTTATAAAATACCCAAAGTTCTTAATCAAATCAAAGTAGGAGTTAATTAAATATTTTGTGTTTTTTTTTAATCTTAACATTTTTAAGAAGAAAGAAGTATAAAAAATATTATTATATACGTATATAATATATATATTTTTTTATTTACAAATGTAAAAAGATATGGAAAAAATAAAATCTGATCTTTTGAATATAAAAATATATATAAACATAAAAATAGTAATTTCTTATGTAAATAATGAATTTTGTATTTTAGTATATATGATACGATTATAAGATATAATAATAACATGAAAAAGCGCACCAACTTCTAAAATAGGAGATTAAGGAAAAAATACAATAGTACTTTACAAATTTGTATGTTTGTTTCTGTAATACAATATACTCTCTACTCAGCTTCACGCTATATCCCGCACATGGCAGGGTAGGCAGAGGGAACGTGGGAACCTACTGTTAAGACACTCCGTTCCATTTTCGTTCCCCACTTTCCACCGATTGCGTGTTCAGTGACGGAACTCAACGCAGCGTTTTGCCTTGTACCAGAGCGAAGAAATGAGAACATTAAATATTAAAATTGAAAATATTAAATATTTCATTTTCTCGAGTTGGGATCGAACCCACAACCTGTCGATTACAGTCACACGCTTGCGCCGCTGCGCCACAACTATTTTTAAATATTTTTTTTCCACTTCACCCCGTATCCCGCACATGGCTAGGTGGGCAGAGAAGACTTGGGAACCTAGTGACTAGACACTCCGTTCCAACTTCCTATTCCCCACTTCTCGCCAAATATGAAATATGTATATGTATATTAAAAACGTCATAAAGCTTTCAGTAATTATTTAGTTATATTTTAGACATTGTAAGCTCTCTTCTTTGCACTACTACAGCACTTGAAGTTCACCGCCAAATTGCCAGTCTGTAACGTCAAGTGTCTTTCAATACAAGTTGACAGTTAATTAACGAGCGAGACAAAAATATACACATGACATAAGAGCGAGCGAGCAAGTTAATATTTTGGAATTGTATCTCTAATTAATAAAGGAGATAGATATATGATATGTCAATATGTGTGAAAGAGACAGATAGCTTCGCTGCTCGTTTCAATTACGCGTCAAATACTGTCTATTGGAGTACTCGATCTAATTTGACGTACGATTAATTGTTGAGGTTAGTTTTTTATTTTACAAAAATGTTATTTTTATTTAAATTACTAATTTATTTTTAGTGCTGACAATCAGTTATCAGTTATACAATCAGTTATATATAGACAATCAGTTATATATAGTTCAGTTATATATAGTTATTTTCGTTTCCTCGTTCTGGTACAAGGCAAAATGCGGCGTTGAGTTCCGCCACTCAACACGCTATGCCTCTAACTTCGGCGGAAAGTGGGGAACAGTAGTGGAACGGAGTGTCTTAACACTAGGTTCCCAAGTTCCCTCTGCCTACACTGCCATCGGGATACAGCGTGAAGCTGAGTGAGTGAGAGAGAGAGAATCAGTTCTCACCGTGACACTTCCCGTTACCAACTTTCCGCTGAATATGGGGTATTGTGCCTTGACGGAAGTGTAAAAATCACAGCCTTCCACGTTTAGAGTCAGGGCCACGACAGACAAAAATCTGTTTGCTCATTTCGGTTTATATAAGTACATTGCGTTGTTGCCTATTGTGGCGCAGCGGCACAAACGTGTGACTGTAAACGACAGGTTGATCTCCACTTAAGGAAATGAAATATTTAAATATTTATTTATTTCATTTTTAGTTCAAATTTTTATACGTTTTTTAAATTTAAGTTTAGTAAATATTTAATGTTTTCATTTCTTCACTTTGGTTACAAGGCAAAGCCTCAAATTCAGCGGAAAGTGGGAAACGGGAAGTGGAACGGAGTGTCTTAACGCAAGGTTCCTCAGTTCCCTCTGCCTACCCTGCCATGTGCGGGATACAGCGTGAAAGTGAGTACGGGAAAAAACATATAATAAAAATATTCGCTTGTTACCAAAATACCATTGACATTTTTAATATTTCTTTGCTATCCTTCAAATAAATTATATTTTATGAAGTTCTTTTATTTGATAATAAAAATCCGTAATAACATTGTAGCGTAGGTCGTGAAATTTCATTTCAGCGCAATTTTATTGTAGTTTATACATACCTTAAGAGAATTTTGAAGTTATTTAAATATTTTATTGGTTGCGCTGAGCGTAGCGACCGTCTTAGTAGTTAAGGGGTTCGAGAAAAAACAAAAACGGTCAAGCGCAAATCGACCTTTCCCACTGGGGCTTCTGTACCAATTTTCTAGATTGAATTAAATGGATTCTATGTCGATGTGAAAAACCACCGCTAAAAATTGACAAATTTAAGCTTGATTGCAATACACAATTGTTTTTGAAGAAATGAACTACAATTATAAGTTTGTAATAGTTATTAATAATTATATTTGCAACACAAGTTCTCAGTTCTATCGAAATTTCATAATTGCAGAGCTATAATTGTGCAATTAGTAAGAGGAATACGTTTTGATAACGCGGTGAATAAAGTTAACAAAAGTTTGCCGGTGAAATTCATTAATTCATTCAATCATTCATAAACTATAAATATAAGCTTGTAATGTTTTTTTTCTATGAAATACTTGTAATTTACGGAAAAAAAATTAGAAATACTCAATAGAAATTAGTTACGTGGAGAATTTCTTATATATGGCAACAAAAACAGTGCATAAATAACGTTGACTTAGAAAATTGATTTTTTCTGTTCTCCAATCTGAAGATGGTCTTGACAGATCTTATCAGAAAATACTAAACTTAAATTTAAAAAGCGTATAAAAATTTTGAACGAAGCAGGATTTGAACCTGCGCCTCTGGAATACCGTTCCAGCGCTCTGACCACTAAGCCATTCGTTCTCACCGAGCTCCGTCGAAATTCTTATACGCTTGTTACAACTTATTTTTGTTGTTAGCATCTCTGTAGGGAGATTTTTACAAATTTCCGCTACCCAAAGACAACTCATAAGAATTATCGTTTGGCAAGAGAGAATACTATTTACTTTAATATTTTTACTATGTTTTAAAGTGTTATTCCACACTTAGGACAGAAAATACTAAACTTAAATTTAAAAAGCGTATAAAAATTTTGAACGAAGCAGGATTTGAACCCGCGCCTCTGGAATACCGTTCCAGCGCTCTGACCACTAAGCCATTCGTTCTCACCGAGCTCCGTCGAAATTCTTATACGCTTGTTACAACTTATTTTTGTTGTTAGCATCTCTGTAGGGAGATTTTTACAAATTTCCGCTACCCAAAGACAACTCATAAGAATTATCGTTTGGCAAGAGAGAATACTATTTACTTTAATATTTTTACTATGTTTTAAAGTGTTATTCCACACTTACGCTTGTTACAACTTATTTTTGTTGCTAACAACAAAAATAAGTTGTAACAAGCGTATAAGAATTTCGACGGAGCTCGGTGAGAACGAATGGCTTAGTGGTCAGAGCGCTGGAACGGTATTCCAGAGGCGCGGGTTCAAATCCTGCTTCGTTCAAAATTTTTATACGCTTTTTAAATTTAAGTTTAGTATTTTCTGTCCTAAGTGTGGAATAACACTTTAAAACATAGTAAAAAGATCTTATCAGGTTCTTATAAGGTTTATGGTTTTACTTTTTTAAGAACGGTACCCTAAAAATTAACCTATGCGAAATGATTACTCAAAATTATTACTTAAATTGCGCGCGAAGTTAAGATGAAGACATAAAATGGTACAACACAAACTTTGCAGTACAACCTTCTCCCTCAAGGGTAAATAGCATTATAAAATAATTACAAAACACGTTCTTTTTGCTTCACTAGATAAGATAACAGCTTAGCTGAAGTCTTAGAATATGTCATATTTATACAAAGCTTTAAGCTTTCTCGTATTAAAATAACTATAATAAAATTTATAGATACCCATAAATAACATTTTACAAATTAAATGTATCCCAAATTTAATTTGTATTGCCATTTAAGAGGTGGAATTCAACACCGCACTTCGTATACTAGAGCGGAAAAATAGAAATAGGTCATTATTCTGAAGGAAATTAGCATATTACTAGTTCGAGTGTTGACTAAAATTAGCAAACTTTCAATGAAAGTGGGAAAATGAGAAAAAAGTAATTAGTATTCTATTGTATTACAGGGCGAGTGCCAGTTATGTTGAAGTGTGAGTATTTTTTTTTTAGCTTTATGCTGAGTAGGCCGTGAGAATTTAGAGTGAAGACATTCCGTTCCCACTTTCTACCGAACTTATGTAGTATTTGCTTCCTTGCTCTCAAAAGTTATGGAGACTTTTAGTTCATATGGAAGATCACCGATTAACCAGTGGCCGTCAATATGCTTTCGCAATGGTCGGTCTCCTGCTGATCTTGCTGACGCTGGGCTGCCGCTATTAAAATCAAGGGAGAAGATTTAACAGTTAGTCTAGACATGGAAAAGTCTTCATCGTGTTTGGCACGGGGCGCTCCTTGCAAAACTTTTATCTCACAGGCTCAATGGAAGCAATCATAAACAAGTTCGCTGTCAGCGACCGATTACATTCCTATGAATACTCAAATCTTCGTGCATGGGAATCTACCGAGGTGAAGGATACCTGGTTCAATTCAAACCCCAGAAGACATAAGCTGGTCCGTTAACTCCTACAAAACCTCATTTGTCATGTCACCACAAGTTTTCAAGAACACTCTTCTCAAAGTCACCCCTAACATAAGTATATTGGGCTTTAATGCTTTGAAGTGATCATCAGCATTTGATCACATTTAACTTAGTAACATTTTAGCTTTTCGTAAAGACGTTAAGTTCTTACTGTGCGCTCTCTACTGTATTTATCATAGAGAATAATCTAAGAAACTCGGACATAAATCTATACCGGCAGACAACTACACAGTACGTTAAATATTATCAAAATAAAATATTATCCTCACCATCTAGATACGTGGCGCTCCACTCCTGAACAGTTTCGTAGGAACTTTCGCATGTCACAAAACTATGGATTGGCTTACTTGCTGCAGTGTTTCCAGGCCAATACGACATGTGTTCCTTTAAAAAAACAGTCTCCCTCCACCTTAACGGCCGGCAATGCACCTGTAACTCCTCTGGTGTTACAGGGAAGTGTGGTGATAACTTACATTTTTCGTTAAAAATATTTATGTTCTGTGACAAAAAGAGCGGCGTTAAATTGCGCTGTTCAAGGTGTAATGTCTTAAGTTCCGACATATAAAAGCTAATCATTACATCAAGGAATCATTATTATATTCCACATAATAATTACTTCATATAATGTTATTGATAATAATAGGTATACAAGCTTAAAACAGTACATTATTATATTCACACATAGCACGTTTTAGAAAAGTTAAACCTTTGACTTTGACAGTTCGCCGCAAAATTGAACAAATGAAACAGTTCAATATTTATTTAATAAATATTCGAGATGGCAATCAGACGCTCGGCTCGAAGCGCCCTGTGTTAAGACGTTGGCAAAGAAAAATAATGGATAAGGCATACCAAAGTATAAAAGCTAGCATGGAGCTTTACATTTTTGTGTTTCATGCACTACACACGATAGGCAGACGGAACTTGGTAAGCTTATATTGGGACACTTCCATCCCATTAAGATAATCGTTCACCACTTTTTACTGAATGTGAATCATTACGTGTTGAGTGGTGGAACTCGATGCCGCACTTTTGTCTTGTTACCAGAGCGAAGAAATGAAAATATTACTTACTCACTCAGCTTCACGCTGTATCCCGCTCATGGCAGAGAGTAGGCAGAGGGAACTTGGGTTAGTGTTAAGACACTCTGTTCCACTTCCGCTCTCCACTTTTCGCCGAATTTGAGGCATTGCGTGTTGAGTGGCGGAACTCAACGCCGCGTTTTGCCTTGTACCAGAGCGAAGAAAAGGAGACATTAAATATTTAAATTGAAAATATTAAATATTTCATTTCCCCAAAACCTATCGGTTACAATCGCACGCTTGTGCCGCTGCGCCACGACAGGCCTCTTTCGAGACTAACTTTATTTTATACTGGCCCCCTGTACCAACCTTGCGGTTATTAACAGGTGGGCCAGTATACCTGCCACTGGATTTTACCCCAGCGGCAGGGACCAGACAGGTCTGGCTCCTACCACTTGCGTGGTAGTACTTACAGGGTAAGTAGCCCCACGCAACGTCCGACCGCCCACCCGAAGGAAGACGGTCTTCAATCACGCTACCTCTGTTTCCAGATAGGCGCCGGAGCTGTAGGCACGCTCACTTCCCGCACGCAATCCAGCATGCTCGCGACTGACCTCGCTAAGGCCGCCAGAGAAGCTGACTCCCAATTTCCAGTTGGTACCGGAGTTGTAAGGCACACTCACTTCCCGACACGCATCACGCGGTCTAGCCTAGAACTACAAGCGGCTACTTTGGATACGGGTCTAGCTCCCGTCTCTCATGCTAAGCAGGCATGTACCCGAGCTGTAGCAGTCAATCAGTACTTAGGCCGCCACTAACGGTCGCTCGAAACCGCGCTAGACCCACCAGGCAGCCCATCGCCTTGGGCCGGTGAAAACACTAGCTTGCTGCGCGCGAGGTCAGACGCCCTGGTGACAATTATACCGGGCAGACGAACATGCCCAACCTCTGCAGCCAACCACAACCACCGCGAGTCCAACACCAAATGACCGGACAAGGGCTTTGGGAACTTCCGGTCCCCGCGGTACCCTAGACAAACAACCGGACCCGTAGTTCCAGCTGCGACCTGACTATCCCCGGGTATTGGAACAGCCAGGGCTCGTGTCGCTCGGATTCCTCTGAGCTCGCGAACAGGCAACCGTCAACCGTCGAGGCACTAACAAAAGCTTCCCTCTACTTTACTACTGTCCGAGCAGCCCCACCCCTTTGAACACAGACATCCTCCAAAGCAGGTGCTGGAATCAGTTTGCGGCCGCCCGGTTTTAAGGGTGCACCCGGCAAGGTGCCGCTGCGCCACGACAGGCCTGTCTAATATTAATTATTTTACTACCTCGATCGAATTCACATTAGATCGCGTTTACAGTTACATGCCCCTATAATTGTATACCTGCGCCACGACATGCTTCTTTCTGTATATTATTTTTCGTTTTGTATTTAAATTTCTCTTGTATCATTGTATTTTCAATAGAATATCTAACAATATATTAGACACTTAGGAAGATTACGCAATTTAATTACCAGTTTTCTTAATGGACAAATCATAAAGTTATAAAGTAGATAGGATATCTACGTTCTATACAGAGAAACAAAATTAATTAATGCTCAAGTAGCTATCCCCACCTTGCTTACTAATTTTCGATGTATCGTGCACATGGGAGGGTAGGCACCTTGGAACAGGAATTTGGGAACCTACATTGTTCCGTTTTACACTTTCCACCGATTTCCAGCCGTGTAGTTATTCTTATTACACTAAAGCCTTTGACTGCGTACAATGGGATAAGTTGTGAACTTTGTTACGCGAGATGGGAGTTCCTGAACATCTGATTGGCTTGATTCAACGATTGTATGTTGAGAACCGCTCTTTTGTCAGAATCGGAGCCGACTGTTCAAATGTGTTCAAAATAAAAAAAAGGAGTGCGACGCGATGATTCGACTAAACATCATCTGGAAGAAAAGAGGTATTACTAACACCACAAAGACCCGGCTAGTACGCGCTCTGATATTCCCCGTATTCCTGTATGGTGTAGAAACCTGGACGATACGAGCTAGAGAGAGGCAGAGGATTGATGCTTTCGAGATGTAGTGCTGGAGGCGCAAGCTAAGGATACCCTGGACAGCCAAGCGCACAAATGCATCGATCCTGTCGCAGCTTCATATCCAAACCCGCTTCTCCACAATTTGTCTGCAGCGCATACTGACGTACTTTGGCCACATAATGAGAAGGGGCGATGAGAGCCTTAAAAAACTGTTCGTTGTTGGGAACACGGAGGGAAAACGAGCCCGAGGACGGTCCCCAACCCGATGGAGCGATCAAGTGAAAGGCCCATCTACAGTTAAGTTTTGCTCGATCGCCAGAGACGCAATGAACAGGAACCGATGGAAGCAGACTTTCCAAGCCAGGTACATCCCATCCACATCCGACGATGACCATGATCCTCAGCCATGAGGGAACGACCAGAGAGAGAGAGGGTTATTGTTATTACTTAAAAATAAATATAATTTAGACTACGCGGATGTATGGTTTTCGTTTTACGTACGTACGTACATCAAGATCACTATTTCTGCGTACAATTTCAATTTTTTTTAGAAAACGTATAAAAAATTGGACGTAGCTTTGCTTGAGTGGTCGGGAAATGTCCAAGATCTCTGACCACAACGTCATGCATTTCACAGTGGATTTAGTTATCAAAAAAAGATTCTAAAATCCATTACGTTGCATTTTTATACGTTTTTTTTTTAAATAATATTTTACTATTCTGAGTCTTGCGCCTCCTGCGTCCAGCGGCTTCCGGTTATCTTGACCAGATTGTCGTTCCACCTGGTAGGAGGCCTGCCCACTGAGAGTCGTCCGGTTCGTGGCCACCAGTCGAGAACCTTCTCTTATCATTATTATTAATTATTTTCTTATTATTAACCTTTTCTTGTTATTCTGAGTGCAAAGTTATTTTTTTTTTATGGATAAGGCAAGGCAAACGAGCGTACGGGTCGCCTGATGGTAAGTAATCACCATCGCCCGCGGTCCCTACATGGGACTCCAGAGGAGCTACAGGAACGTTGCCGGCCTTTAAGGTAGATGGGCAACGGGGCCCGGTATTACCTAATGCGAAACGCAGTGGCCGAAGTCTCTACTAACGCCGGTTTTAAATGCTGGGGGTGTTGCCATTGCTGACAACGTGACTCTCCCACACGTACTTTAGTCGCCTCTTACGACACCATCAGTACTAGGGTGATCCTATTCTAAGCCGCTCTAATCTAATTTCTAATTCTAAATCACATGACGAAAAATATAATAAATAAAAAGTATTATAAACAATTAGTATATAATCCATTAATAATAAAACTGTAGGGAACAGAAGGGATCTTAATATTAAGCTTCTAAGTTCTCGGTCTATTATAAAATGAGCGGGATAAAGCGTGACGCTGAAAAAATAAAATATAAAATGCCGTATCCAAAGACAAAGCTTACCGCATCAAAGGAAGTAAAGTCAAATTAGCTGAATGCGAAATACTTGCTAAATCAACTGTGCCTTTGACGTCTTCCTGCCAAGCGTCAACCGTTCGCCAAATTTCCTTCACTAATAAATATATTTTGTTCCGAATCTGCTTTTTTTATAAGTTTTTATAAAACACTTTGATAAATAGTTAGAATTTTTAAATTTTTTTTACGCAATTTATATATGTTTTAAAATAACTTAAAGAAATATCTCTACACAAAAATATACCGTTTTATTCCCGTCTTTCCGCCGCATTGGAGGCATTGCGAATCGAGTGTAACTCAACGCCGCGCTTTGCTTTGTTACAGCTATTTTTTAATCAACGATTAACTTCTCCTGCACGTTGTAATACAACAGACAAACAAACACAATACATTTTCTAAGCGCTATTCGACGTTCAGAATGTCTCGTTTTTTTGTATATATTATTATCGATCATTGGGCTTATATTTTTAGCGCTTTGTTTTAAGTATAAAGACCAAGTGTCTTGTAAACTATCAGCATAGAAGCAAAAGTTTCATTCGTGAGAAGGAAAGCTTCCGCTGTGAAATAGTAATTTCTATTGCGGATTTTTACTATTAATTTTGGTCTTCTTTCTTTCTCGCAATCATTATAATTTAAAATACAGTATTTATTATGTTTACGTTTTTTCTATCTCGCTATGACTATGAGTTTGAATACATGGAATAATAACCTTACCTACTATCTATTTTATATTTTTTTATCAATCATGTAAATCCGATTGTTTTTCGGGCTACCCTCTAGTCATATAAATGTACAACATGGGCGTTAAAAAGTTACAAAATCCCTGAGAGTCACTGAAGAGATAATTAAAGTCGCAAATACTTTGGATCTTTTTAAAAGTTAAAAAAAAATGTGTTTATTTACGATTTATTTTTCAGTTTCACGCTGTATCCCGCACTTGGCAGGGTAGGCAGTGGAAACTTGGGAACCTAGCGTTAACACACTCCATTCCGTTCTCCGATTTCTACTGTGTTTGATGAAATGCGTGATAATTAACGTTACTTAACTCCGCGCTTTGCCTTGTTACCAGTGCTAGAAATTTTTAAATATTAATATTTCATTTCCTCAAGGAGGGATTGAAGCCACAATCTATATAAATAAAGTCGCAAAATAATCAAACTAGAATCAATACGTAAACCATAAAAAGAAACTTTTAAGATTTTCGTTTAAATATAACATTTAACGGTACATTTAATTTTTATCGATATTGTTGAATTTTTTCCCAAACATAATCTTGAAATACTTGACAAATTTCCGATCATTTATCCAAAGTACCATCGAAGTATAAAACTCGTGAACTTAACGACTGAAAGGAGCATGTGTAAGAATTTTTACCAATTTGTTACCGTTGAAAAGCTTTAGAGATGTTAGTCCAGGAGCCGATCTTATTTTATGGCGTATAAATAAAATCATTATTTTTAAAATATTTTACAATTAAATTCAATTATCCGTTTCTTACTCTTGATATTTTTCCATAAAACTAGTTACTCTTTAAATATTTTAATTTCTATATTTTCAAAGTAATAAATGATTTTTTTTATGGAAAAGACAGCAAACGAGCGTACGGGTCACCTGGTGGTAAGTGATCACCGTCGCCCACGGCCCCGAGTAACTCCAGAGGAGCTACAGGAGCGTTGCCGTCCTTTAAATTGGAAGGGCACCTAATGCGAAACGCAGTGGCTAAAGCTACTACTTAACGCCGGTCTTAAGTGCCGGGTGTGGTAATAATCCGGTCGAGTCTGCCCATGCGTGTTACCATTACTGGCAACGTGATTCTCCCACACGCACTTTAGTCGCCTCTTACGACACCATCAGTACCAGGGTGATCCTATTCTGTATTTAAATTATCTTTGTGCCGGAATCACACGGCACAAAGATAATTTGATTACATGATATTTACGGATTTGTCCAATACGATATAAAAATTGCCTCTTTTATCCCGCAATGTATCGCGCACCTGTAAGGATAGGCAGAGGAAACTTGGGAGCAGAGCGTTAAGACACTTTATGCTATCCTCCACTTTTCACCAAATTTGAGGCAACACGTTGAGTAGCTGAACACAACATTTTGACTTGTTACGACAGCGAAAAATTAAAAGATTAAATACTTAATTTCCTCGAGTGACGCTTTAATAAAGCATAAAACTAAAATAATACATTAAAATATACGTTATTTTCAGAGTAGGCAGAGATAATCTAGAGGATCGTTTTACGCTTTTGAGATAATGTGTATTTACTAAATGCTATTTAGTGATAGAAATAATGGCATAATAAGTCTTCTCTGTTTCAACGTAGTTTATTCTCCCGAATTTCCATTTAAATCGAACTTATAGTCTAGGGCAGATATAAAAATCGACACTCTTCTCTTAACTTCTTTTGTCTTGATTTTATTTAAATCAAATATAATTTATATAATTAATTGGAACGAAATACAAAATATTTGATCAATAATAATTTGCTTAAAAACATGATATATAGCAAAATATCTAAATACAATTACAGTATAAATTTGCCGCTGCCTCTCTGCCTATACAGAACTGAAAGCCCAACAGACGAGGTTGTTTCGACCCACGAGACTCAAGTGTTTCTGACAAATTCGACTTTTTACTTGTTTCCACATTACTTATACAATGTCAGTTTACGTATCGTTATAATATATCATGTTTACTTCTATTTGCTTTCCTTTGGTAGCTTGGTAGCTAGCAAGTGATACATGGCAATTTAGCCTATATATTTTGGCTATATCTTAAGACTGTTTCGTCTCTTTTTTAAAATCACGCTGTATACCGCGTCAGGGTAGGTAGAGAGAACCTGGGAACCTAGTGTAAAGCCGATCCCATTAAGACACTTCCGTTTCTCAATAACCGCTGAACGAAGTATTGAGTTTGGTGGAGCTCAACGCCGAAGATCAGAGAGAATTTTATTTTAAAGTCACGGGTTTTTTTTGCGTTCCGTCTGAATTAAAGTGTGAGGTTAACTATCGATTTGCTCTGAGTATGTATATTGAACACCATTTAAAAATTAATATATAATTTAGGCGTAGATTGTAAATCATAATAAAACGAAATAAAGCTATAAAAAAATCACTCACAAACATTGAATATACAGAAACTTGTAAATACAGATTTCGAAAGATAATAAAACATGGAAATCAATTAATAATTAAAGCGGGCATAGTCACAGGTGGGTTGCTAGTTAAAAATTATATCGTCTCATATTTATATAGAACATGTAGGCGTTATTGATGTATGTCGTGGCACAGGGGCCCAAGCGACTGTAACCAACAGGTTGAATCAAATATTTAATATTTTCTTTTGTCGTCTATAAGGCCAAACACGGCGTTAAGTTCCACTCAAAACAGATACGAGGAACGATAGTGTCTCAATGGGAACTGTATATCAACACTAGGTTCCTAAGTTCCCTCTGCCTACTCTACCATGCTGTGGGATACAGCGTGCAGCTGAAAAAAAAGAACAATAAAATGTACATATGTAAATTAAAAACCATACAATGTTTCAGTTAACATGAAAAAAAAAATACTGTACAGTTCGTGTTTTGTTATTTTTCGTAATCAAAGCTAGATGCACAAGCGATAAATACATTTTCCAATCTCCTTTGTGTGACGTTCTGTTGTCGGCTCTATTCATTTCATACTGTTTTTGCAAACAAAACCCGGGATTCAATAGTGACCAGCCTACATATCCGGTATGTTGCTATACGAAAATAAGTCTTATAGCTAACAACATAAAAGCTTAAGAATGTTAACTTTAAAATTTTCGGCCCGTTGTAGATTTTTTTCTAAGGAATAAGCCGTTCTATTAAATAATATGTTATCTATATTAAACGAATATTTTGTATATAAAATTTTGTCATCAATCATATAAAGCGTGTTCATTTAATACATTATTTTAAAATTTTGTTATCATTAAAGCGTGTTCATTTAATACATTATTTTAAAACCAAAAATATATACAGCTTATTAAAATGGCCTCCATTGGCTGCTATAGAATAGCAGCAAGCAAACTTTATATGGGGAAAATTTGCCAATCGTATGGATAATTTTAACGACCTAATCATAGCGGTTAGAGCAAGCATTGTTTTCTGGAAATTGCCATGAATTATAAGTATAATCAAAAGAGATCGTTTCTGACTAAGATTGGGTATGTAGAGCTTATATTTCGGTAAATTTTTACTTAAGTAAGTAGGTGTACTTTTTATATATCGCGTAAGGCCATGTATGGATGATATAATTAACGTTATTAGTATGATTAACGTACGTACACGTGACAAAGCTTTATCTTCCTTTTACTTTATTTCAAAGTTGGTTAACAATTGTCTCTAATGACCATAAAAAATCAAAACAGCCATAATTGATTCTAATATTATGTACTATAGCAAAAAAAAAGTCGACGATAAAATATTTTTTATGTTTCTCTGTAAAGAAGTACCTACGACTTCTGCGAATAAACCTCGCTAATTCTCTTCCTTGAACATTCTAATTGGGTGCATTGTTTACATTTTTAGTCTATATTTTCTTATTAATTATAAAGTATTATTTATATTGTATGTATTACTTGTTTATAATCCTTAATAATCTGTATCAAAATTTAGATAAAAACGCCTTTGCTTAAAGAATTCAATACTTAAAATTTCTTTGGCAAAAGATTACGTACTAATTAATTTAACGCATTTCCCGTTCAGTGGCGAAACTCAATTTTAAATAACAATATATTTTCTGTATAATTCATTATTTTTTGTTCAGAAATAATTAAATAACATATTTTATTTGTTAACATGGAATTAAATATTATTAATTAATAAAAAAAAACAAAAACTTTCAATATTTTTATATTTCAAAGGCCTAGGAAGCTTATCGTAGTGCAGGCGCAGAAGCGTACAAGTACAAGCGCGATATGTTGTAGGTTCGTTCCATACTCGAGGACATAAAATAGTGTATCTTTTCTTTTCCTTGCTGTGGTAACAAGAGAGAGCAAGGCTATACCACTTAACAAAAACTGTCTTAGGAATTTACCAAAAATGGGTAACGTAAGTGACTTAATATTAGGTTCCCAAGTTCCCTCTGCCTACCCTACTATGTCCTGCAGCTAAGCTATAAAAATAATATTAAATAGTATATACCATTATCTTAATAGATACTTCGTAGTTGTAAAAGGTTATGAAAAGGTTAAAAAACGTTGGAGTTTGTATGTGGGTGCCTTCGAATGAACGTCTAGCTCAATTTTGTTGTATCTTTTTCTTAAGAGAAAAATTACTTACAATCCTATATATAGTAAACGGATAAAAAACATTTATTTTAAAAGTTCTTTTGTTATTTGTAATAATTTAAAAGTCGACGTTGGCAATTTTGTTTCCATAAACTTTGATGTATAAAATGGAAAATGGAATACTATACCTGAATACTACCTATTGAGGCCTGTCGTGGCGCAGCGGCACAAGCGCGTGACTGTAACCGAAAGGTTGAGGGGTGATCCCCACAAGAGTAAAAAAAAAAAATAATGATTTAAATTTAAATTTTTAATATTTTCATTTCTTCGCTCTGGCACAAGGCAAAAGGTCACATCGAGTTCCGCCACTCAACGCAATGCCTCAAATTCGGCAGAAAGTGGGAAACGGAAGTGGAACGGAGTGTCTTAAAACTAGTATCCCAAGTTCCCTCTGCCTACCCTGCCACGTGCGGGATACAGCATGAAGCTGAGTCTCAGTGAGAATACTATACGAAGGAGGTTAGGTACAGGTTTTGCGCTCATAAAATTAGGATCATGGACCGTGATGGGAAATCAAAACAGATCAGCCAAAAAATTTAAGTTACTATATTCACATAATTTATAAAGTTTAGTTTTCCATTTTAATTTTTAATAAGTAACAATCAAATACATTCATTAAAATTTATAAATTTTAAGAGTTGCGATATCTGTTAAAGAAAAAGAAGTGGTATAAGTATTATTTGTTAGTATAAGAGCTCAGCTGATCGAAGGCAGATATGTAAGCTGGAGAGTGAGCACTTTCTACGTACATGAAACGTAAGCCCCAAAAATCTTAGAAAGTATGTACATAGATGTGCTATAGTCACATTAAGTAGATACTTTAAAAAAATATACTTCTCTTCTCTCTGTCTTATAAGAAACCAAATAATGAAAGGTCTTGACTACAAAACTAATAAGATAAAAGAATACCATACGGCCAATAAAAATTAAATTTCTAAACAAAGCCAAGGTAAAATTATTATCATTTACTGTGATATACATATATATTAATATATCTAAATTATGTAACTTGGCTGTTGACTTGGCTTAGTAATCTATATCTATATAACCTGAAAAATATCTCAAATATACCCGTTTTTGTACGAAACAAAAAGCTGAACTAAATAAGTTGATCACGGCAAACTTTGAACGGCATTGGACTAACCGCACTTTGCATACGCCACGACTGGAATATTGATGGCCGTACAAGTACTGGCTGATATTTAGAGAACGATATTTAAACGAGATTTAGTTGTGAAACGCTCAAAGGGAAACTTCTACAAATAAACTGATAAATAACAAATTGTGTATTGTTTTAACAATTATAGCTATAGGTGTTTATACAAAAAATGTATATGTGGTTTGTCCCAATTGGTTGAGTCGCCTACGCGAATCCCGGACGTGGACAAACACAACGCCTCCTTACTGGACCTTCTGCTGACTTCACATCCAGAACAATACTAGGTTGTTGTCGATGCCCCCCTAGGGTCTTCTGACCACTGCCTGGTACGGAGTGCTGTGCCCATTAACCGCGTCAGTCGCAGAACATCAGCGACTCATCGTGTCTGGCACTACCAGTCAGCAGATTGGGATGGGATGCGCACATTTTACTTATCTTATCCCTGGGGGCCGGTTTGCTTCTCTTGTGATGATCCTAGTGCTTGTGCCGCTGCTGTTGCCGACGTGGTTCTGGAGGGTATGGAACTTTACATTCCTAGTTCTGTATTGTCAATCGGTGGCAAGTCACAGCCTTGGTTTGATACGTCTTGCAAACTTGCTGCTTCTGGCAAGCGCGAGGCATATCGAACCTGGGCCAAGGCACTTGTCACTAAGGATCCAAAGGTGAAAACCTTAAAAAGAAAGTACAACCGTGCCTCTAGGTACTTTAAGTGGCAAATTGCCAGAGCAAGGTCCGAGCACATCGCTAAAATCGGCGAGAAGCTTGAGAGTTACCCGTCGGGAACTCGCCAGTTTTGAGCCCTCTCAAAGGCTGCACTTAACAACTTTAACCAGCCTTCGCTTCCGCTGCTGCGCACGGAGAATGACATCTTGGTCCATACGGCGAAAGAGAAAGCCGATCTTCTGGGCGCTCTCTTTGCCTCAAACTCGACTATGGATGACCAAGGAGCAACGCCGCCAACCATCCCGCGGTGTCAGAGCTCAATGCCTGACGTTAAAATCAGTCAGAAAGCTGTTAGGCGAGCTCTCTCTTCCTTGGACATTCACAAGTCGAGTGGGCCAGATGGCATCTGCTCCTGAGCTGACTCCGGTGCTAACGCGTCTCTTTCGGCACTCTTGCTCAGTCGGCGTAGTCCCAGATTCGTGGAAGAGCGCTCTTATCCATTCGATCCCGATAAAAGGCGATGGTTCCGACATCGCGTGATCTCAGTCCTCTACGAATTGGCCCTTCTGATGAAAACTCTAAATGATCTCAATGATCTGTAAGGGCCTTGACACTTTGGCTTTGCGTAGAGACGTATCTTCACTGTGCGTTCTCTACCGCATTTATCACGGGGAGTGTTCTGGAGAACTGTTTGACTTGGTACCTGCCGCCCAATTTTCTAACCGCACAGTCCGCCACAAGTTACTGTACCATCCACAACATCTGGACACGTGGCACTCTACTACTGTGCGGTTTCGTAGGAATTTCCTTTCACGCACCACACATCTCTGGAACGACCTACCCGCGGCAGCATTTCCAGGTCGATACGACATGGGTACCTTCAAAAAGCGCGTCTACCTACACCTCAAAGGCCAGTAACGCACCTGTAGCTCCCCTGGTGTTACACGGGGCCGTGGGCGACGGTGATCACTCACCATCAGGTGACCCGTACGCTCGTTTGCCTTGTCTTTTCCATTAAAAAATAAAAAATGTAAAAAAAGACACATCCCGCTGACTTTCTTTCGCCGGTTCTTCTCAAGTCTGAGGCAGTAACTTTAGTAAGCTGATGGTAAATTGTTTGACGTTCAAAAAACGAAGCTTGTATCTTTTTATTTTGAATAAAAATATTGGAATTTGAATTTATAAAAAAAAATCAGGTTAAAAAGAGAACTGAACTGAATATTTTTTTTGGATTGTGTTTTTATATACATGTTTCTATTTCTTACTGTATATCAGATTATATCTTCTCTTTCTAATTTCCCATTTTGATTGTCTTTTCTTTTACCTTTTTTAATATTTACCACAAACATTATGCATTAGGGATTAAATTAATGGTAGGTAAATAAAGTATGAGAAACCAAAATTTCTTTCTTTCTTAGCTTTACGCTGTATCCCGCACGAGGCAGGGTAGGCAGAGGGAACCCGGGAACCTAGTGTTTACTCCGTTCCACTTCCGTTCTCCACTTTCCGCCGAAATTGAAGCATTGCGTGTTGAGTGGCGGAACTCAACGACGCGCTTTGCCACAACACAATCAGAGCGAAGAAATGAAACATTAAATGTTAAAATTGAAAATATTAAATATTTCATTTCCTCGACTGGGGATCGAACCCAGAACCTGTCTGTCGGTCACACGCTTGTGCCGCTGCGCCACGACAGGCTTCGAAACCAAAATAATCGTTATATTATAAACTAACTAGCTACTTTACTTTGCTCACTACAATCACTACAAACATGGATTTCTTTGAAGGACAAAGATCAAAATACTTTCAGTACTTTCAACTGTTCTCATACGATATTCTTGATTTCACAATTCCATAAATATTAAGTATAAAAACATATCCGCAAAACGTTCTGACAAGAGAAACATATAGAAAAAAAATTAAAAAAATAATTGTTTTCTTCTCCCAGCACTTGTCTCTGATTTCTTGCTAATTTTAAAAGCATCACAAATCTAATCTAAATTAAAAATTGTGATAATGCAAAAAAAACAGCTGATTGTAAACCCACAAGCATTTTTCGTTCATAAACAATGGCAACACTTCAAAAATATGATAACATACAAATATTATAATATTATACAAATATGTAAGCGTGCAGATTCTAGGTGTTACCAGGCTTAGCTAGATTTATCTAGATATAACCAGATTTATTTAGATTTACAGTCCAAAAGCCCGCCTGGGGCCAACTCTGAAGGCTGTATATAGAAACGTCAATTACACGCCAAAATATGGCTCGAGAGTTGGATCGAGGCTAATACCTTATTACAGTTATATTATATTTTATTATTTCTTTTTGATTTTAAGTTGGACTTGTATCTTATCTTAATACATTTTTTATAAATATTGTATCCATATCAATTTGGTGCAGTGGCACAAGCGTCTGTAGTTAAGGCTTTAAATTGTAGGTTCGATCCCCACTCGAGGAAATTAATTATTATTTTTTATTTCTCCCCTCCAGTAACATTGCGCGTTGCCTCCAGTAACAATTTGGTGGAAAGTAAGAAATTGAATAGAGTGTCTTAACACTACATTTTCAAGTTTTCTCTGCCTACCCTATCACAAAAAATGTTTTCTTGGCTTAATTTAAAAAGGCTTTTTTCCTTAACCATAGACTGCGCTACGATGATTTAGTCCTTAAATATATGTTTTTATTGATACACAGCCGAAACATAACATAGTACGTTACACGAAATTAAATATAATTTTTCTTAAAATAACTCAATAGAAAAACCTACTAGGCATTTCAATTTCTATTATAGTCTAAATAGAAATTTATCTAGTAAATCGCTGTATCGAATACATCACAGCAGGGGACACATGTACTGTATCGTAGATAATATTGCAGGCGTGAGCGATATTTGGTTGTTTATCAAAGGAATCCGAAACCGAACTGGGATGGATTGTGGCCATTAGTTAGTTAAAGTGACAGTCAGTTTGATACAATTTTGTTATTTTAATTGATTGGTATTATTTATTTCTTTATGCCTATAAAAATATTAAGATTCACCAACAGTTTATTAGACATTAATTAAATATTTTTTGTTAATTTATTAATATCTTCATTTCATGATTTTGAGGTCTGTCGTGGCGCAACAGCAGAAGTGTGTGACTGTAACCGGCAGGTTCTGGGTTCGATCCCTAGTCGAATAATTGAAATCATTAATATTTGCAATTTAAATATTTAATGTTTCGTTTCAAAGCGCGGCGTTGAGTTCCGCCTTTCAACACGCAATGCCTCAAATTCGGCGGAAAATGGGGAACGGAAGTGTTCCCTCAGTTCCCTCTGCCTACCCTGCCTCGTGCGAGATACAGCGTGAAGCTAAAAAAAATAATGATTTTATTTCGTGTCGCAGGAGAGCACAAGCGTCTGACTGTAAACAACCTCTCGGGTTGTGGGTTCGATCTCCACTCTAGAAAGTGAAATATTTAATATTTTAAAATTAAATATTAAATGGTTTCATTTTCTGCAATATGCAATCTACAGCATGAAACTGAGAAAGAAGGAGAGACAAAAATACGTAAAAACAAAAATATATACTAAAGTTTTGTCATAAGTAACAAGAGGCGTATCATTTTGTGTCGAAAATTAATTATTAATTTTAGAGAGACATATAGACACACACATAGCATGATTGGTGGCATTGCGTGTTGAGGGACGGAACTCAACGCCGCGCTTTGCCTTTGACAGAGTGCCTAAGCACTATATTCCCAATTTCCCTCTCTGTATCATGTACGGAATACAGGGCTAAGTTGAAAAAAAAAAAAACTATTTAATATTTTCTTTTCTATGATCTGTTAACAAATCAGAGCGCTGCTGAAACTTAATATTAAATAGCTCTAGAATTCCACAGATATATATTGGAAGTGTCGTAATACAAGGTTCCCAGGTTCCACTACCTATTATACACACGATATAGCATCAAGCTGTAAACAAAATGTTACGTTAATCACTTTTATGTAATTAACTGCACCGATGATAAAAGTTACCCTGAGCATTTGATATGCGTCTTGTCTCGCATCATCATCATCAATACATATAATAAACAGTAAAAAAGTATGTATGTTCAATATTTTTTAATTAAGAAAAAATAGGGTGCTAAGGAGAGAGGTGAAGAGGAAAAAAATTAAAAGAAATGTGCTTGCTTGTATTTTTATCTACTAAATACGCAATAATTTTTACGTTTCAATTTTATACGTTTTTATTATATATTTCATACGCTTAAATTTTATATGTACGTAATTTTATACGTAAAGCACTATAAAATTCCAGAGGATGTTGGTGTTTCGTCATCTAGGCCGGATATATATTTTTTTTCCAAAAAAATAAACATATTATCCTTATAGAACTAACTGTACCGTGGGAAACAAACATACCTAAAGACCACACAATAAAAACCAATAAATATTATGACCTAATAAATGAACTAACCAAAAATAACTACGCGGTTAATTTATTTGCGGTAGAAGTGGGAGCGAGAGGTATACCAGCAAAATCTCTCTACAACCTACTAAAAGATCTTGGCCTGTCGAGAACTGCTGTAAGTTCTACCTTAGAACGAGTATCTAAGGCTGCACTAACAGGCTCCTATGAAATTTGGCTCGGTAGAGGGGGTAACATGAGTAGTAAAGGTGAGTGTTGATGATCATCACAAAGAGGCCTCTTAAACCTACACCCGGAATCACAAGTCCCGGGGCTACTCAAAGTTACTCCCTATGCCACACGATGGACCCGGCACCCGCACGGTGAATCCATGGAATGCTAAGAAGTTCATCTCATGAATATAAAAATTTGAACGAAGCAGGATTAGAACAGATGTCTCTTGGTAATCATCCAATAGGCGCGGGTTCAAATCCTTATACGTTTTAAAATTTAGCTTTTTTCATACCTAAGTGTAAAAAAAATCACTCTAAAAATAGTAAAAATGCTTTCTATCTTTTTGCACGTAATAATCTGCAGAATTAATCAGCAGTTTTAATTTTTTTTTTGTTGTATAGCTAATAAGCCTGGGCAGCTTATAGGGTATTATTTGAAACTGGAAACACCTAATAAACTAGAAAACCTGACGTAAAACTTTCATGGATCAGCTAAACCATAAGAAATATAAAATAGAAAAACCTTAACAAAAGTTGATCAGGATGATCAGCAGATTATGTTGAGATATAAAAAAAATGAAATTCTGGAACAATTGGTGACATCTTACGAAGGGATCAACTTAAATTTGTGAATAATTATACCTTAACAAAAGTTAATAACATCTATGGAACGGCCTACGCGCGGCAGTATTTCCCGGTCGATACGACATGGGTACCTTCAAAAAGCGCGTCTACCTCCACTTTAAAGGCCGACAATGCACCTGTAGCTCCCCTGGTGTTGGTTGGTGATCACTCACCATCAGGTGACCCGTACGCTCATTTGCCTTGTCTTTTCCATAAAAAAAAGAATGATGAGCTTTTTCTGTTGATTAATAAAAATTGAAGTTCTGAAACATATAGTTTATGAAGATTTGTTTTTCATTTTAAGAGACGTACGCGAACGAAACAAACCTATTTTAACTACTAGCTAGTGCCGTGGGTATGGCACCAGCTAGTAGTTAAAATAGTATACTCGGGAACGGTAACTTGGGAACCTAGTGTTAAGACACTCTGTTCCCAATAAGAGATTTCCTTTCCCGACTTTCCACCGATTACTAACTACTACTAACAGCACTGTGTGTTGTTGCTGTCGTTGTTGTTAGAGCAAAGAAATGAAAATATTAAATATTTAATTTCCTCGAGTGAATTTGAACCTACAAACTGTTTCATGAGTGAAACGTCGCAAAATGTCGAAAGTCACAAATTTGTGCCTGAGTCGGTAAAAGATATACTACAATATCGCTTTATCCTACCTAACCTGGCTAAAATACCAACAAAGATATCATCTGAACGTAGCTTGCTTCCAAATGAAGCTCCAAAACAATATCGAATCAAATTTGACGAATTCAACTAACTTGGGGATGTCGAAATTCATAGAATCACGAACTGTGATAATCATTTTCCTAGAGAAATCTCTATTTTAGTATTAAATGTCAAAGGTATTGTTTTCCAGGTTCAGGCTGTATCCCATAAATGACAGGACAGACAGAGGCAACTTGGGAACGTAGTGTTCACCCAATACGTTCCCATTGAGACACTTCTGTGCTACTTACAATCGAATTTGACGAATCGATTTTGTGGATACATTTATGTATATTATATTACTGAGATCATCATGATGTAAATGCAGAACACACATTTCTTTCTTTCCCCATTCTAGTGAGACAAAATGCGGCGTTGAGTTCTGTCACATAATATGTCATGTCACAATTTCGGACAACAAGTAAAATAGATGTACCGTAAAACATGCACGTAACAAAATACATGTTGAGGTCTTTCCTGGTGCAGGGGCACAAACGTTGGCTGTAAAGTTACCCCACACGAGAAAGTGAAATATGCTCTGCTACTAGAAGGTGTGACGACGTGCGTGAAAATTGAGCGCACGTAATGAACGGAACGGAGTGTCTTAACACTAGGTCGCCTCTAACTGCCCTGCCGTGTGCGAGATACAGTGTAAAAGTGTAAAGCTGAGAAACCGAAAAGCAATAATATACAATAAGGGGTGGAAAAAAGGGACACGGGAATTTCGGACTGAACAACATTTTGTTTAAAAAATTATATATATATATATATATATATATATATATATATATATATATATATATATATATATATATATATATATATATATATATATATATATATATATATATATATATATATATATATATATATATATATATATATATATATATATATATATATATATATATATATAAACAAAAAAAAAACTCCACGCCAAAGAAAAGTACAAAAAAAATGTAATAAATCCCTAAATAAGATAACAAAGCTAAAACGTGTATAAGAAAAATTATTTGCATCATTACGTCTAATTTTTTCACTCAGCTTCGCCTTCCCAGAAGACGTTATTAGGATTGTTCCCCGTGTTCACTTATAAATTGCTTCGGGAACATTATCCTTATTATTTACGAATATTATATATGTACTAGCATCCTTCCATGGTTTCGTCCGCTTGAATTACACACTTTATTTTACGACTTTCTTGATCTTGTACCATTATTACTTTTAGGACAATGTCTACACATGAAAATAATTGCGTGCCCGCGGGTATAAAGATTAGTCGTGGCGCATCGGCACAAGTAACTGACTGTACACGGTAGGTTGTGGGCTCGATTCCCACTCGAAGTAATGAAATTTTTTTTTTTATTGTTAAGACACTCCGTCCACTTCCGTTCCCAACTTTCTGCCGAATTTGAGGCGGAACTCAACGCCGCGGTTTGCCTTATTACCAGAACGAAGAAATGAAACATTAAATATTTAAATCCCTCATGCCTACCCTGCCATGTGCGGGATTCAGCGTGAAACTGAATATAGAGAGTAGAGTAAATATTTAATATTATTATTTTCCTGACTGTGGTAACAAGATAAAATCGTTGAGTTACCCAACTTGGCATATGATGGAAGTGTCCTAATAGGAAAGGAGTGTATTAACACTAGGTTCCCTCGTTCCCCTCTGCCTACCTTCCCATGTGGGGATTCCACTATGGCGCAAAAAAAATACTAACTTTAAAGTATACGATATTTAGCTAATGAAGACACATTGTAACGTAACATTTCATTTTGCCCGACAATCTGTGCGGATTAAGGAAACGTTTTATAATAAATATATTTTGGAGAAAAACCGTTTCCGGCAGGAAAATCTCTGCCCAAAATAAATAGAACTGGCCGTAACATCGCAAATATTGTATTAAATTACATAAATCTGTTTAACCTTCAACTCAGCCTTCTCGTAAAACTTAAATGAATAAGTAAACAATCATAAGATTTATACTGAAGTCGTTGACTATATTGGGTCCCTTATGGCGCAACGGCAGCCATTTTACTGTAGGCGCAGATATTGTGGGTTCGATTACCAATTAGGGGAATAAATTATTAATAATCTTCTCACTGCGGTGACAAGATAAACCGTGGCGTTGACTTTCGCTAAGCAAATGTAATACGTAATTGTAAATTAAGTACTTTAATACCAGGTAGCCTCTGCCTACTCGCCATATGAGGGTATAGCATGATGCCGAATAAAAATATAATTGGTTTTAACTACGCCTTATATGCAAAGAAATTAAAATACGTGCTCGCGGAGCACAACGCCACGCAAAAGACATATATATTTATCTCCGAAAATAATATTAATAATAATAGATGGTGGACTATTTATATCGAAGGAAAAGATAAACAGACCTGTGCGTTTAATCTTTATATATTTATTTTAATTTCTGTACATTAGCAGATAAAATGTGGTGTTGAGTTACGTCACGTAACTTCCACATATTCTGTTCTCAAAATTTTCTCATCTCTTATGTTATATAATATGCAACCACTATCTTGACATAACATACTTTTGTTACTCCACAATACGGTAAAAAACGTGAAATCGCTGTAGTGCTTTGAAGACCACATAACTATCGAATTCATTTATCACTACTTGAGGCCAGTCATGGCGAAAGGGCACAAGTTGTGGGTTCAATCCCCTGTTGAGGAAATCAAATATTTCATAACTCCATTTTCCTTGTAATGAGGCAAACCTGGTGTTGAGTTTCGCTACTCAACACGCAATACCTCAAATTCAGTGAAGATTGGGAACTATAAAGGGAACGTAGTGCCTTAACGCTAGGATCCCAAGTTTCCTCTACCTTAACTAACTTGCTAGAAAAAAATTATCACTACTTTCTCACTTTTCACCTCCTGTAAAATCAGATCACTTTTTTTATCAACTCCACATTTTTTTTTTTTTCAAAATAAAAGTACCACACGGCATCTGTACACATTATTTCCCGGCGCCGACAAATAACTTCACAAAAGTGCATGAAAGGAGTATAAAGTAAAAGTTTGCGTCACATTCGTATTGAAATGCATTTCATTAGAGTTGATAACTGACGCCCGCGAGCGTTGCCATACTACGCTTTTAGTTCATATAACTAAACTAAAATAGTTTTACGTTGTATAATAATTATTTATAGAAATGGAGAAGATGATATATTCTCATGCTATTTAT
The DNA here is from genome assembly GCA_019049475.1 of Eueides isabella. NCBI lineage: Eukaryota > Metazoa > Arthropoda > Insecta > Lepidoptera > Nymphalidae > Eueides > Eueides isabella. The sequence goes on from CM032404.1 coordinate 1,586,053, forward strand.
TTATTTTTTAATTTAAACTAAGTCACAGCGGCATAAACGTGTGAATTAGAATTACGTGACAGATTGTGAATTTGATCCCTAGTGGAGGAAATAAAAAAAAAATATATTTCCATTTCTTAGCTCTGGTAACAAGTGTTTCGATTTCAGCGGAAAGTAAACGGAACGGAACGGAGTGTCTTAACACTAGGTACAAAATTTCCCTCTGCCTACTCTGCCATGTGCGATATACAGCGTAAAGCTAAAAACGAACCTTTCCCACGTCAAAAAGTAAAAACAAGTAAGAGTTATGTAATAATATATATAATAATAAATTTAGCCCAAGAGTATGTGACTCAAAAGTTCTTGTTATTTTTTATTTTAATATAGAATATTTAGATTTTTTTTTATATCGAAATTATTATGGTGGTACAATTTTACGTTCTTCAATAAATTAATAATGAATTCGATGTTTCAATGTAATCAATAGTTCCTGAGATTTAAGCGTACATGAAAACAAACTAACAAGTCTTACAATAGCATTGATATACAAAAATGTTAAGTAATAAACCTATTATAATGTACCACGATTACATTTCAATGTCTACTATTAACTTTACATGAGCTTTCTGAAGCTCACATGATTATTTTGATATTTTCATTTATTTGTAAACCGTATATAGTGAAGAAAACGGATAGAAGCTAGTGTCACTATACTCCGTTCAACTTTCAACGTCTATTTTTTGAGAATGCTTGCTTATTGAATAACGGAATTCAACGCCGCGTTTTGTCTACCAACTACCACTGACCCACGTCCACGTGAGCTTCGATATTTATATATTGTATCATTCGTATAGTACGAATTCAAGTCTTCAGTAGAAATTAGTTTATGTTATATTAAACAAATTCAATAAAAAATATATTGTAAAGTAAAGTGTTTTTAAATTCTTAGAAATTGTTTATTTTATTCGTTTACTATTAGTGAGCTGTTTCAAATAATTGGCAGGACTTAATGATTGAATAACTTGCGGTGATATCAACTGCCTTCCTTTGTATTAGGGTTTATTTTTCGTTTTTCCATATCACTAAGAGTACATTGTTGTGTCGTTTATTAACTCATATTAATTATAATGATTTTAATCAGAAATTAAACTAAATGTCCTTTTAACGGTAATTGATTCGTCTCTGAGTACGTTTATGTGAAAATTATATTAAGTTCTGTATTGGAGGAATACTAAAAGTATGACAAAATGATATTATCACGTATATTTGAGATGCGTGAATGTAAGAGAATAATAAATCTTATGATGTGACAAGGAATGTTAACGAGATACCGACAGGATACAAAGCTTAACACATTTCTTTTTTCAGCTTCAAACTGAATTTCGCATTATAGGCAAAGGAATTTTAGGAACCTAGTGCTAAGTCTCTTCATTACGTTTATAACCCACTTTCCGCCGAATTCATGACATTGTGTATTGAGTGGCTGATTTTAACGTTGCTTTTTGCCTTTTAAACTCCTCCATCTTCTCGAAATGCTTACCGTACAGTACGTCACAAGCTCAGATATGACCCTCACTATCTAGATACGTGGAACTCTATTACCTACTGTGCGGTAGAATGAATATCGAACTCACGTGATAGATTGAGCGTATCGGGCATGAGCATATGGCAGGACACGCGACACGGTTGTTGGTTTGATCCCCACTAGAGGAAATTAAATAATGAATATTTTTAATATTTTCATTATATTTTTTTTTCATTGCTCTGGAAACAAGGCAAAGCGCGGCGTTGAATTCCGCCACTTAACATGCCTCAAATTTGGCGGAAAGTAGGGAACGAAACGGAGTGCCTTAACACTAGGTTCACAAGTTCCCTCCGCCTACCCTGCCATATGCGGGATACAGCGTGGAGCTGTAGTAAGTGAATGATAGATTGAGGAACGTACATGTTATATAATATATTCGTATCTATAAAGGCAAAGGCTCAAAAGCCTTATATAAATTCAATTTTAATTAATACTGACAAAAAAATATGTAGATTCATTTTAAAATAAAAAAAAATATACTCAACGTTAGGTTTAATTAATTAACAGTAGTTGAAAGTATGGAAATATATATGAAATTGGTATCTCTTTTAGAGATATCAATTTCATATGTTTTATGACTAAAGTATAATAAATGATTACATAGGTACTTTAATTAATCAAAAGTAACATTATTTAAAATTATCAATATATAAAATACTATAATGGCTATCGCAGTGCAATGTCATAGAGTATGACTGTAAACCCTGTGAAATGTTCTTTTTTCTCGTAACGTAACCAATCGCGGCGTTAAGTTCTGCCACTTACTATATATTATTCTTACAAATTGGACGAAAACTGGGGAGCTTATACCTAGGTTACCTCTACTTACCAGGGGATACATAGTAAAACAAAAAATAAATTTAATCGAATTAAGGACGTATTTTAAAATCTTAGGAAATCGAGGTGTGCAATACTTTGCAATAGTCAATGGTCACGAGAAGACTAAGGTTATATTCGTCTCTCAATTGACATAATTATTTAAATTCAAATTCAAATCATTCTTTATTCAATTATATCAAACCAACGCCAACGATTTCTTAATTGCCTCGAGTACTTCTTGCAGAACTTTTTTGTTTATTTTTTTCATGTACAATGGGCCCAGTACAATGTTTTCAATGTTTCACATGGCAAGTTACATTGTGACGGATGTGTTTAATTTAAAATGTATAATCATCACAAAAATCAAAGATCTTATTAAAAAACGCCATAAAAATATTTTTTAAAGATATTACTTAAAGGCACTAAAGAAGAAGATAAATTATGCTATATTTTTTTTTAAATATAAACAAAAAAATATGTTTTGAAAATATGTAAATGGCCTTTACATTTTTTTGCTATCGGTACACATTGTCGATATTCACTGTTTTTCCATACTAGACACTGATTAGTGCGGTAACTTAATATTGGCGTCGGCGTCGCGAGTTCCTGTAGTCGCGTTCGTAATACGATAGGAAGACAGATTGACGTGCCGAAAAATATCAAGAAATTTAATATTATAGCAAATTTCAAGTTAAATAATATTTATATAATAATTAGTTTTTTTGAAGTGAAAACTTATTAAGGCGCGTTGAGCGTTTTGGTAGAGGGTAAAATCCTCGGTTCGCGTCACCGACATGCTAATGATAATAGCAGGCGTGCGACTAGCGCATGCGCAGTAGTACACGTATACACTAATATAGCCTGTGTACACGTATACACTAATACATCGACTATATCTGACTGTATTATGTGCGCGTTGGACGCTTTTTGGATAAGTATAATTTTGTGAGTCACGTCAATGATGTAAATAATGAAAATAATGTTCAAACTTGAATTCATTGAAATTCGTGTAAATATAAATACCATGTAATTAAGATAATTGTATATTAATTATTTTTTCAACCACTTTGTATTTATATTTTGTTCATGATTTGTTTAACCCATCATATGTAACTAATAAATAAAACATAAAAAAATCATATAATTTTTGCATATAGTTTTAATTACTCTCAACTTAATAGTTCCGTTTTCACTTCTATCGGCAGTCCCACGACTGCTATTTTATTTTTTTATTTTAGCTTCACGCTGTATCCCGCACGAGGCAGGGTAGGCAGAGGGAACCCGGGAACCTAGTGTTAGGACACTACATTCCACTACCGTTCCCTACTTTCCGCCGAATTTTGAGGCATTGCGTGTTGAGTGGCGGAACTCAACGCCGCGCTTTGTCTTTTTACCAGAGCGATGAAATGAAACATTAAGTATTTAAATTGAAAATATTAAATATTTCATTTCCTCGACTGGGGATCGAACCCAGAATCTATCGGTTACAGTCACACGCTTGTGCCGCTGCGCCACGACAGGCCTCATAATAATTAGTACAGGATCAAATTTGAAATATCACAACTGTATATAGTGGATATAGATTTAAACATACTTTAAAATATTTTAATTTTAAGAAAAATTCATCCGCGGACACTTCGACACGCTCTCATAAGACCGTTGCCCTTCTATCGGCCGCAGAGGGCCCTCCAAACACTCGGCCCTCTCTTTATTCTGTGACAAAACGTGCTCATGTATAATAGCGGTTTAGATACTGTTATATAAGCTATGTTATATGTAATATCTATTTTTATAGCTTTATTAAAAAAAAAAATGAGGTATGTCGTGGCGCAGCGGCACAAGCGTGCGACTGTAGACGATAGGTTGTGGGTGCGATCCCCACTCGAGGAAATGAAATATTTAATATTTTTAAATTAAATATTAAATATATCAATTTCTTCGCTCTCGTAACAAGGCAAAGCGCGGCGATAAGGTTCGCTGTTCAACGCGCAATGTGTCAATTTCAGCGGAAAGTATGGAGCGGAAGTGGAACGGAGTGTCTTGAGACTAGGTTCCCAAGTTCCCTCTGCCTACCCTGCCATGTGCGGGATACAGCATGAAGCTGAGTAAGAAAATATTAAAAAAAATAAGCTCTAAGAAAGAATGTAGCTTTTATTATAGTCTTATTGTTCTTTACTCTGTTACTTTAGTTTTCGTAATAGGTAAGGCCGACGTAACTGGGTGGCAAAGGGTAAAAAGCGACACCAAGCAAGCCCAAAGTGGTAAATAACGTTAAATAAACATAACTTAACGTGGAAACTTGGGAAACTAGCGTTAAAACACTCTGCCAAATTTGAGGCTTTGCATATTGAGTGCGCGTAACCAGAGCGAAGAAATGAAAACATTAAATATTTCATTTCCAGTGAAGATAGAACCCACAACGTATCGCGTATGCATCCGTCCTTGCGCCACGACAGGTCTTAAAAAGCCTCATATTACCACAAAAATAACTTATAACCTTTAAATTACAATTGTTAATTTACCAAATAGCTTTAACACCTATTTAACCCAACAGTGACTATTATTTGGAATAATTGACTCAATCAAGTCGCATCGCGCAAACAAATTAAAATAAAGTGCATTATATTGGTATTGCGATATTCAGATACTGAAACCATTAAATAATGTATTATAGGTGCAGAGATGACTGTTATTTAATGATTTCTATATTATTTTTGTGATTACAATTATAAAATTAAGAAATGTTATGTATATTATTTTTTTTTATAGCTTCACGCTGTATCCCGCACGAGGCAGGGTAGGCAGAGGGAACCCGGGAACCTAGTTTTGTTCCACTTCCGTTCCCCACTTTCCGCCGAATTTGAGGCATTACGTGTTGAGTAGCGGAATTCAACGACGAGAGAAAGAAATATTGATATAGCTATAATGTAAATATCACTTCACGTCACATTTTTTAGCACGTTATATTCTACATATACTCAGGTGAGCAAAGAAAATTGAGTAACGACTTTGCCAACTTTTAGCCCAATATACGAACGGAACTAAGTAATGGAGAAAAATATTCCCTTAGTAGAAATAGAACCTACAATCACCAGTTTTACCTTCAAAAACTATGTGGATACCCACATTTTTCCAAGCTTGTGATTTTAATCAAAATCAATGGACTGGATAAAAAATATTTTATTTATACTTTATTTTTAATGTTATATTCATTCTATATAAAATAACATTTTTGAGACACACAACGTTGGCAGGTTGAGAGTGCTTCTTTATGTTAAGCGTGCCTTTTGTGCATGTATGGTCTATCATTGTGTTCAATAAACGATTGAAGTCAATAAATAGGGTAAAATCATGCAAACTAAAGCATATAAAACAAATCATTTAAGCAATGTGTACATATAAAATGTACAAACTTTATTAATGCAAGTAAATAACTATTACATAAATAGCTGACCTGTCGTGGCGTAGGGGCTCAAATACAAATGCAGCAACAGGTTGTCCGCATCCCACTCGAAGAAAATATTTTTTTATTAGTTTCATTTCTTTGCTCTGATCAAAAGATGTTGAGTTCCGCAACTCATTACGCAACGCTCGTGTATAAAGTCTGAAACAGAAGTTTCGTAATAACGAACGTAACGAACTGTCTTCACATTCGATTCCTAAGAGATACAGCGTGAAACTGAAAAATATATACATACATAAATAGCCCAACCACCCCTCGGACTATTAATGTGATTGCCTACTATGTAATTAGCGATTTGGACGCCGATTTGGATCAAACTTGGTTAATTTATAGATGTACGAGTATAGAACACACGTCGCCCTTTGTCTTGGATCCACAATGGTACGCCCCAATAAATCCATATATTAATTAGCTGATGGTTTTGATAACACCCTGTATATATAATGATGTTGTAATTTCTTATCTCATATATACACGCTTATATATTACGTGTACCGCATTATATTATGTTATTATTTCAATACTAAGATTGATTATATATCGAATCTGTTTTATTTGATAGGTTAGGAGAACTAAATGATCCGTTGGTAGACATTGTTTTTTTAAATTGCAGAATTCAACATCACGCTGAGATTAAAGGCGAGGTGGCGTCAAGTTCCGCCACTCAGTACGCAATACCAGAAATTCAGCAGAAAATGGTAACGGAAGTAAAACGGAGTGTCTTAACACTAGGTTCCCAAGTTCTCTCTATATAATAATGTGTTTGATTTTCGCGTTTGTTACACATTTTAAGTCTACCCGTGGCCACGGACTATTGTAATGTGTTGTCTAAATATACGCGATTAATCCGGTTAAAAGTGTTTCATTTAAAATTCTCTCCATCTACCCTGCCATGCGGGAAAGAGAGCGTGAAGCTGAGAGAGAGAGAGAGAACTCAGTTTAAACAGACAAGTGAATCAAAAATATTTTTATATTAATATAAAACTAAACCGAATTTGCACCTATAAAAAATGGCAAAGGTTATATTGAATTCTGTAAGGAAAGAACTGAAAGAAAAAAAAAAGAACACTAGGTTCCCATGTTCCCTCTGCCTACCCTACCTTGTGCGGGATATAGTGCGAAGCTGATTGAAAAAGAACTAAAAAGTATGAACTAAAAGGTATGCTTGTGTAAATTCAGGCTCTCAGGACATATCTCAGGACATATTAGTACAAAAAAAAAAAATATGTTTATATTCAGCTTTACATTGTATGACATGGCAGTGTAAGCAGAGAGAACTTCGGAACCTAGTGTTAAGATACTCCGTTCCACTTTTGTTCCCACTTTCCGCCAAATTTGAGGCATTACGTGTTGAGTAGCTCCACCGCTCTTTGCTTTGTTACCAGAGCGAAGAAATGAAAACATTAATTTGAAAATATTAAATATTTTAGTTTCTCGAGTGGATATCGAACCCAAAACCTGTCGTTTACAGTCACACACTTATGCCGCTGCGCCACAACCGACCTCAAACGTTATATTTATACGTCCATTTTAAATATTTTTTTTGGTTTTTACTTCACGCTGTATTTAGTAAATCGCAGATTAGACAGAGCGAACTTGCTAACTAAGTCTTAGGTTCTCCGTTCCCATGAAGACACTTTCGTTCCGTTTTTTCCACCGAATTTGAGGCATTGCGAGTTAAATAGTAGAAATCAACGCCACATATCGTCTTTGAAAGAAATGGAAATGAAATTAAATATTTCATTTCCTCAAATGGATTTCGAACCTAGGTGCATCTGGACCACGATGTCCTCATTTTTTATAAAAATCCAAAATTATACAAATTAATAACGCTAACTCTCATTTTATGTAATAATGCTATATAAAGAACTTTTAAATAAGGCTTAATATATAATAGTATATACTAAAATACATAATGAATTATCAAGTCAATAGAGTAATATTGAACCTGCCTTTGTACAACTTCAACTGAATCGATTGTAAAACGATTACGGGATATTGTTTGAAATTCGGACCAAATTTCTAACTAAGCTTTAACCCCTACCATTAGTTTTTGCTAATTTTATAGTTTAAATATTATGAGTATGTAAATTTATTTGTTAACAATATATATGAAAAACTAGGTTCCCAAGTTCCCTCTGCTTACCCTGCCGTGTGCGGGATTCAGCGTGAAGCTGATAATTGAAATACATTGTAAGATTAAGATTATGATAAGCTGATAAGGACAATGTCATATTTGTAGCTCCCACAACTCTTTGTTACACAATCAGATATGCAATATATTTTTTAAAAATTATTAATCTAATAATGAATCAAAATAATAAATAAGTTATATTATATACATAAATGAAGCTTTTACATAATTATTTTTTGAGTATGACAGGATTTAACGTCACGCTTTTTGAACATGTTTTAATCAACAAGAAAATATAAAAGCTATGAAGAGATCACAAAAACAAAATGTTATATTTAAAAAAACAAAAACAAGGAAATTACTACCTCATCTCGGCAAAGTGCTCGGAGCCCTTAAACTAATTATCAAATTATAACACTTATGTTATTAGTTTAGAATAAATATAAAAAAAAAATTAAAACGAATGTTACAAGCAAATTTAAAAAGCGTATAAAAATTTTGAACGAAGCAGGATTTGAACCCGCGCCTCTGGAATACCGTTCCAGCGCTCTGACCAACTAAGCCATTCGTTCTCACCGAGCTCCGTCGAAATTCTTATACGCTTGTTACAACTTAACTTAAAAATAAGTTGTAACAAGCGTATAAGAATTTCGACGGAGCTCGGTGAGAACGAATGGCTTAGTTGGTCAGAGCGCTGGAACGGTATTCCAGAGGCGCGGGTTCAAATCCTGCTTCGTTCAAAATTTTTATACGCTTTTTAAATTTAAATTTAGTATTTTCTGTCCTAAGTGTGGAATAACACTTTAAAACATAAAAAAAAAATTAAAACGAATGTTACAAGCAAATGGTACGAGATCCAAACTGCGCTTTGGATAGGAATGATGAAAATTAGCTTTGAATTTCATTGAAAGCTACTATGAAGGGATTATTTTCATACTCGTTGACGTTAAATACTCCTTTTATCAAATAATTTGAAGTTTGTTTTGGTGTAAATAAATACAATGAAATTTAGTCATAGTTATTATGTATAGGACTAACTTTATTACCTACTAAATAACAACTATGAAATAATAAGTCTATGCACAATCAAAGTTTATTAAACACGTAAGAAAGCACAACACAATAAAGACAAGCAAAAGGATAGTTTAAGAGTAATAAGCACTGAGTAAGATGTTATATATAAAGTTCAAGCAAAGGAAATCGGAAAGAATTAAATAAAGCGAATTATAAAATTATAAATGAGAATAACGTATGTAGCTAGAAAGCGCAAGCGGGCGTGCGTTCGCCGTCGCGATAGGAAATCGGACTGATGCACCAGCGTATGCGTATGCGCAGAGCTCACCGCGAGACCGGTTTAACAATGAATGCCACTAAACGGGCAAGCGCGAGTGGATTTACAGCTTTACTTGCACGCCCGGTTCTGCTTGTACAATTAATAAAAAATAAATATAAATAAGAATTATATAAAAATAAATTAATTATTATACTATCATAAACTTAATATACATTTACAGCTACACTACCCCCCCGCTGAGACCGAAGGTTACGGAGGGCGATAGTAGTCCGGGAACCGAACCTCCCTACCACTTCTGGTCCTCTTCACTGCTGCATTTGATGGAGGAGTTGTAGTCGGCGTGGTAGTAATATGCCTTGGGAGATTGGCTTCTGTCACCAACTCGTCTTTGGCAATATAGGCCGGCTTCACCCGGTCGATGGAAACCGTGACTATCTTGTCCCGCATAGCCAACTTGAGGATCTTCTCATTTCTTCCAACTACGTTGTAAGGATCACTGTATGGGGGTTCAAGGGATCGACGACAAGCATCTTGTCGAAGGAAGACATACTCCGCCGTGGCCAGTTCCTTAGGGATGTAGAATGTCTTCTTTTGATGTCTGCCTGCAGGGTTTGGTGCCAGACGCGCCATATGGTGTCAAAGACGAGATGGGAAATCGGTTAATTCCAGATTTACCTCATTGGCAGGCACTAAGAACTCTCCAGGAAGAAGGAGTGGCTCACCGTAAACCAGCTCAGCTGCAGAAGACCCTACGTCTTCTTTCCAGGCACTTCGGATTCCTAACAATACAAGTGGAAGCACCTCTGTCCAGCTGGTTGTTGAGTGACACATTATGGCTGCTTTCAATTGACGATGGAGACGCTCCACCATACCATTGCAGGCAGGGTGATATGCTGTGGTAGGTCGATGCTGCGTACCCAAGATGCTGGTCAGAGTGCGGAATAGTTCACACTCAAACTGTCGGCCCCTGTCCGTAGTGGTTTTGTGGGGACAACCAAAGCGAGACACCCAGCCAGCGACGAAGGCGCGGGCACATGACTCGGCGGTGATGTCAGCAAGTGGGTACGCCTCAGGCCATCGCGTGAACCGATCGATTGCAGTGAGACAATATCTGAAACCAAAAGAATAAGGTAACGGGCCCACAACATCCATGTGGACATGGGAAAAGCGATTAGATGAAGTTTGGAATGCGGAAATGGGAGAATAGGTGTGCTGGGATATCTTTGAAAATTGGCATTCTTTGCATCTCTTTGCCTACTCTCGGTAATCCTTTTTAACTCCAGGCCACACGAACCTTTGCGTTATCAGTTTCACAGTTGCCTTAATTCCTGGGTGACTTAGCCGATGTAAAGCATCGAAGATAGGTTTTCTAAGCTCGGCTGTTGAGTACGGTCGTGGGTGCTATGACACATCACAGTACACGCTACTGTTCCAGTCAGCGTTTTTAATTTTCTTAAGTTTGAGTGCCGTAGTTTGGTTGTTAAGAAACTCTTGCAGTTCTGGATCAGTGTCCTGAGCGCGTGCAAGAATTTCGTAGTCTATTGGCGCTGATACGGCTTCTATTCTGGATAGGGCGTCTGCAACTACGTTTTCTTTTCCTTTCACATAGCGTATATCAGTAGTGAACTGAGATATATAGTCCAGGTATCGAAACTGACGTGGCGAGCATTTTTCACGATTACGTTGAAAAACGAATGTCAATGGCCTGTGATCCGTGTATATAGTTAAAGTACGAGCCTCCACCATATGTCGAAAGTGCCGAATGGCATTATAAATTGCCAGCAGTTCTCGGTCGTAAGGGCTGTATTTTTTCTGGGCACTTGATAACCGTCTTGAGAAGAATGCTAACGGCTCCCATGCCCCGCCATTTCGTTGCTGGAGCGCTGCTCCAATGGATGTGTCAGAAGCATCTGTATATATTGCTAACTCTGCATCTGTCCTGGGATGTGCTAATAATCATACTGACCTTCTCGCATCCTTTAGCTCCGGTGTAGTTGACTGTGTACTTATATCTGAGACCTGGTTAAAACCATCGCTTCCTTCTGCCTGTTACTCTCTTCCAGGTTATCGGCTATTTCGCAATGACCGCATTGGTCGGGGTGGTGGTGGCGTTGGTATCTATCTTCGCGACTACATCCCGGCTAGTGTTGTTTCTTGTTCTCCTCCTCTATCTAATGGGCCTCTTGAATACCTTTTTCTAGAATTGACTTTGCATCATACAAAGGTACTCCTCGGGGTCTTGTACTCCCCGAATGACCAAGTCAATTATTTCAGTACACTGGATAGTATTCTTGAGGATCTCCGACCCCAATATGAACATGTGATTTACATGGGCGACTTAAACACGTGCTTATTAAAAAATGAACGTAGAACTCATTTGCTAAAGGAACTAAATGAGTCCTATAGCCTACAAATTTTACCTATGTCTTCTCCCACTCACTACTTCCCTAACTGTAGGCCTTCTCTTCTTGATCTTATCTGTGTCTCCAACCCTAATCTTGTTTCTTCCCATGGTCAAACTTCCGCTCCGTTTTCCTTCCACGATCTGATCTTTCTATCTTATAAACTACGCCCCCCTAAGATTAGAGACAAAATTTTTTTTCAGCGCAATTTTAAGCATATGGACCTTGAACGCTTAAGAAAGGATGTGAGGAACATCGACTGGTCTTCCATAATGTCGGAAACTAATATTGACAATATGGTAGCATCTTTAACTACTGAACTGATTAACATCTACGATATTCATGCCCCAGTAAGACCAGTTCGTATGAAGCATGCGCCTGCCCCCTGGTTGACTCACGAGATTAGACACATTATGGCAAAACGTGACAAAGTGAAATCAAAATACAAAAAAAAACCTACTTCAGAAAATTTTGCTGAGTATAAAAAGCTGCGAAACATCTGCAACAGAATGTGTAGGGATGTTAAGCGCCGCTATTTTCACAAGACCATCCAGAGTCTCAGCCAGGCACAGGTTTGGAGATTTTTGGAGTCGTTTGGTGTAGGCAAGTCCTCTGAAACTGGTCAAGTCTCAGTAGATCTTCATTCTCTCAACTCTTTTTTTACAACTCCACCATTAAATGTAAATCCGCTAGTAAAATCTAAAACACTGGCTTTCTTATCCCATACTGATCTACCAGACTCTATTCCGTTTTCGTTCAAAGCTGTAACAGAGGATGACGTCAAGAGGTGTGTTAACTCCATTTCCACTAAAGCCTATGGAATTGATAATCTCAGCCTTGAGATGATTCTTCCTGTGTTAGAAAGCATTACTCCAGTAGTCACCCACATTATTAACTTTTCGCTGTCAAGTAATGTCTTTCCTTCACAATGGAAGAATGCTTATGTCATTCCATTACCCAAAACCTCAAATCCTACCAATGCCGCAGATTACCGTCCTATATCTATTCTTCCTGTCCTATCTAAAGTCCTCGAATCATTAGTCAATAATCAGCTTTATTCCTTTCTCTCTACCAACAATCTACTGTGTCCTTTTCAGTCCGGTTTTCGTCCCTTCCACAGCACAGTTGGAGCATTGTTGAATATTACGGAGGACATTCGGTGCGCTATGGATCAAACCAAGCTCACTGTTATGGTACTACTAGATTTCAGCAGTGCTTTCAACTCTGTTGATTTCGATATACTCCTTGGCACACTTCGGGCAGTCAATATCTCTTCTGCAGCTTTGAACTGGTTTCGCTCTTATCTCTTCGACCGCCGGCAGTGTGTAAAAACAAACGATTCTACATCGACTTGGCTTGAACTCACTGCTGGTGTTCCCCAAGGCGGCGTTCTTTCTCCACTTCTTTTCTCTGTCTTTATTAATAATATTTCAACAACCATTACTTCTCCCTTCCATCTGTATGCGGATGATTTACAGCTTTATCGTCACAGTAATTTAAATGAATTACCTGAAGCCATAGAAAGATTGAATAACGATCTTGGCGCTATACAATCATGGGCTGAATCTTTTGGTCTATCAATCAATCCAAAAAAATCACAGGCTATAATTATAGGTAGCAACAGACTGACTCATAGAATAAACTGGGATTCTATTCCAGCGATACATTACTCGGGTGTGCCCATTCCCTTTTGTAACGAAGTTAGAAATCTGGGTCTTATCCTCGATCATAACATGTCCTGGGCACCACATATAAATGCTATCAGCAGGCGCATGCATTTCTCTTTCCATTCTCTTAAGCGTCTCCAACACTTCCTCCCTCACAAAACCAAAATTATGCTAGCGCAATGTCTTCTCCTTCCAATTCTCGACTACGCGGATGTTTGCTATGTGGATGCGACCGAGGAGCTTCTTAACAAATTAGAGCGACTTCAAAATCTCGCCATACGCTTTATTTATGGTCTGCGCAAGTATGACCATGTTTCCCAGTTTCGTGCTCAACTTAATTGGCTCCCAATCCGATTTCGCCGTGATATGCACATCCTTACATTTCTTTTCAAGATCCTTCATTATCAAAATTTTCCTTCTTACCTACGCTCCCGTTTCAACACTCTTCCCCGTCCATCACGCTCTAGGCGGTCGTGTGTCGTCCCGGCGCTCGACATACCTATGAGCAGTACCAAATTCCTATATGCTGCTTCACTGTGGAACCAACTCCCTATTCCTATCCAACGATGTCCTTCCTTAATATCTTTTAAATCCCATTTAAAATACATCTTTTTCATTCTGTGAGCAACTAATTAAATTCAGACAGTTTTTTCTTATTTTTGATATTTAAGTAAAACAGCCACTCTTTACTCGTACATATGTATGTATGTATAGTATATGTGTATAAATATTTATTTAACATACTTATATATTATTTATTATGCATGTGTAATATTTATTTTTAAATATGTATTTGATATATGTATGTATATATGTATGTATAGTTGTATATAATCTAATATTTTATATATTTATTAGAATACTAAGCTTTTTCTTTATTATTATTATTATTTTTTTTTTTACTTAACGGCACTGTATTTTCATCCCGCTGTTTGATATTCATCCACTTCCATTGGTTGGCTGGAAGAAATTTCTTTAAGAAATAAGTCCACCTTTGTTAACTAGTTTTTAAGTTTGTATGTCTTTTTTTTTTTTTTTTTTTTTTTTTTTCAAGTGCAATAAAGAATATATATAATGTTGCATTTGCCAGACTAGTCTTACATTTGTTGAAATCGTTTTCCATTTCAGCTGTCAATGTTATATTTTGTGAAGCTCTTGTTTTTGGTCCAGAAAGAAGTACATTTAACGGCGCTTGCACTTCTGCTGCCCCTGGTACAAAGCGACGGTAAAAGTTGTACATTCCAAGAAATCGGCGCAACTCCTTTACCGTCTTAGGAACTGGAAAGTCTTGTAGTGCTTGTACCTTAACTGCAAGAGGTCGAATACCGTCTGCGGACACTTCATGTCCGAGGAAAATTATTTGACACCGGCCAAATTCGCACTTCGAGGTATTGATCAGCATTCCATATGATGCCAAACGCTTGAATAACTGTTGTAGATGACTATAATGCTGACTTTCTGATTCTGAGAAAATCAGAATATCGTCTAAATATCCGTAACAGAATGGCAAACCTCGAATAACCTCATCGATGAAGCGTTGAAAGGACTGCGCCGCGTTTCTTAACCCGAAGGTCATAAATGGAAACTCGAACAGCCCGAATGGTGTAGTGATCGCTGTCTTCTCGATGTCTGCGGGATGTACTGGAATTTGATTATAAGCCTTTACCAAATCAATTTTTGAGTATATCTTACTGCCGGCGAGTTGATGTGCGAAGTCTTGGATATGTCTGATGGGATACTTATCTGGTATCGTCCGAGCGTTTAAAGCTCTATAATCTCCGCAAGGTCTCCAACCGTTTTCTTTCGGAACCAGGTGTAGAGGCGATGACCAGGCACTATCTGATCTACGTGTGGTACCGTTCATCAGCATATCTTCAAATTCTTTCTGAGCCTTTCTGAGCCTATCTGGCGGGAGCCGACGTGGCCGGGAGGAAACAGGTTGTCCCGGAGTCGTGCGTATGTGGTGAGTGGTATTATGGTTCACCTCGCGTTGGATACCTGCTGGGCGAGTAATATCCGGGTACTCACGAAGGAGCTGGTGATACTTGCTTTCACCCGTCACAGCCTTGACTGAAGCTACTTCTACCTCTGTTTCTCCTGCAGGACGAACTGGTGTAGACAGCAAGGTAAGACCGTCTACTAGCCGGTGATTCCTCAGATCTACAAGAATATTATAAAATCTGAGAAAATCAGCACCTATTATTGGTTTTGTTATATCAGCTACGACAAACCTCCACATGTACGCGCGACGCAAGCCGATGTTCAGTTGCAGATGGATCCAGCCGTAGGTAGATATCTTCGTCCCGTTTGCGGCAAACAAGTCGTAGTTCACCCTTGCACGTGTTTCACGAAGGGATCGCAAAGGATATACACACAGATCTGAACCTGTATCTACAAGAAAATTTATTTTTGTATTTTGGTCGGTAACATATTGTAGTAAATAAAACAGAGTTGTGTGTAACAAAGTAATTATTAGAAATAAGATATTAATACAGAGAGAGCGGTTAACGAACAGAATACAAGATGACTAGGCAAGAGGCTATATATATACAAAAGGAAACGCGTCTAGAGGGCGCCTGTGACAAGGTATGGATGCGTTCCATATAAAGGCGTTTATTGGTTTATGGCTGTGTTCCAACATCCTCCCTTAGCCGTAAACCCATCTTCGAAGAGCAGTACTCGAGCATTAACTGGAGATTGCCTTTCGTCAACACATCAGCAACCATCTCATTAGTTCGAACATACTCAATGACGATTTTCTTGAGGCGCAGCTTATCTCGAACAAAATTATGTCGTATGTCTATATGTTTGTGCCTGGAAAGATAATTTTCGGTATTTGCAAGTTTAATAGCGCTTTGGTTATCACACATAATAGTTATAGGTAAAGTGGATAAATTAGGCCAGAACTCTTCCTGCATTTGTCTAAGCCACATAGCTTCCTGCGTGCAACTTGACAGAGACATATATTCTGCTTCCGTGGTGGAGAGTGCAACAGTAGGCTGCCGGCGTGAATTCCACGTGATTGCGCCACCTTGATGTAAAAATACATAGCCAGTACAGGACCTTCTATCACCCTCATCGCTAGCCCAGTCAGCATCACAATAACCAACTATAGAGGTTTCATTATTATTTTTAAATGATAAAACATAATTTTCTGTGTATTTCAAATATCGCAGTATACGTTTCACAGCAACCCAGTGCTGCATTTCAGGTCTACTATTGTATTTACTAAGAGTGTTCACAGCATATGAGATATCTGGACGGGTTCCCTGTGACAGATACAGTAGACATCCTATAACTTCTTGATATGGATAAATATCTGCAATTGAATCTACATTTTCTTTCACAACATATTTCATCTTTGGATCAATGGGTGTTTTTACAGTTTTACAATTGGACATTCCATATTTTTCTAATATGTCTCGTATATATTTTTGTTGTCCAATACATAATGTTTGTCCTTTATTTCTGTCTCTGTATACATGGAGACCAAGGCAGTATTTCAGTTCACCCAAATCTTTCATCTCAAATTTTCTGAATAATTCTCCTTTTATATGGTCTTTAGTTTCAGTGCAACTTGAAAATAAAATCAGATCATCAACATATACAGCTAGAAATGTAATATCTTCCCTTTGTACTTTATAATAAATGCAGGGATCCAATTGAGACTGTGTCAAACCAATTTCCTTCAATGCATGACTAAGGTTTAGGTTCCACTGCATACTAGCTTGCTTCAATCCATATAAAGATTTCTTCAATAGGCATACTTGAGTTTTATTTTCTTCAAAGTTTGGAGGTTGAGCCATGTAGATATCTTCTTCTATATCACCTTGTAGAAAGGCAGATACAGCATCCATTTGATCAATATCGAGGTTATATTTCACAGCCAATGAGAACAAATATCGAAGAGATGAGTATCGGATTACTGGTGAATAAACTTCATTGTAATCTGATCCTTTTCTTTGGGCACATCCCTTGATAACTAGCCTTGCTTTATATTTAACTATATCACTTTTTTCATTCATTTTTGTCTTATACACCCATTTACATGCTATAGCTTTCTTCCCTGCGGGTAAATCACATAATACCCAAGTATTATTTTTCTGTAATGACATAAATTCTTCTTCCATAGCTTTCTGCCAATGACTGGATTCTGAGCAAGACAAAGCTTCCTCCAAAGTAGCGGGGTCATTATTTAGTGCCAAACATGCATAATTGCAAATGTCATCATCATCTTCATAATATTTCTGACCTCCTCGGGGTCTTAGGTTTATGGAATAGTTTGAATCAATAGTGCAATCTGTGCTTGGTATATAAGTCAAATCATGATTTGAGGAATCTTTTATAGAGCTATAACTCCCTTCTGATATAGTTTAATCATTGTCAGAGCTGCGATTCTGTGTTAAAATATTATCACTTTCATTCAATGGTATAGGTATCGGAACAGGTTTCTGTAAATAGGTTTCATTAGTATGGTAGCCTTCCTGAAATGTTACATTTCTGCTTTTAGTGACCCTTTTAGTGTGTGGATCCATCAATCTGTACCCTTTTGTATTTTGACAATAACCCAGAAAAATCATTTCTTTGGCTTTTGGGTCCCATTTCAGTCTCTTTTCTTTTGGTATGTGCACCATGGCCTTACAGCCAAAAACTCGGAGGTGTGAGATTTTCGGTTTCATACCTGATAGCTTTTCCAGTGGTGTTGTATAGTCAAGGACTCTGACTATACAACACCACTGGAAAAGCTATCAGGTATGAGCTGTCTCCACTGCCTCTGCCCAATACATCTTTGGTAGCCCTGCATCGAATAGCATGCACCTAGCACGCTCTGAAAGTGTACGGTTCAGGCGCTCTGCTAGCCCATTTTGCTCCGGTGTGTATGGAGCAGTTGTCTGGTGCTTGATACCAAAACCTGTTAAAAATTTTTCAAAAGTATTATTCATATACTCTAAGCCATTATCGGTTCGCAGAATTTTTATTTTCTTATCAAATTGAGTTTCCATTTCATTTTTATACATTTCAAAGACTTCCTTTACATTTGTTTTATTTTTTAAAAAATAAACATTGACATAGCGCGAGTAATCATCAGTAAAAGTAATGAAATACCTGGCTCCTCCCATGGAAGGTGTCTCCATAGGGCCACACAGATCAGAATGAATTATTTCTAATGGTGCATTCGCTCTTGAGCCAACTTTATTAAAAGGAAATCTGGTCTGTTTACCTTTCAGACATGGAATACAATTTTCACAATTATTTGGATTATTGTTTTTTTTTTTAAAAATTACTCCTTCTGTGCATAATGGGAGCCTTCTGACATCATTATAATTCAGATGCCCCATTCTCCGATGCCACAGATAATATACTTTGAGAGTCTGTTAGTGACATAAATGCATTTTCACAAAAGATGTTTAATTTATACATATTATTTGTCAGTCTAGCTGTTGTTATTAATTGGTTTAGCTTATTATAAATCTTACAACCAGTTTTATTGAAAATCACTTTACAGCCATTCTTAACCAGTTGACTGACAGATAATAGATTAGTACTTAGTGTTGGAACATATAGAATATCTCTCAGCTGTATGTGATTAAGCTTACCATCTTCACCATATAAATTCAAATTTACATTACCCATCTGCTGTACGGGAATAGATGTATTATTAGCAACTATTATATTATTTATCGGAGCTGCCCGGATATCATACATCCCATCAGGCACATTTGTCATATGTGAAGAAGCCCCGGAATCCACATACCATTCCATATTGTTCGCTTGTTCATAAGTTGTTGAAAAAACTGCAGCAAAGCCTTTTGTATTAGTCTTCTTCTTGTTGCTACAAAACTTACTGATATGACCATACTCATTGCAATTGTAACAGCGTGGTTGTGGCTTGAAGTTTTTATTAAACTTATTTTTTGGAGTTACTTTTGTTGTGATGTTTTGTATAAAGAACAGAGACATTTGACTCTTTAACCTCCTGAAGTAACTTCATTTTTATTGAGTCTGTACTTATCTTTACACCAGAGCTCTCTAGCCCCATAATCATAGGCTTGTATTGTTCCGGCAAACCAGCCAACATTAACGTCCCTAGCCATTCGTCATCCACATTAAAGCCAATATTACGTAACTTATGAGCTGTAGTTACTATTTTGTTCACATATTCTTCAATAGTTGAACAGCAGTCTAATGTGGTATTGACTAGATCACGGAGTAATCCCACTTTTCTTGTTAAGCCAGAGTCTTCGAACGCATTTTGTAGATTTTTCCATACTTCGGCCGATGTCTTTGCATCGTGTACATGTATGTAATTTACCGGATCTACGAGTAAAATCATCTTAGACTTTGCTTTCAAATCAAGCTTCGGGTTTACTGATTCTCCATCGGGTTCTACGCAGCTCCACAGATCCTCATGCTCCAAATACGTTTGCACTGCGAATTTCCAAGTGCTGTAGTTCTCACGTCCCAATAATTTGTCTATTTGAACATTAGACATAGCCATTATTTAAAATTTCTTCGGTGCAAATTCAAATTTATATGCTATAACGGCTAATCTAAAAATCGAGAAATCACGCAGAAGTATTTTGGTTACTTTGTACGATCGGACAACTTTTTACTTTTAATGGCCCATAACCTGTAGTAAATAAAACAGAGTTGTGTGTAACAAAGTAATTATTAGAAATAAGATATTAATACAGAGAGAGCGGTTAACGACCAGAATACAAGATGACTAGGCAAGAGACTATATATATACAAAAGGAAACGCGTCTAGAGGGCGCCTGTGACAAGGTATGGATGCGTTCCATATAAAGGCGTTTATTGGTTTATGGCTGTGTTCCAACACATATAAACGGCTTTGTGTTTTATGGCAGTCGCTCGCCGCTACTTCCGGCTGCCTTTGGAGTTTAACGCCAACGTCGTTGTATAAGTGCACGGCATTGTACATTTGGTGGCTCGATTACCAAACCTATTATGATACCAGCAGTAGCCGTCAACCCGTGGTCTGGATTTTGAAAGGTCACGACTTTGCCTTGTAGTATAGGTACGGTTAGAACTATGGTGTAATTGTCTACTGTGGGAACGTGATCTATTTAATTGACCTGTCAAAGAAGCGACTTGCCGCGTCAGCTCTTCAATGCGCTGAGCCATGTCATCCATGCTGCCACTAGAGCCTGGATCTACTCGTGACACAACAGGTGTGGGTGGCGCGATTTCATAGACCCTATCAGCCAGCTCAGCTACCTCCTCTAAGGAACCCGTCTGCGCCGCTATCACCGTTTGAATGCTATGACGCAATCTATTTGACCACAGTGTCCGTAAAAATGAATCTGGTATTGATTTACCAGCTAAAGTTCGCAAATGCTGTAAGAATTGAGAAGGTTTACGGTCTCCCAGTTCTTTATGGTCTAAAAGCTGCTTCACCTTCTTTTCTTGTGACTGGGATAAACGGTTTATTAATTCAAATTTTAATTTTTCATATTTGCCCGTTGCGGGTGGATCTGTAATGACGTCCTTTACTTCAGCGGCAAATTGTTGGTCCAATTGCGAAACAACATGGTAAAATTTTGTCGAGTCCGATGTGATTCCCGTTATAATAAATTGCCCCTCAATTTGAGCAAACCACAGTGCAGGTTCTTGAGCCCAAAATGGAGGTATCTTTAAACCAATTTTGCAAACTTGCTCCGCGCCGCCCTTTTGGTGCGCGTCGATCGACATTTTTAAATACGAAATCGGTTAAAATTCGAAAAGAACAAAAGCTATTTTACGCGACAGTTAAAATTATTTGAATGCCCTACTCTGTGCACACGCGTTCTTTATCGGGGTCACCAGTATGGTTATTATGTATAGGACTAACTTTATTACCTACTAAATAACAACTATGAAATAATAAGTCTATGCACAATCAAAGTTTATTAAACACGTAAGAAAGCACAACACAATAAAGACAAGCAGAAGGATAGTTTAAGAGTAATAAGCACTGAGTAAGATGTTATATATAAAGTTCAAGCAAAGGAAATCGGAAAGAATTAAATAAAGCGAATTATAAAATTATAAATGAGAATAACGTATGTAGCTAGAAAGCGCAAGCGGGCGTGCAATGAAATCGGACTGATGCACCAGCGTATGCGCAGAGCTCACCGCGAGACCGGTTTAACAATGAATGCCACTAAAAGGGCAAGCGCGAGTGGATTTACAACTTTACTTGCACGCCCGGTTCTGCTTGTACAATTAATAAAAAATAAATATAAATAAGAATTATATAAAAATAAATTAATTATTATACTATCATAAATTTAATATACATTAACCGCTACATAGTCATTAAAAACCTGTTTTATAAAAGCTTACATTTTGAAAAGTATTATTAGTTATTCTTTCTATGAAAAATATTTATATTTACAAATTCGTTTGCCTATCTCATGTTAAGATGTGTATGTTTGCTAAAACATTGCATGTTGAATGACGGAACTCAACGTCGTCCTTAGTCCTCCCGAGCAAAGCACATCGGTAATTATTGAAACCAAAAAATACATTTACCATAAAAAAATAAACATACAATTTTATTACACGAATCCTCCAAATATACACAAATCCTCGCCCAAAACTTATAACTTATACTCGTAACTTACCTTGTTTGGTTGGTTTTATTTTAATTTTGTCAGTATCACACTGATATCCCAGACATGGCACGGAAGTTCGCACTTAGTATAACCTACCTTTCACTCCGTTCCCATAAAGACACTTTCATTCTTGACTTTCCGTCGAATTTGGGGCACTGCGTGTTAAGTAGAATCTTCCGCCTCGTACATGGCCTCAGGGCGATCCTCATGCTCTTTACGTAGCCTTCATCTATAATGTCGAAGATACTGTGTTTTTGAAGGTCAATCGAGGTCCCCTCTCTTACCACTCACTTTTCCTTCAATATTATTTTTTTTATCATTCTTTCATCGTTGAGCCACCAAACCATCTAAGCTCGTTCTTCTGCAATAATATATGAATAATTTAATTAATATATACATTCATTGCTGTCTAATGACATATACGACAATATTTTCGCTACAAAAAAGAAACACAATAATAAAATAAATATTTCAGAAATATGACAAAAGAAGGAAAGGAAACTACTGACCCATATCTTAAATAATATATTTAATACGGTATTTCCGGTATGATTGGTTTCCCGCATCCATTGTGCCTGTAAATAGATCTTCAAACGCAGACTAAACGACTGTCGTGGAGGTAGATATAAAATACCGCTTCCACTGTCTTGGACTCTATAGGAGAGATAGGAAAAAAAATTATATTATTATTAAGTATATTTTTTTTAGATTACCCCTTCATTCCTTACCTACTGACTTATTTAAAACACAATAATTTTGAGTGGCGCAACATAACGCTGCCATCTTTTTTGTTACCACAAATACAAAAAAAAAACAATCTACCAACGATAGTTGAACTCATAACCTTCGCTTCGACAGTAATATAAGGATACGCTACCATATAAGCACATCGATGTCAAAAATCTCCTTTTTGCCAATATATACTCCTCCAATAGAGAAGGTATTGTTTCATGTATTTTTGCCTGCAAACTGAAAAGCGAAGCATGCAAAATCCCTTCAAAAGAACAAAACTTTTCAAACTGCTACGGCGAATTTTTTAATCTTTTTTTTACTGACCGTACACAAACAGGCGAGTGCATGCGGACTCTCAATAAGCGTATTCTAGTAAAATCATAATATGACCGTAGATCTTGACAATAGTAAAAGATCTACGTTTTCATATCGTAATTTGTATTGTAATCATCTTTATATTACATGATGGTCGTCTCTTCAAATCCATAAAAAAAAAACATTGGCACTGTTTATAAATAGTTAATGCAATATGGCACGAAAAAGTGGGGCGTAAAATATCTATATTTTTTATTAAATCACAGATTTTTTTTTATTTGAGTGTCAAAGCAAGCATTAATTCAGTATACGTACCTATTTGTTAAGACTGAAGTGGTTTTTGTCTACTCATATCGTTTCCTGAAGTGAATTTCAAGATACATACACTTTAAAAAGTACGAAAATGAATATTATCAATAATTAAAAACATTATATAGAAATAATAATTGATCATACGAGTAGGTATTATATTAACTCCGTTTCTCATTTGCCTTTTAATTTTGGACAGATTGCGTGTTGAGTGGCGGAAATAATAGTTAAAAATAACAAATAAATGAGTAATTTATCTTTGTGTGTTGCCACGTTCCATTGTACGAAATACGAAATTCAACGCTGCGATTTACCAGAGCGAAGTAATGAAAATATTTCATATGATAATATATGTATATGTATATATATATATATATATATATATATATATATATATATATATATATATATATATATATATATATATATATATATATATATATATATATATATATATATATATATATATATATATATATATATATATATATAATATATATATATATATATATATATATATATATATATATATATATATATATATATATATATATATATATATATACATATATATATATATATATATATATATATATATATATATATATATATATATATATATATATATATATATATATATATATATATATACATATATATATATATATATATATATATATATATATATATATATATATATATAAATTTGACACAGTTTATATTTATTTAGATTATGTAATCGTAGCAAGCGTAGCAGAAAACGTAGCTTTTGCCATTCGCTATATAAATATGTACCATTTACTTTCCAAGACTATTTCTTGAACATATAGAAGAATATAAACATATACAAGTGTAACTTGTAACAAACATCTAAGAATTTCGACGTAGCTGGATGAGAGCGTATGGCTTAGTTGGTCAGAGCGCTTGGCCGGTATCTAAGAGGCACAAGTTTAAATCTCGCAACGTTCTTTGTTTTATACGTCCTCTTTCTAAGTAAATACTTTAAAATTGGTAGAAACAAGTAATATGTCAGACAAAATTGATCAAAATCATGAAATTGGTGTTTTTCTTTCCTAAATACGGAATAACACTTTATTTTTTTTTTTTTATTTATTTTTTCTTTTTCAGCTTCACGCTGTATCCCGCATTAGGCAGGGTAGGCAGAGGGAACGGAAGTGAAACCTAGTGTTATGACCCCACTTTCCGCCGAATTTGAGGCATTGCGTGCTAAGTAGCGGAACTCAACGCCGCGCTTTGCCTTATTACCAGAGCGAAGAAATGAAACATTAAATATTTAAATTGAAAATATTAAATATTTCATTTCCTCGACTGGGGATCGAACCCAGAACCTGTCGGTTACAGTCACACTCTTGTGCCGCTGCGCCACGACAGGCCTCGAACTTTAATAAAAAATCTTTAATAATTACTTAAAAATCTGACCAACCTGTACAGACATAGGAGAAATTAAAAAATAATATATAAAGGTTATTTAATAATGGAATATGGCCCAAAATAGTGATTTTTGTAATTATTCTCTGTTTTTCTGTGGATTTGTAAGGGCTAATCACAGAAACGGCCAACCGTAACCGTATCAGAAAACTTTAAATAAATCGATATACAGTTTATATTTTGGTTCCTTCCTTGAACAATTAATGTTTCCTCATTTAAACCGAAAAATACATAAAAAAATATATGTACCATTTAAAATATTTACTTTGACAAAATTCCTTAAAAGAATATAATTTTTCATGAATCCCACATTAGCGTTTGGCGTTCCGTTTCGTTCTGCCAATTCTACTAAAACTTTAACTTGAAACTAAGATAAGAATGATGAAATTACAGTTTAGAATGTATAGATATTATCTTTAAACTGATGACGTTATTAGAACAAGAAAGTAATTGAGAAAGGAAGAAAGAAAGAGTAAAAAGCAAGAAAAGCAAGAAAGAGTAGAAAGAAAGAGCAAGAAAGTAGTAAACAAAATAGTATAATTCAAGCAGACGAAACCGAGGGCGGGTCGCTAGTCATAAATAAACATTCAAGCCTACGATACTTACGTTCAACTTGACATCCATTTACATATGTTCATTATTAGTTATTTAATGTGAAGCTATCGCTCCGGCTTGTTTGCCAGCAAATACAATTGTAACGAACGCCAATATTGATACTGTTCACAATAATTTGAAATGATTAAATGTTTTTTTTTAATATCTTTCCTGATAATCTTTCACGCTAGCCCGTAAATGGCAAGATAGGCAGAGGGAATTTGGGAACATAGTGTTTTGACACTCCGTTTCGTTTACTACTTTCCGAATTCGAGACATTGCGAGTAGAGTGGCCTGAGAATTGAGCTCTGTCGTGACGCAATATTTTCAATTTAAATATTTAATGTTATCATTTCTTCGCTCTGGTACAAGGCAAAACGCGGCGTTGAGTTGCGCCACTCAACACGCAATGCCTCAAGATCAGCGGAAAGTGGAGAACAGAAGTGGAACGGAGTGTCTTAACACTAGGATCTCAAGTTCCTTCTGCCTACCCTGCCATGTGCGGGATACTGCGTGAAGCTGAGTAGAATAGAGTGGCGGCACAATACGCCGCGATAAATCTCATTATCACAGCGAACAAATGAAAATAATAATAAATATTTAATTTCCTCCAGTATGAATTGAACACTTAACTTGTCACAATTTTTTTCAATATATTTAAAATTGTCGAACTTGCCGTCGAATACTGTGTCCTCACAACATTTGAAAGAGTATGTGATCTTTCTTTTGCTGTTTTCATAATATCTACGAATTAAAAAAAAAAAAAAAATTATTCAAGATATTGTACGAATAATATATTTTTAATTTGAAATAAATATATTAAAATAAAATGTAAATGGAAATATAATCAATTTATACAAACTAACATTAATAATTCTTATCTCTAATAACTTAACTTAACTTAACCCAACAAAAGTCAAATTCAAATAACTAAGTTGAAATAACTAATAGTTTTGATTACACATGACAGGTTCTAAGAGACCAAGGATTAGGACCACAAATATAGTTTACGTTGAGATCTTCACTATATACATATATATATATATATATATATATATATATATATATATATATATATATATATATATATATATATATATATATATATATATATATATATATATATATATATATATATATATATATATATATATATATATATATATATATATATATATATATAAAATGAACAAGTGCGTTTGTATTTTTAAAATGAAGGCAACACTGTTTTGCAGCGACGAGCGGCGTCGTAATTGATTTTGTTTTAAGCGAAACAGGATATCCTCGCGGCTATTTCATCCTCATCTATAGAGATTCCTTATAATATCGATGTTTATATATGTTCATATATAATATAAATATATTGATTGTTTTTAAGGACACCGTGTTGTAGTGGCACAGCATTTGACTACATCGAGTTCCAACACTAACCCCACAATAACATGGGGAACGGAGTGTCTTAACAATATACTGCCGTTATTGGCTAAATAAAAAATAAATTAAATGAAATTTTATTAATATATCAAAATTGTGTACTTCATTATTATATTTATATTATTATATATTAAAATATATACAAACTTTTTTCATATAAACAAGAAATACAACAAAAATTATGACTAAAATGGATACTAAAAAAATCATCAACCATCGACTGTAGAACATCACTTATATTAAATACAAACGAGTATCCGAAGGAAGACGGATCACATCGATTCCATTATCATAATTTTATCTTTTAGTCTGTCCGTTTCGTTCAGGTTATGGATACGACAAAAAGGTTACTATGATTACTTTAAGATTTTATATATATTTTTTTTACTAACGTTTAAAGCATTAAAAATTCGAATGAAAGAAACTCAATAAGAGAGTGCTGAATAGGAATATTATACAAGTTAATATATAATAAAATATATATAACGGAGCGTTGATTTACTCCCTCCACTAACAAGACAATGCACGGCGTTGAGTTCTGCCACCCAAAACGCAGGGTTTCGTGATGAATGTAACTTTACGCTATTTTCATTCTGTAGGGAACAAGAGGGGAATCAAGTGATGAGATACTCAATTAATATTTGATAGTTAATCAATAAATAATTGATTGATCAACTATCTATATATTTTATTAGTAATTATATTTAATTTCATACTGTATAAGTACGATATGTACTTAAAAAAATGTCCTATGATATTAAGTTTGAAAGAATAAGTAACTTATATAATAGGAATAGTCGCAGTGCATAGGCACAAGAGAGCAAATGTAAACGCCATAAATCGTGGGTTTCATTCCCACTCGAGGGTATGAAACATATATATAGTTTTTTTTACTCTAGTAACGAGGCAAAACGCGGTGTTTGATTTCTATCAGTAAAATTGATAGAGTGTGTGATGGAAATTTTTGATATTTTCTTATGGAGATGGAGATAATGAAATATTAAATACGATTTTTTTCATATCGCCGCTCTGGTAACAAGACAAAGCGCGGCGTTGAGTTCCGACAATCAACATGCAATGTCATGTTCTGTTAAGAGTGGAGAATAGTGGCTGAATTACCAGTCCCAGTATCTCAATGTTAGGTCCCCAAGTTCCCTCTGCCTTCCTGGATGATAAAATTTATTAAAAATAAAAATTTTCAATACAAATCGTTCCAAAAGTTACCTTTTATAACAAGATGTAGGATGTAGACAAGCAGTCGACTGGAGTACCAACTTGTCCCGGAGGCACGTACGTTATGTTTTCAATTCTATGCTGAGTTGCTGCTTGTGCATTTACTTCGCAGATCTTTAGGAAAGGTTTACACGATAAATGGTTTTTTATATTAATTTATTTTTCATGTGATAAAATTCATTTTGAAAAAGTATTTTTTTCTAATAAATTATCGTTAATAAGAACGCTTCACATGTAGTAATAATTAGGTGCAGTGTGATTTATTAATAACTAATAATTTTCTGAAAAAGTCTTTTCATTTTCGTCATCAGCCGTTTTCATCTTCTTGTCCTTAAAAATATATAAAAAAAAGCACATTAAATCAGACATAGAAAGCTAGCCAGAGAGATCATACTCTGTTAATGTATTCATTGTTTTAAGTTCGTATTGGGAATAGAGTGGTGAAATTCAATGTCACCTTAATTCAATGTCCCCCCCGTAATAGATATATAAATTCGGAACGCAGTCAAAATGAATTATTTTCGTTTCTACCATTCTAATAACAAATCAGAGTGCCGCGTTGAGTTACACTTATACTTCTCAACGTTAAAAATTGGGTTAAGAACTAAGAATTGAGTGTCTTAGCAGTGAGGTCCCTGTGATTACATGCTTTATCCGGGCACAGCATAAAGATATAAAACAATATATTTGAAATAAAAATTGAACAATCATCTAGCTAAACGATCCTTTAGTGGTCTGATTATAAAATAAATATATCTACTCATTATATAATACAGCATATCAAAAAATAATATTTTTACCTTTACGTTATAGTCCACACATGGTGACGTTAGCGAGGTAACTTGGGAACCTAGTGTAACACTAGGTTCCCAAGTTTCCTTGTGTGTGGTCTCCAATTGTCTTAAAGACACTCTGTTCCATTCCCCACTAAGTTTTTATTGTTATAGCAAAAACACCAAATTGAGGCCTGTCGTGGCGCAGCGGCACAAGAGTGTGACTGTAACCGACAGATTCTGGGTTCGATCCCCAGTCGAGGAAATGAAATATTTAATATTTTCAATTTAAATAATTAATGTTTCATTTCTTCGCTCTGGTAATAAGGCAAAGCGCGGCGTTGAGTTCCGCCACTTAATACGCAATGCCTCAAATTCGGCGGAAAGTGGGTAACGGAAGTGAAACCTAGTGTTATGACACTCCGTTCCGTTCCCTCTGCCTACCCTGCCTAGTGCGGGATACGGCGTGAAGCTGAGAAAAAAAAAAAAAAAAAAAAAATAACAACAATAAAATGTGTTCTCCAGTCCACACTGTGTACAGCTGTCACTATTCGATAACACAGCAATATTCTTTCATACATTGAATTTGTTTAGAAAATTCTTGTAACGGTAGAAGTAGGCAACTTGTTCAATATAACTTTTGTTTCAACCACAATAGATTCATTTTTCCATTCAAAATTCAATTTTTTTATTGAAAACGTTAAAAGTCATTTGATTCAGTCTTTATTGTCGTTAGGCAACCCGCATATGTTCGTCCTCCTACCCTGACTGGGTAGGACTTAGTAATCTAGTGTAAATACACTCTGTTCTCTTTAAGAAGCTTTCGTTGACCACTTTCCACTGAATTAAGAACATTCCGTGTCAGTCGTAAAACTTAACGCTGCGTTTATCTCAGTGTCTCGATATTAGAGTATTACAAAAAACTTACAATTAATAAATTATTTTCATAGTATCTTTGAAGACCAACAAGCACCAGTTGATAGGCAGCCGGCACGGCAGTAATGTGCTGTAAGGGTGTATACAAACTGGATTCTGACTGTGGTTTATCATATAGGTCAAACAAAGAGAAGCGACGGTGTTAGGGTGAAGAAACACATCTCCGAATCAAATATCAAAGTCAGCTGTGTGTGAGCATACATCGAACAAATCCAACCATTACATCAGTTTTGATAAACCCCACATACTCGCTAGAGAGAGTAGATATATCCCTAGAATGATCTGCTTGAGTTAAGATCTATTTATGTTAAGTATTTTTTACTCAGCTTCACGCTGTATCCCGCACATGGCAGGTTAGGCAGAGGGAACTTGGGAACCTAGTGTTAAGACACTCCGTTCCCCACTTTCCTACGAATTTTGAGGCATAGCGTGTTGAGAGAGAGCGAGGAACTAAAAACATTAAATATTTAAATTGAAAATATTAAATATTTCACTTCCTCGAGTGGGGATCGAACCTACAACCCAGCGGTTACAGTCACACGTTTTGTGCCGCTGCGCCAGGACAGGCCTTTTAATTTTCTTTAATTATTTAAACTTACTTTAACTGTAATTTATTATTCAAGTCACTGTTGTAATACATAAAATATATATTTGGAGTAACGAATTTGTACTTGAAGTATATGGAAGTTTACAAGGTATCCTTTATAGATTATTTCTTTTTTTGATTGTAGTATTGACAAGGATAAAAAAAATGTTAATTGTATTTTTGTTTGCCTTTAATGACGCATTGGCACAAACGTGACGTGATAAATTGTAGATACGATCTCCACTCGAGGGATTTTTTTATATTTTCATTTCTTTGCTCTGGTAACAAGGCAAAGCGCTGCGTTGATATCCACCACTGAAGACGCAATAACTCAATTTTTTCGAAAAGTAAACCACGGAATGTCTTGACACTAGGTTTCCACGTTTGTTCTGCTTACACTACCATGTGCCGGATACAGTGTGAATTTAAAATGAGTACCTATATCTATCTTTCAATTATACTGATTTAAATACATAATTGAATTGAAATTCACACTAAAAATTAGATTAGGACGAGGCGCAGAGGCACAAACGTGTGACTCAAGTCAAGTTATGGGTTGAACTCAGTTATCTTACTTAGCTCAAGATAACAAAATATATAATATTTTCATCTTCATTGGTCTATAGCCAAAATGTGTGTCTTTTAGTTTATACAATTTTCTAAACAATAGCTCTAAAAATTTTAAAGCTAAAGTTAAGCGAAATTTAAAATCAATAAATACAATATATACTATATAGTGAGCGTTCTAAGCGAAACATCGTTAGCTTGAACTATCGACGGATGCTTTCAGCCGCTAATGACGCGCGCAGGGTTGCCCCTGATTGATTACTTAACAATGTGCATCTATGGATTTGTATGTACGAGTACATGTACTTATACTGTTTCTCTTTATTTTGTGTAGCTTCACTATCCCCTATTAATCAATGTTAAGACACTGTTTCCCATTTCTGCATGGATTTTGGAGACACTTGAAACGAGAAAAAGAAAATAATTTATTACCTCCAAAATGGAAAGTGAACCCATAATATTCAGATGAAAAGTAAGAGAACTGTTCCACTGGAGATATTCACACTATTATGATAAGTCAGTAAATCTATAATTATTTACAGTATAAACGAAGAGTAGGGCCCGTCGTGGCGCAGGTTAACAAGCGTGCGGCTGTAGATTGAAAGCTTGATTCCCACTAGAGTAAGTTAAATATTTATTTAAATTCCCTAGTTCTGGTATAGAGGCAAAGCGCGGTATAGCGTTTCGCCACTCAACACGTACTGCCTTAAAATTAGTGAAAAATAGGGAACGCAACGGAGTGCCTTAACACTAGGTTCTCTCGCAATACCCCCTACCCTATCATCTACGGGTTGGTGTTAGTGTGAAGCAAATAAATGATCATATTAACCAGAAAAACCAGGTAAAATAACTAGTTTGTCACAGCCCATGTCGTATACAACCCTGTCGTGAGTTAGCTTCGTTTACGCAACGACAGTTTGGAAAACACTCAGATGCTCGCTCGAAGCCTTGTTATAAAACTCTTTGAGGACCACTCAACATAACGTGTGTACTTTAAATCGGAAATAAAGGCTCCTCGTGCACAGGCTTAAATGTTATATATTTAAAGACAAATTTTTATTTGCGGTCGAGCCCCAGGTCAAGTATGACTGATTAAAGATTTTGTAGCTTCATGCTTCCCACGCATGGTGGAGGTACCTTGGGAACCTAATGTCGAGATACTTAATTTCGCTCCCTACTTTCCGCCAAGTTAGAGGCTATGTGTATAGTGGCGAAATTCAACGCCACGTTTAATCTAGTTACCAGTTAGAATCGAAACCACAACCTGCCGATTTCACGGTCACAAGATTGTGTTCCTGCGCCACGATTGAGCTCTATGATCAATGAAACTGTTCATAAATTTAAATACAAATCAAAAGATAGTTATTCAATTACATTGTTGCAATATTTTTTGATCATAGGTAGGTAGGTAGGTTGGTAGGCCTCTGGCTGTTTCTAACTCGTCGGCTCTTTTTAGCAGAAATGTCGACAGGCAGTAAACTATGGGCGTACATTGAAATATTTTCCAAGAGAGGAGGGGAGAGCGAATATTATTGTGTAAATATTTGTTTTCACAAGCACAAACTTGTAAATTTGAACGAGATAGGTTGTGGGTTTGATCCCTATTTGAGGAAATGAAATATTTAATATTTAAATATTTTATGTTTTTATTTCATCGCTCTGATAACAAATTAGAGCGCGGCGTTGAGTTCCGCCACTCAACGCCCAATGCCTCAAATTCTGAGAATAGTGGGGAATGGAACGAAGTGTTTTAAAACCAGGTGTTTAAGTTTCCTCTGTCTACCCCGCTTTCATACAACGTGAAGCTTCACGAGTGGGTGCGTGAATTTTTTACTTCTAAAAAATCTCGAGCTATCCTGGCGATAGATATGGATGGATGCAATAGGCGGTTAGGAGTTAAAACTTTTAGTCATTTTCTAATGGCACATTCTAAATGTTGTAAGATCAACCATATATAATATAACCTTGAAAGAAACGGAGTGTCTCGCCCGATAACGGAATAACAACAGAATATCCATAGTGAGAAGCTGTAATTTTAACATTTAACATTTCATAACATTCTTTCAACAAAAAAAAAATCTTTAGATATTAGGATAAAATACCAGTAAAATTGCCCTGCTAATTGCAACGTAAAGAGAACTTATAGCTAATTAATACTCTTAATTTGACCTTGCTGCTGGAGATAGAAAAGAAAAAGATAAGCATACTGAAAATGTGGATCAGGAGTAAGATACTCAGGATATTGAGGACCCCCTCCTTACAAATGTATCCATACTCAAGGAACTCTGCATCAAAGAGGGACTATGAAGTTAGTAAAACCCCATATTCTTAACTTTTCGGTCACATCTCCAGGGAAGGAGTTATATAATTTTACAATTTAACATCTAAAAATTTACACTTTGAATTTATTTTTATTTTTTGAACATCAAATATTTATACGACTTTAAAAAAAAAACGAAAAACCAATACCAAATCGATATTAATAATGACAAAACAAAGATTTTCTTCCCTTTTCTATACAATAAAAGTAAATTGGTGGCAAACGAAGCGTCCTCAAACAAACTAAACACAATCTCTGATCTGAAACGTGCCCAGACGACGCCGCGTCATCTGATAAAAACCACTTAACCGATAAAATAGTTAAAGATGTACTTGAGCAAGATAATATACAGACTGACTCATTTTTCTTTGAAAATGAACAAAAGGAACGTATTTGGAGCATGTCTGTTGATCTATAAAATATATATTCATATATTTCTTGTGGACAATATGTTCAGTTTTCAAATGGACATTTTTACATTATTTCTATAGCTTGGGATTTCCAAAATCATAACTTTACATAAATAGAGAAAAATATTCATATCTCAATAATGATTTTGTAAATGATAACACACTTTGTGTATAAAGTGCTCGCTCTAGTCTATTTCAAATGTATCATTGTTATTAGTAAATGTAGAATGAATCTGTAAATATTTTATGTAAAAAAGAAAATGATTCGCCCCGTTTCATGTCATGATCGACGTCTCATGTTTTAACAATAAGCTGCCTCTGTCTACTCTACAACGTGAAGCCGAAAATAAATATTAAAATGACAACAAAATAATATAAAAATATCATTTTACTATATCCATAAAAGTCTGCCCTTGTTTTATCTAGATCTAACAAAAACCAACGTAACGAATACTATTGGGATTAGTTAAATATTTGAATATATCACGATAGGGTGAATGGTCTAGAAACGCATACGGGACTGGCAAACAAGCCTTTGTATTACATATACATAGGTATTTGTACGAATATGTGAATATTATATTCTCCATACCTTTGAGTCTATTTTAGTACATTGATATTAGTTGTAAATTCAAATTCAAAAGAAATGGAAACGGGTTGTCAACAAGGGTCACTGAGTTCCCAAGTTCCCTTTATCTACCCAGCCATATACGGGACACAGCGTGAAGATAACTACAACAGCCTTTGATAGTATTGCAGTGCAAAAAGACAAACGACTGTAGTTGTTAGTTCAAAAAAAAAATATTATACAACAATTTGAAAAAAAAAAAAAGAATTTTATCCAATCAATGAAAAAGTATTGAATCGTTGTTTGTGAAGTCGATTCTTGCTTGGATGGAATATTTAATTCTTCCATTTCCTCTGTCTGGTGGAAGGGAATCACGTTGAATTTCGCCAGTCATTACAAAATGCCAGAAGAATTCGGCGGAGAGAGGTGAATGGAGTGTCTTTTAGACATTAGGTTCTTAGATTCCCTCTGCCAACCGTTCTATGTGAGGCATACATGGGATATGTGAAGGTAGAAAACAATATTTGTATTAGACATGCAGTAATTAAAACAGGCGATAATTTGAGAACAGTGTCTTTGCTAGTGTATAAAAAGCTCAGCGCTCGCAGTTGTATGCGGAATACAGTATATTATTATATTTTTTGAACGCGTTATAAAAAATAATCAGGGTGAAATTTTTAAATTTGTCACACAATAGTTACAGTATGAAGTTGCAGTCGTGTGAAGTTGCAGCTGTCGCCTTGTTTCACTGTTTTCATATAAGTACGATTTATATGTGCTGATAAATTATATTCATTCAATATTTTGATTAATATATTTACTGTTCGTAAATATTAGGAAAAAATGAAAAAAATGTGTTTATAGATTTTTTCAAGTGCTCCAATATAATTGAGGTTATCCGAATGTATTATTTATTGATATAAATTAAAACATTATTATTTTACATAATTTGTATTAAATGTTATTAAATTATTAATGTTAAACATTTATTATTGTTTATTCAATATTTTAAAAGTAAATATGTAAATAAATTGAATAATGAATTCATTTTAAATTTCTTTGAATTTAAGTTTATTGTAATTAAATCAATTTGCATACAAATAAAAGCTATTTTTAATGATACCAAAGAAGTATAACTTCTCACGCGCGTACATAATTACACGCATTTCAATTTTTTTCTCTATGACGTTATACCAAGTTCCCTCTGCTAGCCCAGCCATGTGTGGACAGCGCGAAACTAGAGAGAACATTTTTTTTTATTATTTATTCTGTATCCCGCATATATAGTAACTGACAAAGTCGCGCATACAGTCGACTTCACCACTTCTCCACAACAGCTTTTATATGATTTTTATATGATTTTTCTTCTCAACCATGGAAAATGCATAAAATCTTTGAAGTCTACTAGAAAAAATAACAAACTACATATTTTATAAAGTTAAAATGTAGATAAAAGCAGCAACCACACGTCGCGTCGTTCGCAGAAAGTCCATTTGCTTATTAGCAAGTTATTTTCTTTATGTAACATACTCTCGTTAGTGCAACTTTCAGGTCGTCAAAGGAAAGCTTGCGAAGCTTTATATTAATAACTAATGAAATTTATTCAAAATGTATGCATATAAAATTATATGGTCTTTGATTTGAACGTAATAAAATATATTTGTGCGTATAATTTCAATAGACATCGTGGCGCAGGGGAAAAGCTTGTGACTGTAAAACCACGGTTGTGGGTTCGATTTCCAATGGGGGAATTTAAATATAAATATTTCATTTCATATTGAAATATTTTAATTTCTTTTCGTGGCACAAGTACGGAGCATCAGGCGGCGTTGAGTTCCACCGTTCAAGCCACAATGCCTTAAGAATTCGGCGAAACACTAGGTTTTCAGCCAACGCTAGGATACAACATTACCTACTTTCATCAGATTTTTGAGGCATTGCATGGCGAATCTAACGTTTTGTTTTGAATAAAAATAATTTATTCCTAAAGTAAAATTAAAATACCTATGTAAATACTATAATTTCAATTGTAAAATTTTATCAAAGAACAAAAAACAACATAATACATGAAATCCAAAACATCCGGTCAGAGAAAACATTTCCGGTATGCGAAAATCTCGCGCCATGATAGATAGAGCTGACCCGAGCGGACCAAAATACTCGTTATATACGAACAAAGAGTACTGGTTGTCGCTCTCAACTGTTTGCGTGGACTTAAAGAAGTATATTTTAGTGATTCTCTAAATTAAAAAAAATCATATTTTTAGCTTCTGGTTATATCCCGCACATGGCAGCGTAGGCAGAGAGAGCCTGAGAGCCAAGTGCTAACACACTCCGTCATAATGTAGAGTCATTGCAGCCCGCAAGTCTTAGGACGTATGACGCGCGATTTGACAGGCCCTCGTATTCAAAAATTGATATTTTCTAAAATATAAAAATTTTCAAATAATAATTTCGTATAAAGAGAATCCTTATTCTCTTCTTATTTAACCTTATAAATAATTGAATCGTGTTGGTTAAAATAGTTTCAATTATATTCCTTAATTTATTTGTAGCAAAATATATCTTATTTTAGAAAAGTATAACAATTTTACCGTAGCGGGATTCAAACCCTTGGATATCGTTCAAGCACTCTGATTGCTAGACCTC
Source organism: Eueides isabella (assembly GCA_019049475.1). Taxonomy (NCBI): domain Eukaryota; kingdom Metazoa; phylum Arthropoda; class Insecta; order Lepidoptera; family Nymphalidae; genus Eueides; species Eueides isabella. The sequence continues at coordinate 1,622,889 of CM032404.1, forward strand.
ATCAAGCTACGTCGAAATTCTTATACGCTCTGTTACAGTTTATTAATATTGTTAGTATCTCTGTAGGGAAATTTTTACAAATTTCTGCTGCCTAAAGATAATATTTAGAATAATTGTTCATTGCACCGGCAAAAGATAATGTTATTTATTAAACATTTTTATTAATTTTAAAGTTAATCCACAATTAGGAAAGAAAAATAATTATTGTAAAAGCCTCAAATTCGATGGAAACTGGAAAAAGGAATTAACAGAATATGTTTCCATGTTCCACTCTACATAGACTTCAGGAATGTAACAATATCGTAGATCTGATAAAATATATTGTATTTGAATTTTCATATTAAAATCTAACTATATATATATATATATATATATATATATATATATATATATATATATATATATATATATATATATATATATATATATATATATATATATATATATATATATATATATATATATATATATATATATATATATATATATATATATATTAACCTATTTTATTTATCTTTTATAATAGTTAACTATAATGAACACAACATATGTAGTAAACAAGCTACTCTATATTAAACACGGCCATTATTCCGCTCAAACCTCATTGAAACGCTGTTAACGTACCAATAACAAAGTTAAACACGTCTCCGACAGTTGCATGCATATTGTATTTTTCTGATAGATTCTATAAAATTGGCCTATATGATGTAAATCCGGCAGTATTATGGAAGAATATTTTTAAATAAATATATTTTAGACGCCTGTTAAGGCGTAGGGCATCTAGTTACGAAAAATCACTGCACTGCTACTATCATGAAATTTGAATATTTGTATAGGATTATAATAAACTATTACACTTTTTTTATAATTTTTACACTTTTTTTATAATTTTTCGTCAAAGTTGTGTGTATAATACCTATATTTTAATATTACTTTACATTTTTATATAGTTAAATAATATTTTTTAACGTCTTATGAGAATGCCATCAACGAATGTAGAGCGTACCCTACTGAGAAAATTCTAGTGTCAAGACACCAATACAATATATTTTTTTCTAGTTGCAAGCTTTCTACATTATACGTTACACTTTAGTACACATTACGTGTTGTCTAAGCAGAGAAATGAAAATTTTTCCTCCCCTGAGAGAAAGTTTGGCCGTAAACGTGATAATTGTAATTTTACTGCCAAACGTTGTTCTTCTACCCCACGAGGGACTACCTTTATTTTTTCTTGCTACGTCCTGCAAACAGCAGGACAAGGAAAAGGGAACCTGGGAACCTTATATTCAATGAATCCGTTCCGTTTTCGCACTTCCGTTCTCTATTTTCCGCTGAATTTTGAAAGCATTGCATTTAGACATGAAAATATTAAATATTTCATTTATTCCAATGGGAATCAAACCTGAAACTTTTAAAGTGGCATGCTTGTGCCCACTACGCTACGACTACCTACCTTATTCAACGAGATACCAATTAATAATAAATTATCAATATAAAAGCATACATACTTTAAAGTAAAACACACGGTAATATAGGTATACATGATTGCCCAACGTAGAGCTAAGTGAGTATAATTAAAGCGAGTATGATAATCTATTAACACACGTAATTGATCCATACTAATTGCATTTACGATATAATTAGTTCGTAATAGTCTTCAGTGATAAAAATTTATGTATGTACATTTGTATGGCTTGTACTTCTGCCCTACGACATATATGTCGTAGGGCAGAAGTACAAGCACCCTTGCAGGTAGTGGGTTCGATCTCCATTCGAAATGCAATAATATTATTATTTCTAATTACAAAAATGCGCGGCGTTAAGTTGCGCAACTCAACGTAGTGCCTTAAATTTGGTGGAAAGTGGAAAACGAATAACAGAAATGATAAGAGCTAGTTTCTACTGCCCACCAAATGCCACCAAGCAAAATAATGACTTGTATTCGTTGAAAAGTATTTCAGTATATTTCTGTTTAGAAATATATCTATAGGCAGAGGATACTTGGGCGCATAGTATTAAAAAATCCAGTCATATTGAGAGTTTGTGCGTGTTGTATTGTTATATGAGACAGTGTGTGTTGAGTGGCGGAACTCAACTACGCGCTATCATTACCAGAGCAAAGAAATTAAAATACAAAAAAAAACATTTCCTCGTGTGGAAATTGAAACCCACATCCTTCCGTATTTACAGTCACACGCTTGTATATCTGAGCTACGATAGTCTCATCAATACAATTTCTTTAAAGGCTAAATATTTTTATTCCTTACTCTATAAATAGACAATCACAAACAAAAAGCAATTTCACCTAGTATGCAGTTTCTGGAATGGTTTTATTTTGTGAGGCCTATCGTGGTGCAGGGGCAAACGTTTTTGACTACAGGCGTGACAGGTTGTGGGTTCGATCTCCACTTGAGGATTTTTTTTATGGATAAGATACGGCAAACGAGCGTACGGGTCACCTGATGGTAAGTGATCACCGTCGCCCACGACTTCGAGTAGCAATAGAGGAGCTACAGGAACGTTGCAGGTCTATAAGGTGAATGGGCACCGGGGCCCGGCATTACCCAATACGAAACGCAGTGGACAATCCACTACTTAACGCTAGTTTTAAATACCGGGGGTAGTAATGATCCGGTCGAGTCTGCCCATGCGTGTTGCCATTGCTGACAACGTGACTCTCCCACACGTACTTTAGTCGCCTCTTACGACACCGTCAGTACCAGGGTGATCCTATTCTAAGCCGGAATCACACGGCTTAATATTTAATATTTTCAATTAACATATTTAATATTTTCATTTCTGAAGAAAAGTGAACTTTAATAAAAAGGCAAAGCACGGTGTTGAGTTCCGCAACTCAACACGCAATGCCTCAACTATGGTAGAAAGTACCGAACAGAGTGTCTAAAGATGAAGCTCTCAAGTTCCCTGAAGCTGAGCTGTTACATCATCATACGTAAATATAACAGCTCAGCTTTAACGTTATAATGTTAATATTTATAGAGGTACAAATAAGAAACGGAACAAAAAAGGTTTGATTGAATTTGATCCTATACTTTTTTGCGTCAACCGCAAACAAGGGTTTCTTTAAGGGACATTTTACACATTTTTTTTCGTATTCTGCTAATAAAAAAATATTATTTTTTAGCGCCACATTTTTTTCCCGTATGGCAAGGCAGTATTAAAATACTCCGTTTCCCTTTCTATCTAATTCTGGTATATGTATATAGAGTGGCGGAGTTCAACGCTGTGAGTTTGCCTACTAGAGTAAGAAAATTAAAATAATATTTTCCCGTGTTGGATTCGAACCCACAACCGTGACACATATCCGTTTTTAGGTAGTTTCTTAATGTGTTATATTAATGTCTGTACCGTTGTTTTAATTTTTGTTATAAAAACATTCCATATACTACACTGAAGTAGTTATTAGCAGTATACTCTAAAAATAATATAAATTTTATTATCAAAAAAAAACTTTTTCTGAAAGCAAAAATAGAAGTGAATATGCAACTTGCTCTAGTAACTATAGCGTGAACGAGAAAAGCCAAGAAATATGTGTATTTTCTAAACTCCTTTCAATTTCAGCCTCCCATAAGGATTTTTCAAACCAAGGAAACGTTTCACAGTTAATTAAGTGCTATTTAACACGCCTCGCCAACTTCTTCCTCAAGAATTTCCTCTTTTCATTCGAATATATGATGTATAAGTATATAATACAAAGTGATAACCTGATTTTTAATAAAAAGGAATGAAACTTGAACTGGCTTATTTTCTTCCATAGATGCAAACAACATAAATAAGTTGTAACAAGCGTATAAGAATTTCGACGGAGCTCGGTGAGAACGAATGGCTTAGTTGGTCAGAGCGCTGGAACGGTATTCCAGAGGCGCGGGTTCAAATCCTGCTTCGTTCAAAATTTTTATACGCTTTTTTAAATTTAAGTTTAGTATTAACTGTGGTATTGTTTAGTTGCGCTCTACTCGTAAAATATTCTACTTTTCAGGCCCTTACGCTAACATCAGAGTATATTGATGTATTATATTGATGATATTATTGTACTAGCAGCCCGCCCTCGACTTTGTCCGCTTATGTTATACATTTTATTAACTAATTTCAATAACTTGCTTGTTATCATTTATAAGACAATATCTATACATTTAAAACTAAAATTTAAGCTAAACGAACTTTTAATTTATTAATCAATTACGAAAACCAACGAAAGGTTATCAAAACTAATACAAAAAAAACCTGCTTTTAAGTCTGGTTAGCCGTTTTTCGCCATTAACACGTACAAACGCACAGGCAAACATTTAAAAAAATAAAAATAAATTTAATTTAAGACCTATTACAATAATAAATGTACCTATACGATTTTTTAATATATCATCCATGTACAGACAGTGATCGGTTACAGATTTATTGTAAGTATAGATTACTAATCATACATACTAGTCCGAAGTAGTGATTAGCAGGAAACTTAAAAAAAAAACAATATATATATATATATATATATATATATATATATATATATATATATATATATATATATATATATATATATATATATATATATATATATATATATATATAAATATATATATATATATATATATATATATATATATATATATATATATATATATATTAATTCTATGTACTAGCTCGAAAATATGTTAAATGATAATATTGTTATATAACTACCTGATAAATATAAAATTATAATTATCGGAACGACTTAATGAAAGACGAAGTAAAAATATAATTATCGGAACGACTTAATGAAAGACGAAGTATAAAAGTAGCTTTAAAAAGTAGATAAAATAGTTCACAATATTTATTTACTTTCTAAGTAATTTACGAATAATAAGAAACTTTTAGAAATACTCGACTACATTCTTCTTTTTTTAAACACGTCGATTGAGACAAGTTGAACGTTAGAAAGTTAGCAACTTAATGGCTATTTGCATAATTTTACCGACTTAGAGCTGTGGGAAAAGCTCGCGTTGAGCAAAATATTCTGTGAATAAACTCCATTCATATATTCTTCTTTGTTTAATGATGCATTATATTTGTGTATTTTGTATATATATGACATATATATAATAACAGCTTCATGCTGTATCCCGCACGAGGCAGGATAGGCAGAGGGAACCCGAGAACCTAGTGTTAAGACACACTTGCGTGTTGAGTGGTGGAACTCAACGCCGCGCTTTGCCTTATTACCGGAACGAAAAAATGAAACATTAAATATTTTAAATTATAAATATTAAACATTTCATTTCATTCTAACTTCGTCATTACCATTTTTATGTGTAGTTATTTTATCTATTTATTTATATAATATCCCAAGTTCCCTCTGCCTACCCTGCCATGTGGGGGATACAGCGTGAAGCTGAGTGTAGTTATTTACAGAGTATTTTTAAATATCTATGTATTTACATTTAACGTAAATCAAAATATTCTTCATTTAAATGGGCCATTACAAGCACTTTTAAATCGTCAACTTACATAGAAGTCAGTCTATAGTGTCAGTCCTTACAGAAGGCTACCACCAGCTCGGAAGGCGTTTGTGCTGAGAAGAGCCGGCAAGAAATTCAACAGTTGCTCTTTTCAAAATATCAATTAAAGCATATATATAACATAGTTTGGTTCCTGAACGAGTACCAGCACTACTTCACACACATTCTTATTATGATAATATTCTTGAATTGAATAATATGTATGTATGTATATGTACTTTTATAACACAAACAAAGAAATATTTTTTTGATACGAGTTAAGGATAGATTTTTAATGCCAGACGTGGTATGAAACACTAATACTAATAATTTATTTTAAATTCTATAAACTCTGCTCTGTTTTCCTTGGACATCCACAAGTCGATCTGGAAATCAACTTGTGCCTTCCGTTGAGGCATCCCTCGAGAATGGGGGTGAAAAGAACCTGGTTCGCTTCAACCCCCAGAAGACACAAATCTGCGCGTTAACCGCTAAAAAGCCCTATTTGTCGTTTATGCCAGTTTTCGAGAACACTACCCCTAAAGCCGCGCCCTGCATCAGTATATTGGGCGTCAGCTTTTCGAGCGACTGCTAGTATCGTCGTCATTTGGAAAGTTATGCTAAATTGGCCTCGAAAAAACTGGGGTTCATCACCAGAGCGGGACAGTATCCGAAAAGAATCACCTTAACACCGTTAGGGCCTTAATAGGACCCCGGTTCGGCCTCATATGGAATTCTGTTCTCATCTCTGGGCTGGCGCACCCCAGTATCAGCTTGAACCATTTGATCGTATACAAAGTAGCGCCGTTCGAATCGTTGGATCCTATGATCTGTGTGGGGCTTGATACTTTGGCTTGGGGTAGAGACGTATCCTCTGTAGCTGCCCTGGTGTTACACAGAGCCGTGGGTGACGGTGATCACTCACCATCAGGTGATCCGTACGCTCATTTGCCTTATCTTTTCCAAAAAAAAAAAAAAAAAAAAAACTAACATGTTTAGAATAAGAACATCATTCTCTCACAACTTCACACTATAATCCCGCTCATGGCAGGGTAGGCAGAGGGAACTTGGGAACCTAGAGTTAAGACGTTCCTTTCCACTTCTGTTCCCTACTTTTCGCCAAATTTAAGGCATTGCGTGTTGAGTGGCGGAACTCAACGGCGCGTTTTGCCTTGAACCAGGACAGAGAATAAGAACATTATAATGATTATTTCATATATTTAAGTAATATTATAATTTATAAACATGTACATACACTAAAAAAAATAGCATCACAAGATGGTTGTTAGTGCCCATTTAGAACAATAACTATATTAATCCTTTTCTCCGGTTTCGTATTATAAATTAGCTGCCAATATTATATCGCTGAAGTAAAGAAACTTGTCACAATAAATTTAAACGCTTCTAACTTTTTAAAACTGAGATTCACATTGTGATAAGACCTTACAGAGTAAGTGTAGCACAAAGAGTTCTTTGTCAAATAAAACGTTCTCATTCTGTATTAGGAGTTAAAAAAAAGTTAAAAAAAAGTATTTTTAAATACATTTCTTATAATAAACATAAATGAACGAAATGGTAAAAGGAAAGGTTTTTTAAGTTTTATAAAGTAAAATGTTTCAGTAACTGATAAAATATATTTACGTATTTGTGGTATTTTATTGAAAGTGCATAAAAAATCAAGTTTCATAGTGACTTTCTTCTACATTTTACTTTACTTTCTGCGTTAAATCCAGTCCCAGTCCCAGATACTGCTCTTAACATCTTACTATGCAAAATCATGGAATGATTTAATATCATGGACTTACACACATAGCAGAGTAGGCAAAGGGACCTAGTTAAAGCCCTACATTCCAATTAGGATACTTCCGTTTCCCAATTTGTGCTGCATTTTAGAGGTGTTAAGTGGCAGAAATTAAAGCCGCACTTTACCTCGTTACCAGAGGCAGAAAATATTTCGCCTGCGCCACAACCGGCTGCTGCGTTTTTTTTTTGAAATAATAACCATATTCTCTCATCCTGATAAATCAAACTTAAGAACATAACAATTGACTCGCATTTTGATTTTGGCGGTAAATTCATAAATATGTCTATGTAAAGCCAAATTCGAAATCGCCCAAAGAAAATCATTTAAATTGGCCCACACAGACCTAACAAGCAAAATAAACGTTCCACGTACGTAGTTTCTTTTAAATATTTTACGTACAGTGGTGTGAAGGACTCTTTAAAGTAAACTAGATAGAATAAAACGTCTACTTTGGCTTTGTCGTTAAAGGTATTCTGCTAGTACTGGGGAAGGAAATGTGCTTTAGAAGCTGACTATCGATAAACGATGATGTACTCGTAAATTAGATTATTTTGTGTTTTTTTATTTTATTTTTGTAATAAAATTATAGGTTTTTATTGTATTTTTTTATTGTTTTTCAAGATAAAAAAGAAAGCTTTAACACTAACCTAGAGTCCTAAAACATTAAGGTGAAAAAGATTATATCAATATATTTATTATATATTTATTATTTCTCAATTAAATATTTAACGGTCTCATTTCTTTGCTCTGGTGACAAGGCAGAGAACAATGTTGATTTCCGCCACTCAACACGCAATGTCTACTCAATTATCGCGAAAAGTGGGGAACAAAATGTAGTGTCTTAATATTAGGTTCCCAAACTTCCTTACCAACTTTTCTATTAGCGGGATACAGCGTGAAAAATAAAAATATATTATTTATTTTCACTTTATAAAAGTTCGCCAGTACGCCAATGACTTCATAAAAGTTCGCGAGTACGCCAATAACGTTTAAAACGGTAAAAAAATAAAATAAGGTTTAAAAAAAAGTTTAAATTATTAAATTCGCTATTTATAAGTCTAACGAAATTCCTTGACCGAATTATTGAAAAAGAAGTGTTTTGTTGCGTTTAATTACCATACACTATATGTAATCTATCCCGTGTCGATTTCTTTTAAATCATTCTATTAAATAAATAATTAATTATTTTATTTTTTTCAGGTAAAATCAATTACGGCGTTGACTTCCGCAACTCAAGTAAATTGGGCTATTGGTAGAACACGAACTGTCTTAAAACTAGATAAACGCTTAACGCAGGGTGCTGTCACAACGTAGGGTCTTAATCACTAGACGATCATGGCTGCTGTGAGGCCTGTCGTGGCGCAGCGGCACAAGCGTGTAACCGACAGGTTCTGGGTTCGATCCCCAGTCGAGGAAATGAAATATTTAATATTTTCAAATTAAATATTTAATGTTTCATTTCTTCGCTCTGGTAATAAGGCAAAGTGCGGCGTTGAGTTCCGCCACTCAACACGCAATCACTCAGATTCGGCGGAAAGTGGGGAACGGAGTGTCGTAAGTCGTAACACTAGATTCCCGGGTTCCCTCTGCCTACCCTGCCTCGTGTGGGATGCAGCGTGAAGCTGAAGCAGGGTGATGTCTTGAAAAATCTTATATTACAGCATATCGATATTTTAACAACACTAGCAAGAATCAACCTGAAGTGAGGACATTTCCAATAGATTAGTTCCATTCTCAGACGACTCGCTTGAACGCTCCAAAGGTTTCTGCAAATAATAATTACCTCTACGCTCACTCTTGCTAATTAATTAACTTATGCAATTGCAATTGAGTTTGAGTGTTCTGTGTTCATTGCAAATGATGTTTTCTATTTAAACGCATAGAAACTTTAACCAGTGCTGTATTAGTTAAGAAATTTTCATTTATTTTTTTTTGTATAACTTGTCAAGTTACGTTGTGAGTAAAGTGTTTGTTTATGTTAGTATTAAAAGAAGAAGAAATCTATAAAGAAAACATAATTCTTGGTTAAGACCTAAACTGAATGTAGTTTCTTTTTTAATATTGTACTTACTTACTTAGCTTCACGCTGTATCCCGCACGAGGCAGGGTAGGCAAAGGGAACCCGGGAACCTAGTGTTAAGACACTCCGTTTCACTTCGGTTCCCCACTTTCCGCCGAATTTGAGACATTGCGTGTTGAGTGGCGGAACTCAATGCCGCGCTTTGCCTTATTATCAGAGCGAAGTAATGAAACATTAAATATTTTAAATTGAACTATATAACAATTTATTTAATATTGTAAATAAGTTGTTATGTGTTTTTCTTCTATTTTTTTTCTGTTTAACGCAAAAATAGGAAAGAATAGAATGCCTTAAACATTATTGGCTGTTTCATCTAAACGGTTAAAGCTTTAAAATTTAAAGCGAGATAATAACAATATAAAAATTTCCTGCCATTTATTGTCTCTAATTGAAATCGAACTCACATTATTTAAAAAAAATCATTTTTTAGCTTCACTTCACATTATTACAGCCAGCGTGGTAGACACAAGGAACCTGGGAACATAGTGTCAAAGCACTCCGTTCCCACCAAGTACTTTCCGTCGTATTCTGAAGGCATTGCGTGTTAAGTAGCAGCACTCAACGCTACGCTATGCCTCATTGCCAGAGCGAGAAAATGTTAATATTAATATATAAAATCTCGAGTGGGAATTCAACCTACAACCAATCGCATCTATAACTGCAAGCTTATTACTGCGCCATGATTGACCTTATTCATTTTTAAATAACATATAAACCAAAAGTCAAATCAACGTTAATTCGGTCAGTATGAAACAGAATCGGTATAAACGGTGTAATTGTGATATATACGCGCAACCGATAAGCCTGATTAACGCGCGCTACGGGACTACGGTATTCATTTGTGGTATTTAAAGGTAGGTGCTAAAATATATATATTTATTTGTATAAGCTATATGTGGAATAATAAACGAGATAAATTGAAGAGTGGAAAGTGGAAAGGTCATAGCTAAGCGCGCTTGAGTGCACGCATGAAATAGAAAATAGAATATATTTAAAGTATTCAGTTTCAGGCTGTATCGGGCACATAGTAGGGTAGACAGAGGGAACTTGGGAACCTAGTTCCCCGCGTCATGATAGGCCTTACGTTGAAATTATGAAAAATGTTAATTGGCGGAACTCAACACCGCGCTTTGCTTACAAGAGCGAAAAAAATAACATATTAAATATTTAATTTAGGCGAGTGGTGATTGATCCCACAATATGTTGCGTTAGCAGTCGCAGTATTGAACCCTGCACCTTAAAGACAGAGACCTGATCTACAAGTACACTTATGATATGATCACGCAACATTAAATACCGTTAAATTATTAACAATAACAGATAAGTATAGTTTAATTTTAACTTAGCTAAAAAGGAGTGCATTAAAGAGAGATTATTTTACAATTTAAAAAAATATTGTGCCAGTGTTACTTTTGTTAGGAAGAAAACACGAATGGGCCTAAGTGAACATTCACGTTCGCTGCTTCGCCTACTTAAACTATACATTTATATATGTATGTGTTTACTACTGGCGCAATTTTGTAAAACGACAATTAATATTGATACAACTTTTAATTTTTTAATCGATTTGAAAGAATATAACAGACACTAAATCTTGAGGGAAGGCTACCAAAGTACAATAGTGAAAACAGTACTTGAATCGGTGGAGCCATATTAAATTATTAAATGTTCCAACAATTTATCACATATATCGTGCATGTACAGCGATTAGTTACAGATTTATTATTATATTATATTATAGATATTTTTGTACGAAAATAATTGAACTGAGAATTGACGTCTGTCGTGATACATAAGCGTCCATAATCCACACTCGACGAAATGAAATATTTAATATTTTTGTTTTACTTACACTGGTGAAATGGCAAATACACGGAGTTGAGTTCCGCCACTGAACACTGAACGCTTTGCCTCGAGTTCGGCTGAAAGTGGAGAATAGCACGGAGTGTTTTGACACTAGGTTGCCAATTGCCCTCGCCTACCACATGCGGGATACAGTGTGATGATAAAAAAAAACTAAAACAAAATTTACAAATAAGCTAGGATAACAAAATTTAAATCACCAAATATTATAAAAGACTCACCGTATTGACAGATAAGTAACCCTGTATGTAAATACAAGCATTTCTATGCCGGAAACAAACATTTTATACAATTAGTAAGTTAAACAGCTTTATATATAAATTAATTATGGATTTTTTCATATTTCTTTTTTTTTCGCTTCACGCAGAGCGAAGAAATGAAACATTAAATATTTAAATTGAAAATATTAAATATTTCATTTCCTCGACCGGGGATCGAACCCAGAACCTGTCGGTTACAGTCACACTCTTGTGCGCTGCGCCACGACAGGCCTCATTTCTTTTTATTTCTTTTATTACTGAAGCAAATATATAAGTTTATTTTAGTATCAGCGACAATTGGAGTGCACGGTGTTAGTGGGTTCGATTCACATTCGATCGAATATAATATAGTTGAATTATTTTAATTACCCCGCTCTGGCAGACAAAGAAAGGCGTTAGTTTCCGCCACTTACCCCGCAATATTTATATTAGAGAATGCGATGAAGAGTGAAAAACGAAATTGTATTTTTTTAAATAAATATTTTATACTTGAATGTAGAACTTAAATAGCTTATTAAATATAAATATATAAACGTATGTACTTCTAAATTTCATTTTGCAAACACTTAGCATCACGCTTTATCTCACACATGGCAGGGTAGGCAGAGGGAACTTAGGAACCTAGTGTTAAGACACTCCGTTCCGTTTCTCACTTTTCGCCAAATTTAAACAAATTTTTTGACCACTTAACCAAAATAAGCCTCCTAAATAAACTATTCATTCAACAACATAAAATATCGATTTTAATCAAACTAATAACACAATACAACCGTCTCAATTACATTACTCGAAATAGCTCCGTTTTGGTCTGGTTATCATGGTCATCGATAGGGTGGCCACACTTGATGGTAATTAAAGAAAATGCTTGTGAAGACCACAATAAAAAAAATACAGTGTATGTTAATAAAATAAAATTTCATCACTCCGTTCCTCGTTTACAATTTGTATTAGTGATAGAACCAAACTCTCTAGGTACGCCCGCACTAGGCAGTAGGGCAGGCAAAGTAAAACTCCGTCCCTACCAATTTTTGAAACATCTCATATTGAGTGATGGAACTTAAATTTGACCAGATTTCGTTATTTTTAGTCGCTATAAAATGCATTTTCCATGAATTGATTACGAATAATCATCCCTAAACATATATCTCTTCCAGACGTATGATACTCATTTGTTCTTTATGACACACCACAATCGTTTTTAATAAGCTATTACATAGATACAAAAAGGCGTAAATTCCCCTCCTTACTTCTGTGATACGAGAGATGCGTGTTGATGAAAGAATATTTTAAATATAACCTGCGCCTCTTGGAATCCAGCCAAACATACTATTAATATATCTATAGGAATGTTTTTTATAATCTCTGCTACTCAGATAAAATTTTATTTATTTAGTTAACTATGAAATAATAGTTTAAAAATTTTAATATTTTAATGTGTAAAAGACACAGTAAAATATTAATATTTTTTTAAACTGTTATTAAATCTTTATTATAATATGTCTTTTCAGGAACTTTCCCACAATTTATTATTCATGGACAATCCAACGTCAACATAACGTAGGTCGTGCTAATCGGACAATACCAAACAATGCCCGCTCGTCTGCTTTGTCCTAGCTCCGGTTACCGTCTCTATTATATTATTTGATCATTTTGACATTTCAGTTTCAGAAACTATTATTAAATTATATTAAATTTACATTCTATGCCGTAGATATTTAGTTTTCGTATATTTAAATGTGATTAAAGTGGTTGTAGAATTGATATCCATTAGTGCAATGATTTCATTCATTAGTTTCAGCCATTAGATTGAATAATAATAATTCAAATTAATTTATATTCAAGGTAAAGTTGGATAAAGCCTAGTATTTCATGATTCCACCTAAATATATGTAGTTTAAATTTTTAAAATGTATGAAATCTAATAAAAATGTATGTAAAAGTAAAATAAAATAAAAACGGCTGAGGGTGAGTCGGACTCACAAGGGTTCCGTACGATTATTTACGAAAAAGTAAAAAAAATACTTTTGTTGTAAGAGAATCCCCTTAAAGATTTATTATTTTTAATATATTTATACTATTGATTGTTATGGCAAAAATAGATATATATCGTCTGTGAACGTTTCAACTGTTATGGTTCATGAGATACAGCTTGTTGACAGACGGACAGTCATTTTGGACTTTGGACTTCAGAAATCTATGTACTTAGATTTTTTATCAGCTACACGCTGTATATATCCCGCAGACATGGCATATCAGGCAGAGGGAACTTGGGAGCCTAATGTTAAGACAGTCCGTTCCGCACTACTTACATAAGTTACTTTAAAATTACATAAGCAACGTTTGTTGAAATGCTACAAAACGTGAAAGATTGTTGACTCAAGAAAAGTAGTAGACAAGTTGTTAAATATTTAAACAGATGATTAAGTATTCATATAATGAATGTTAAAAATTCTCCAAATGTTCTAATGAGGCACAAAATATTGATTCATTCATGATCAATCGTTTGTTAAGCTTGCTATATGGCGTTGGTGGTGTAATGGTCAGCATAGTTGCCTTCCAAGCAGTTGATCTGAGTTTGATTCCCGGCCAACGCATATATGTTATTTGTGTTAGACTTTCATTTTTAAAACTATATTAATTGCAAATTTAGAATGTAAAATGCAAGAATCCTGCAAAAGTTTCATTCAAAATATTGATATAAGTTCATTATTTTTTTTATGGAAAATATAAGGCAAACGAAATTACAGGTCACCTGATGGTGAGTGATCACCGCCGTCAATGGCCCTGTGTAACACCAGGGGAGCTACAGGTGCGTTGCCGGCCTTTAAGTTGGCACGTCTACCATGTGCATTTTGAAGGTACCCGTGTCGTATAGAAATACTGCCGGGTGTAAGCCGTTTTACAGATTAGTGGCGCGTGCAAGGAAATTTCTACAAAACCGCACAGTAGTAGAGTGTCACATATCCAGATGGTGAGGATGGTACTTTGGTGTGGGACATAAAGTGCAGTTAAAAAATTCGGCGGTAGGTACCAAGTCCAAAAGTTTTCCAAAACTCCCCACGTAGTAAATGCGGTGGACAACGCACAGCCAGGATTCATCTCTACGCAAAGTCAAAGTATCAAGCCCCCCACACATCATTGGGTCATCAGTCCTGATTGAAACGGCTCTACGTTGTATGTGATCAAATGGTTCAGGATCAGGAGTGATACTGGGGGCACCAGCCCAGAGGTGCGTGAAAGTGAAGTACTATTTCGCTCAGCTGATAATCTCCAGTTTCTTTTAGGTCAACTTGACCTTGATTTCCAGAAGATCGCAATACTGGCAGTCGCTTGAAAAGCTAAGGCCCAATATACTAATGCGCGGCTTTAAGGGGAGTGTCCTCGAAAACTGGTGATATGACAAATGAAGTTGTAGTACCTAACGCGCAGACTTGTGTGTTCTGATGGTTGAAGTGAAGCAGGTTCTTTTCACCATTATCACCATTATATTTACATTCTTGAGGGATGCCTCAACGGAAGACACATATTGATTTCGGCACTGGTCGACGTTTTCCCGAGAAAGACTTGCACGGCGGGAGTATACAGCGTACACAGTGCTATCATCTGCATAACAATGTACGCAGCAGTCCTCCAACATAATATTGATAGGCGCCCCATACCACAACCATCGTCCATGGCCATCAATAACCTTCGCCATGTCCAGACTAACTCCCTTACTTTCGGTCGCAGCCTAGTGGTGGTTTAGATAAACCAGAAGATAACTGGTTGAGCGACCTGACGAAAACCATATTAACGGTCGCTACTCAATCGGTGATCTTCTGGACAAACCAAGAGCTGGCCATTTATTACACTCTGCATAACTTTTGAGAACAGGGAGGTGATAGCCTGTAGTTAGTTGGGTCAGAATCATCACCTGTTGTTGGGATCGGGTCGGTCAGGGCGCTCTTCGTGGAGTCTGGGATAACGCTAAAATAGGCGCGTAAGCACCGATGTTAATTCAGGAGCATTAGAGGAGAAATGCCATTCGACTTGTGGATGTGAAAGAAAGACGGAGCTCGCTAACAGTTTTTTGGTGGTTTAATTCCGATTAAGAAATAAGTTTAAGTTATCTTCCGGAATTGAGCTTTGACACCGCAGGTTGATCGGTGGCGTTGTTCCTTGAATTCGAGGTAAAAAGAGTGCCCAGGAGATGTAGTGGTGGAAACGTAGGAGTAGAAAGATAGTATACAGCCCTCCTCCCATGGTCGGTGGTGTGTGACCCAAATCAACTGGTGCATTAAAATCGCCAAGTATCATAGAGTCACTATAGCAATCGCCAAGTATCCTCTGCGAAACGGTCCTGTGAGATGATCGTCGAAAAAAAAAATAGTTTTCAAAAGCCGTGCAATTCGATTAAAAAAACTCATGACAAATTGCATAGGTGGAAAGTACCACATACATTTCTAAGTAACAAATAAAAAAACTGATGTTTCTTTTATTCTGTTGCCTATTTCTCGCCAGTATTAAAGCTTTGTACATATATTGGGTTCGAGAACCAATTTGAAAACTTGGCCAAGACTAAAGGCAAAGGAGGTCGTGGCGCAACGGGGGGGTTAAGGTCCGAATGTAAACGCGACAGTCGTTGGTTCGTTTTTCTTTTTTTTATTGGCAATTCCTCTCTCTGATGAGTAAGCGGAGTGTTGCGTTAAGTTCTGCCTTAAAAAATAGTCAGTGCGTGTGATACGTTGTATCTTAATGCTGGGTGCCATCTATTTAAGCTTTTATATACGGGATCCTGCTGTACAAAAGAACTAAATGAAAATATACCTAAAAAATATATGTTTAAACGAGTGTACACACTCTTAATTAAAATTATAACTTTTTACAAATGTCATGCAATATAGTTAATCTACTTTTCTCGTTTACTCTGTTATACTGCTCAACTAATTAACGAGCTAATAGATACTAAACAAACTTAAAAATTTCAATTCCTACAGCAAAACTAAATAAAAAATGTCAAAAATCACGATAAAAAAAATTAAATGTCATCAAACAGCGCCTTTAACGCTTCCAAACGCTAAATTATTCATATAACCACACCCGCATGGCACGCAGCCAATTTAAGATGAATAATTTAAACAGCCCAAATTCGAAGTTCACTCAAAGTCGGGATGGTCATTTACAATTTAGTAGCATTATAGACGTAGTCGTATATATCCGATGGGGTTTAAACTGAGATCGACTCGGGTCGTGAGTGAGTGAATGAATTATAAATGAACGTACGAACGAGGTGTCAACGGGCACGGGCAGGTGGAAATGGTACAGATTCGTACAAATTTCGTTCACAAAATGGCGATTTAATTCTACAGATCCGAACGAGCTTTTTGTGTTTCGTAATAAGAGTTAATTTTACTTGTTCCGTGATGGCAGGTAATTTTGCAGACGGAATTGAAGAAGGTTAAATTTGATAATTTTCAACGAGTGAATATCGAATTTTCAAACGAAAGTTCAAAGTGACGAATGTTTGCGAAAAAATTATGAAGGTCAATGTGGATAAAAATTATAAGGTGTATTTTTGGAAATTGTAATAAAAAATATTTTCAACAAAATATACATATATTTTATTAACTAGGTATATGAAAAACGTTGATGTATGTAGCAAAGCAACTTCACAAAGTAGGAAAAGAAAATAGAATAAGAGAGTTAGTTAAAGAGTTAGTTAAAGAGCTCTACTTTTCTCTCAATGCCATATTTAATTCTGTCGAGGGATCAAACTTTCAATCTTTGGTCCTACAGTCAGACCACTGTACAATGATGACCTAGATTGATGGACCCTTTGGATTTATAATAATAGAACTATTTACTTTGGTGTAATAAGTACTTTCTACTCAGCTTCACGCTGTATCCCGAATGTGGCGGGGTAGGCAGAGGGAACTTGGGAACCTAGTGTTAAGATACTCCGTTCCACTTCCGTTCCCCACTTTCCGCCGAATTTTGAGGCATAGCGTGTTGAGTGGCGGAACTCAACGCCGCGTTTTGCCTTATACCAGAGCGATGAAATGAAAACATTCAATATTTAAATTGAAAATATTAAATATTTCATTTCCTCGAGTGGAGATCGAACCCACAACCCACCGGTTACAGTGACACGTTTTGTGCCGCTGCGCCACGATAGGCCTCTGAAATAAGTAAATACACTAATCCGTTTTTATATATTTAGACAGCAAATATTTAAATTATAAATTAAAAATTCAAGCCAGTCATAGCAGGGCAGGGCCTCAAGCAGTCAACTGTAAATGCGACACGCTGTGTTTTTCAGTTCTCCCTCGAAGAAAATTAAATATTTTCTAGCTTGATACCATAGCAAAGCGTTCAGTATCGCATATATCGCATGAACATGAATAGAAAAATAAAGAAAGAGCTAAATAGATAATAAAAATATATTCTATTGATAGATTAATTTGTAATTGATTAATTTATCACAGACTTAACCTTTCTGTTTGTAAACCATGATTTTAATTACTGACATTATAATATTTAATAGTTAAAATATTGATAAACCTGAAAAGAGACAAACGTATATAAGACACCCTCGAAGCGCCATTACTAAAGAACTAAACTGATTTGAAAAATAAGATGTTTCTGAATAAATCAACGGCATACTCGTATACAAATAAAGGCTAAAAGCTATTGTCACATCGTATTTCATTAGAGTTAAGATGCAGCTTCTCTAAAACAACAGACGCCTACAAGAATTATAGTCGTACTATAATTGTAATATAAAACATAAAATTAAAATGTCAGTTAGGTACAATATATATATAGTACTTCTTTTAAAGCTTCCGCGCTCTCTTTTCCGCTAAACGCCGAACACTCCGGAGACATTGCGTATTGAGTGGAGGAACTCAACGCTCCGCTCTCGTTACTAGAGTGAGAAAATATAAAAATATGCAATATTTAATTTTCTCGAATTTGAATCAAAATCAAAAATCAAATCAAAATGTTGGTAGATAAAAGTACTTAAAATTAGGATTTGTAAGATTTTATGAAATAAAATACTTCAAATATATATATTTTTAAATGTATTTAAAAATATCGCTCAGTTTAAGACATGTAAATATTATTGGAAATTAATTAATAATTCCTGTCCTAGGAGGCCTGTCGTGGTGCAGCGGCACAAGCGTGTGACTGTAACCGACAAGTTCTGGGTTCGATCCCCAGTCGAGGTAATGAAATATTAAATATTTTCAATTTAAATATTTAATGTTTCATTTCTTCGCTCTGGTAATAAGGCAAATCGCGGCGTTGAGTCCCGCCACTCAACGCCTCAAATTCGGCGGGAAGTGGGGATCGGAAGTGGAACGGAGTGTCTTTAGACTAGGTTTCCGGGTTCCTTCTGCCTACCCTGCCTCGTGCGGGATACAGCGTGAAGCTTAGATAAAGAAAAGAAAATTAATTATTCATATTACATATGCAAAACTTTAAATAATTAAATTTTCTCGAAATTTGAATTTTGCGCCATTACCTCACCTGTCACATGTTTAACGTAAATTGCTTAAGGCGAAATTTGTCATTTTGAATAATATGTCATTTAAACTACTATGTAAATATATGTAAATCAACATCAACGTTCAATAGTGACGGCAATGGAACAATATTAAATGTTTATATTTCACTCGAATGTGAATGTGAAGAAGTTATAGGAAGACCAATAATTTCTAGCTTGAATAAACTTTGTTTAAATAAACTTTTGCAAGCACTTTTCAGTCATAGAATGAATTACTAAGAAGAGCCGTCAAAAAATTCTACTGTTTCTCATTACAATATTAACGAAATTGTTCATGTAAGAAATTCAAATTACTTTACCTATATATATTTCTCTCCTTTAATTACTTGTGGACCGAGTAATAAAACTTTTAATTACAGTTATAGTCATTATCAGAATTTATAAAAAGTAAATTTAAGAAACATTGCAAAATACTATTAAAGACAAGTATACTTAGAGGTTACAGATAGAGTAGACAGATAAATAATAATTTAATGGCAAATAAATATTTTTTATTATATCATATTAATTTTTTAACGAGATAACGCTACTAATATTATCTTAATAATATTATCTTTGTTTACTAAAAATAGTGTTTCAAATAAAATATACTTGGGATCACATTTCTAAGAAGAAATAAACAAAAGAAGAAAATTCACGAAAATACTCAACAAAAAGCAAAACTAAGGCACAAAGATTGCCTCTATGGCAAAACTTACCAAACTTCAAAGTTCCAACAAAATGGCGGAAAACCTTTGTTTTGGCGGCAAACGACGCGCGAAATCCTTGATTCACGCCTTCGAGCAATACGTCTACGTACTTTTTCAAAAAACCAAACGTAAAACATGAAGATATAAACGATAGTAATAATTTCAACTTTATTTCTTGAAAAATAGAGTTTATTTTTTAAAAGCGCGGTTTATTTCGTAGTAAAACATAGTGGTGTTTTATAAAAGGCTGATTGTGGCGACGGAAGGCCCGAAAGGAGGTGGCAACTCTTTGTAGTTAGATACGCTTTTTGGAAAGTAGATTGTTGATTTCGTATTTCATGTCTATTTTGTATTATATTTTGAAATAAACGACGGTTATTTGAAAAACGGTTGCAATTTTCTTCCATTTAACTACTTTTGTTTTGGTCTATAGCTTTTTTTGCTTGGTATGAATTACAAATATAATTATCAATAAATATTTAAGCTTTTCAGTTACATTAATTTTTTTTCTTACAAAAGAAAAAAAAGCTGAGATAGCTTTTATTTCAAAAAAGTTCAAGTTTTATTATCATTATTTTTTTTACCAAATTGGTTTTTAACTTTCTCTGTGTCAGAGTCGTCTAGGTAGCATGATAATAGAAAATCTAAAGTAAGGACAATCATCGTTCTCCATTTTCCATCAATATTCCAAATATTATGTATTAACTGTTTTTCCAGAGTGGGCCAAAATGATAGTAAAATTTTTAAACGAACAGGCATTGAACTTGCAACTAAAGCACTACGTCCAATTAAACTGTACCGGATCGCGAAAGCTTTAAATAAAACTCTTAATCGATAATATTAACATATTTTTATTCTACATGTTTACAAATATAAGTATCTAGATTAAATTATAAGTACAATATTTAAAACTTTATACAATAAATCACTAGAACTAGTTCTAAGGATTGCTATTTGTAACATGAAGGAAACAGTTGTAAGTACCATTTTCCTGTTTGAGTCTCCTTTAACTTTAACTTTGTATCCAATTGTATAACTTTTAATATTTAAGTCTAGAAAGATTTACAAAATACCCTGTAATTTACTATAATAATACATATTAAATAAAAATAGGTAAACATTGTTACAAATTAATACATATTTTTCGCTGCTTTTTATTATAATTTCTCGTAAACGTACAGTTACACACATATGTATATTTGTATGTACTACAAATAAGTATACACTAACTACAAATAAATAATCAATACAAAATTTGACCTGGAAATTCTACCGCGGGTAGGTCGTTCCAGAGATGTGTGGCGCGTGGAGGGAAATACCTACGAAACCGCACAGTACTCGAGTGCCACGTGTCCAGATGATGTGGATGGTACATTAACTTGTAGCGTACTGTGCGGTTAGAAAATTCGGCGGCAAGTACCAAGTCAAACAGTTCTCCAGAATACTCCCCATGATGGTCTTTACGCAAAGCCAGTGTCAAGCCCCTAACAGATCATTGGGTCCCCAACGATTCGAACGGCTCTATGTTGTACGCGATCAAATGGTTTAAGTTGATACTGGCGTCCACCAGCCCAGTGGTGAGAACAGTATTCCATATGAGGCCGAATCTGGGGTACAGGGAAAAATGGTGTTTTGGCGTGAAATGCTGTCTAGCTCTACTGATGACCCCCAGTTTCTTTGAGGCCAACTTGGCCTTGCTTTCCAGATGATCGCGATACTTACAGTCGCTCGAAAAGCTGAAGCCCAATATACTGATGCAGTGTGCGGCTTTAAGGGGAGTGTTTTTAAAAACAGGTGATACAACAAATGGGGTTGTTTTAGTGGTAAACGCGCAGACTTGTCTTCTGGGGGTTGAATTTCACCAGGTTCTTTTCACCCCATATTGAGACATTCTTGAGGGATGTCTCAACGGAAAACACAAGTCGATTTCGGCACTGGTCGACGTTTTCCCGAGCAAGATTTGCAAGGCCAGAGTATGCAGCATACACAATGCTATCATCTGCATAACAATGTATGTTAGAGTCCTCCAACATATCATTGTTATAGAAATATAAGAAATAGCGTATGGGACAGCACGCAGCCTTGGGGGACGCCAGCGTTCACGGGCATGTATTTGGAGCAGAAAACGTCGACAGTGACCTTGATGCTGCGCCCAGTGAGAAAGCTAGCGATCCACTTGCATAAATTCTCGGAAAGCCCGTAAGAGGCCTTCTCCCTTGCTATCAATAGCCGGAGACCAGCGGTGGATTAGGTAAACCAGATAATTACCGGTTGAGCGACCCTGACGAAAGCCATATTGGCGGTCGTTAATAAATCGGTGATACTCTAGATAAACTAAGACCTGGCTATTGATTATGCTCCCCATAACTTTTGAAAGCAGGGAGGTGATAGCAATAGGCCTGTAGTTAGTTGGATCGGAACCATCGCCATTTTTCGGAATCGGCTGGATAAGAGCACTCTTCCACGAATCTGGGACTGCGCCGACTGTATTGTACTTCCATTTCATACAAAATTAGTCCAAGGTCATATTTGTCAAATTTTTTCGATCGTACTTGCAGTTGACACAAAACGTTCTCAATCCTGAAACTGGCACAGATCCCTTGATTAGCAATAATTTTTGAAATAGTATTTTCAAATCATAACATCTTTTCAGAATTTTGTGGCCTTTGTCGTTTTGATTATAAACTTATAATAAGTTCTTTTTAATTCCATAATTGTAAATTCGTATGTACTCGACAGAGTATTATCAAGTTCATAAGATTGATAAATAATCTAATTAGAAGGTTAGGAGCTGATAGTGACTGTATCCAAGCTTATGGCGATGGGTGACCGGGAAATTAAAGTGCGCGAGATAGCTAACAAGACGAACATTTCTATTGATAATGCATTTACTATTTTGCAATTAAAATTGGTTGTGAAAAAAGCTTTTTCCAAATGGCTGCCGCGTTTGTTGACAATGGAACAAAAGTAACAACGTATCCAATGATTCGGTGAGCTATTTGGCACTGTTTACTAGCAGCGAACAGGATTTTTTCCGTCGATATGTGACATTGGACGAAACTTGAATTCACTGTTTCGCTACGGAGTCAAGTTGAACTTTCTTCAACTTGACTCCGTCAGAAAAATAGCGTACGAGCGGTGAAAGCCGCTCGAAGCGCCCAAAAACACAATAATCACCAAACAAAACGATGGAGTCCGTATTCTGGGCTGTGAATGGTATAATTTCAATGTCTACCTCGAAAAAGGAAACCCATCAATAGCGAGTACTACGTGGTATTATTGGATCGTTTGAAGAAATGAACGAAATATTGAAAAAAAACGCACACACATAAAGAAGAAGAAAGTTATCTTTCATCAAGACATCGCACTGTGCCACAAGTCAATCATAACCAAATTCAACGAATTAGACTTTCAAGTGCATCCCCATTCCATCATGTACTCACCGAATCTGGCCCCCAGCGAATACTGGCTCTTTGATCTCAAAAATATGCTCCAGAGAAAAAGATTTGGCCCGAATGATGAGATGATCGCTTCTACTGAGTCTCATTTTGAGTCTAAAGACAAATCGTTCTACAAACATGACATTGAAAAGTTGGAGAAGCTTTGGAATGATTGTATTACACTTGAAGGAGATTATGTTGATGAATATTAAAGAATTTTGCCAATAAATTGTTGTTTTCATAGTTAGTCCCGAGACTTATTGAACGATGGTAATTAGGTATACTCTTTGTTTACTTCTCGCCTACATAACTAAGCCCTAATATTTATTTAAATAAGGGGCCGTCCATTAATCACGTGATTTTATTTGTAGGATTTTTTAGCCCCCCCATTATAACATACAATTACACCATCTGTTTTAACGAAATATTTACTAAGTTTTTTTTAGCTTCACGTTGTATCCCGCACGAGGTAGGGTAGGCAGAGGGAACCCGGGAACCTAATGTTAAGACACTACGTTTCACTTCCGTTCCCCACTTTCCGTCGAATTTGAGGCATTGCGTGTTAAGTGGCGGAACTCAACGCCACGCTTTGCCTTATTACCAGAGCGAAGAAATGAAACATTAAATATTAAAATTGAAAATATTAAATATTTCATTTCCTCGACTGGGGATAAAATCCAGAACCGGTCGGTTAGTCACACTCTCGTGCCGTTTTTAATTTCATATGAAGTAAGATTATCTTTAATTTTAATATCAAGAATAGATGATTAATATTTATAATAATTCCTTTAAGAATATGTTTTTCTTCTTCAATATTAGCTGGAACAAATCGTACTCCCTTTGACTTTGCCAATTTACTAAGTAAAACTAAGTATATCTCATGATAGAAACTCTACTTATAATAAACTCAATAACACTGTTTATCTTAATTAATTAATAATAAGTATTCCTTAATTTGAATAGTCTATGTGAGTATTATCATTTATTCCAGTAATTTAACACTTCACTTCAATTAAATATTGAAGTGGCTTTGGAGCGAATTATTTGCCGCTATTTGTTCTAGCGCAGACAATCATAAGCTAATTATATTATCAAATTTTGTACTAAATACCTTCGTTAGGAATAAAATTAATTATGAAAAATATTATTTTTTCTCTTGGTGTTTTATAAAATATTATAAATATTCTTTTTTAACTCATATAGAAAAACACTGTTTATTCGCCTTAACAAATATGTAATACCTGTCAAATAATCTGACATTTAATACTTTGTATCTTTTCATTGATCAATAAATAATTATAAAACTAATAAGCAAAAGTGAAATATTAATGAGATATTCATTTATTAAACTATCAATAATATTATATAATATATTATATAAAATATACAAATTGATTCTTGAATTAAAGTTCCGGCGGAAATTGACGTTGTCAAGTTTGACGTACTTAGTTAAAGCGACTAAATTGAAAAGCCTGTACTAAAATCATTGCTCCATATATTTTCCAATAAGTAAAGTGATTGATAGGGTCTTTTGTAATTTAGTCGTATTTTTAACCTTATAAACATCAAGATCTACATGTTTATTTACTTATCATGAGTAAGTTTTTCAAATAGGAAAACTACAGTTGTGATTTATAACTATATTTAATATTTAACTGAATAGCGATAAATGTTGTTGTTCTGTAAAATATATTAGTAGTTCTATATGTAATTCAGTGATAAGGTGAGAATATTGTCTTTGTGTCGCTTTAATTACTATTTGGTATTCGCCAGAGCCAGAGACTTTATATAACTTCACGCTGGATCCCGCTCTTATATATTATTATATTTTTAGTATTAGACACTATTAAGACACTGTTTCCATTAAGAAAACTGCCTAAATGGGTTCGTCACTTCAACTCGTTACCAGAGCGAGGAAATGGTAATATTAAATATTTAATTTTGTTTCCTCTCGTGGGAAGTATACCCATAGTTTGTGGCGTTTACAGTCGCATGTTTGTGCTCATCCACAACGGCCGGGCTCATTATTATTATAATAAAAAAAATATTTAAAATAATCGTTCACATAATAACTGTAATTAATTTATTTTTAGAAAAACATAGTAGTAAGTGAAGTAAAGTATAAGAAAAATGACAACGGAAGATTTCAAATCAATGCAAGAAGTGTCTCCGGCACTTACTAATGATATCCTGAGTGAAGCTCTCTCAAAATGGTTTGATAAAGATGTTACTTTCACACATTGGGAGGTAATTATATCTATTTTTTAAATATTTTCTTAGGCAGAAGGAACCTAGCCATTAACATTCATCATTCATTTTCAAGAGACATATGGTATTAAATGTTGCTTAAGGAGGCAATGCCTCAAGACGGAGGCAATGCCTCAAGAAGGAGGCAAGGAAATAATAATTTTTAATTCTCTGAGTGGCCATAGACTATTTTAACTCATATTCAAGTATAGCTTATAATATAAACACTTTAATTATCGATTGATATTAAAATGTCAGTATACTTATAAATCTTAAACATCTTCTCTAATTTAAAACTTAATTAATTTAATAAGTTTATAAATATTTATATATGTATATATTTAATTTGAGGTCTAATGTATTGCAAAGGCATAAATGTGTGATAGCAACAGAAACAGGTTGCAGGTTGTTCCCCACTAGATGTAATGAAATACATAATTTGTTATGACTTCCTATGCTCAACATGCAATGCCTCAAATTGCAAGAATATCAAGTAAATGAAGTAATTAAAATTATCTTTCAATTTCATATATTGTTTTTGAACCAATTCAATTCATACAGTAGCCAATAAATTCATTGTTTAACTTTAGAGGAGATATTCAATATAGCATAACAACTAGTTTACATTAATATATTTCTTGTTTTAAATCATGACATTCAGTTCTGCCACTTAATGAGAATGTAAAGGAGTGTCTTGACACAAGAAATCTAAAAAAACAATCTTCACATGCATAATTTATGAATAAAATGCATGATTTTATGATTGCTATAAGTTCATATAGTCAAATACATAATTTGTAAATATTTATATACAAATATATATATATATATATATATATATATATATATATATATATATATATATATATATATATATATATATATATATATATATATATATATATATATATATATATATATATATATATATATATATATATATATATATATATATATATATATATATATATATATATATATATATATATATACATATATATACATATATATATATATATATATATATATATATATATATATATATATATATATATATATATATATATATATATATACAAATATATATATTTCATTTAATTGATAATAAATTATTATTATCTGCTAAACTAAATATTATAACTGATTACACATTATATTGTTAGACTTGTTTTCACATAAAACAAGGTAGCTGATACCTACAGAGAATTAATATTTCTTATCAATAATTTGATATTGTTATCCAAAGAGATTAACATTGTACTAGTGACCTAAACATGACTTTCATACTTAGAATTAATATACAAAATGTTTACATAATTATAGCCTATTTTATTCTTACTATTTTTTTTTAAAGTCAGCGTGAAAGAGGAACAAACATCCATCATTATAAATTTGAAACATTAGTAAGATATCAGGATGTATGTATTGCTGCATTTAAAATATGTATTAAAATTTATATAGTATACTGTATAACTGCATCATCGTCAGCCTATGACGGTCCACTGATGAACATAGGCCTTCCCTAAAAATATAACACTAAATTTAATTATGTCTAACTTAGTGTATTGGATTTGAGAAGTTATTTTTTATTACTTTTTTAATTTTTTTTCTAGTATAAAAAAGTTTTTTGGTTTAATTCGCACTGTATCCTGTAAACTTAAAGTTAAAGTTAGGCAAT
This sequence comes from Eueides isabella, assembly GCA_019049475.1. Taxonomy (NCBI): domain Eukaryota; kingdom Metazoa; phylum Arthropoda; class Insecta; order Lepidoptera; family Nymphalidae; genus Eueides; species Eueides isabella. Next base: position 1,649,991 of record CM032404.1, read on the forward strand.
GTTAGAGGGAATCTAGTGCTGAGACACTACATTGAGTAGGAAAGTATTGTTGAGAAACAAAAGAAGTGTAATTTAAATATAATTTTACTAAAACTTAAACTACTTATCGGCATAGTGACGCAGTAGTATATGTGTGTTGTAAACGTTACTTTGTGGGTTCGATTCTGACTCTGGGAAGTAAAATATTTAACATATCCATTTCTTTGGTTTGATTGGAAGGCTAAGCACGTCAGCGCGGCTAGTGACTTACTTGATGGAAAGTTGGGAAAGGAAGTATGCTAATAATGAAATGTTTTAACATTAGGTTTCCTCTTCCTACTCTGCTCTGCTTTTATTAAAATATTTCCGTGTCTTCGTCTGGTTTTTTTTTTCCAAATAATGAAAAACTAGGTATATATATTTATTAATATGTTTCATTTATTGTTAAATGAGTTTAATTCAATATTTACATCAAATTCAAATATTTTATTCCAAATAACAAGTTACAGGCTTCGATTTTTGAACGTCAAACAATTCACCACCAGTTCACTAAAGTTACTGCCTCAGACCTGAGAAGAACTGGCGAAAGAAATTCAGCGGGACATATTTTTATTATTTTTTATCAAAATTTTACATCATATAATTATGTGACAATTATACATTTGAAATAGCGTGGAGCGAGCATATTATTCCCAAGGCGTGTTATATCATTTATAAAATTGTTAATATGGTAATAACCTATAACATACAAACGTCTTTTCACATTTTTTTTAAATGTGAAATAGAAAATTCTCGATCATTTTCTGGGATCTTATTGTAAAAGCGTACACCCTGTCCCATAAAAGAATGACGGACTCGATGCAATCGAGTTAAACGCGCACAACGTTTAAGCCTATTTCTAGTATTAATATTATCTCAGTCCTTTCGCCAATCTATCAATATAAGGTCTCCACTGTAATTTGGAGTCAATGATGATACCGAGAACTACCTTAGAATCAACAGGCTTATGCCGTGTGATTCCGGCTTAGAATAGGATCACCGTGGTACTGTTGTTATCGTAAGAGGCGATTAAAGTACGTGTGGGAGAGTCACGTTGTCAGTAATGGCAACACGCATGGGCAGACTCGACCGGATCATTACCAGCATTTAAAACCGGCGTTAAGTAGTGAGTTCGGTCACTGGGTAATGCTGGGCCCCGGTGCCCAACACCTTCTTGGAATATGAAAGCGATACTAAAAACGAAATACTAACGTCTCACTTATAATAACTTGGAACACTCTTAACTTGGAACTTACCAACATCAGGGCCTACACTCAAACCTAAATGCTGTCCAACATGCCTGTACACCATAGTGGAAATGCAGAAAGGGATCAGCTCATGGAGCACATTCAATCGGCTATTGACAATGCGCTCTCACAGATTCCCGCGGCTGAGGTCGTGATACTTGGCGATTTTAACGCGCATAATGCCAGTTGGCTCGGGTCACGCACCACTGACCACGCGGGAAGAGCTGCATTTGACCTTGCTACGGCGAATGGATTGTCCCAATTGGTTGAGTCGCCCACGCGAATCCTGGACGTGGACAATCACAACGACTACTTGTTGGACCTTCTGCTTACTTCGCATTTAGAACAGTATCAGGTTGTCGTCGATCCCCCGCTGGGGGATCCTACTGCACAGAAAATGAAATCCTGGTCCATACGGCGAAAGAGAAAGCCGATCATCTGGGCGCTCTCTTTGTCTTAAACTCGACTATCTATGACCGAGAAACAACGCCGCCGACCATCCCGCGGTGTCAAAACTCAATGCCTGACTGCCTTTAAATTTAGTCAGATGTTAGGCGAGCTCTGTCTTCCTTGGACATCCACAAGTCGAGTGGGCCAGATAGCATTTCTCCTCTTGTGCTCCGTTCATGTGCTCCGGCTACGGCTGAGCTGACACCAGTGCTAACGCGTCTATTTCGGCACTCTTAGTCAGTTGGCGTAGTCCCAGATTCGTGGAAGAGCGCTCTTATCCACCCGATTCCGAAGAAAGGCAATAAGGTTCCGATCCAAGTAACTACAGACCCATTGCTATCACCTCCCTGCTCCCTAAAGTAATGGAGAGCATAATAAATAGCCAGCTCTAGGTATATTTGAGAATTTATGAAAGTGGATCGCTAGCTTTCTCGCTGGGCGCAGCATCAAGTTCGCTGTCGACGGTTTTTGCTCTAAAATTATGCCCGTGAACGCCGACGTCCCCCAAAGCTGCGTGCTGTCCACTACGCTGTTTCTTCTGCATATCAATGATATGTTGGAGGACTCTAACATACATTATTATGCAGACGATAGCACTGTGGACGCTATATACTCCGGCCACGCAAGTCTTTCTCAGGAAAACGTCAACCAGTGCCGAAATCAACTCGTGTCTTCCGTTGAGGCATCCCTCCAGAATGTCTCCGTATGGGGTGAAAAGAACCTGGTTCACTTCAACCCCACAATTTACAATTTTCGTTTGAGGTGTTTTGAATATCACACATTTTGATTTTTTACTATTCAACAGTAAATTATTAGCGCTAAACCAATGTACTATTTTATAGAGAGCTAGAGAACTAAACCAATGTACTATTTTATAGAGAGAAAGAGATTGTTTACTTCGTCATATACTTTTTGTCTCTTGCATTTTAAAAATCAACGAAATATTATCAGCTAACAATACTATATCATGGCTCCTTTAAAGTAAATATGGTAAATCATATATTAAAACAGAGAAAAGGACCAAGAATAGACCCCTGATATCCCCATACTGATGAATGATTGCAAGGTAACACTGACAAATATACCACTAATTTTACGTTTAGACATGTAACACCAAAGGAAATTATTAAATCGTTTTAAAGTCTTAATGTAAAAAAGCTGATGATCTACTTCTCCATTTTTCTGATACTGCTGTGTTCTTGGGACTAGTCCTAGATTTGAAACTCTAATGGGACCCATCTGTCTTCTTTTACGAGCAGACCGAGTTCCGCTACTTACGCTGTTAGAAAAGTGAGGCAGCTTACGGTTGTTGATACTGCACGGCTACTTTAGCTTTAGGGCAATGTAGATATCGAATCTGTATTCGTAATTCAAAAAAGAGCGTCTCGGGCCATCTACAGCAAGGGAGCTCGTGAATCCCTGAGAGATTTTTTTAAAGAAACGGGTATTCTTACTGTTGCATCGCAGTACATATATGATAATATAAATACTTATTCGGAAAAATATTTACAATTACTTAAAGAACAGGGGTAGACATGATATCAATACACGAAGTAAAAACAAACTAATCAATTCTTAGTACACGTATGTATAATAAAATTCCACAGGTAATTTTAGATTTGCTACTTCAAAGTTTTACATGAAAGTTAAACATATTTTGTTGGGCAAGGATATATACAAATCAAAAATATTACCATGATAAGAATGCGTGGGATGAAATGCTGTTGGTCTCACTCAGAAATCTAATTATGTTATATTTTTTCCTTAATAGATATTTTGAAAAGAGCAATTCTTGAGTTTCTTGACGGCTCTTCTCAGCAGATCCGCCTTTCGATCCGCTAGTAGCTTCCTGTAGGACTGACACTACACATTATTTCTATGTAACTTGACTTGATTCAAAAGCGCTTGTAATAACCTATTTGAATATAGAATATTTTGGTTTTGATGTAATAACTATTATCCTCTAAGTATGCGCTTTGTTATGTGTATGTATATAATTTTTTCAGTATGTCAGTGACACAGGGAAAGGAGACTCTTATCTGAGCGAAGTAATACGTATACGAATCCACGGAGAAAGCAATGACGGTCCTTGCCACGTCCAAGTTATCCTTAAAAACATACCGAAAAATGTCTGCAGACGTCTCACTTATAGAAGCGATGAATTCTTCAAAAATGAAATCAATTTCTACCAAAAAGTCTTGCCTGGCCTTTTAGAGTTTCAGTCGAAAAAGAATTTGACTGAACCATTTACATATTATACAAAATTATTTCTAGCATACACTGACGGCTTAAACGACGTTATTTGCTTGGAAGACGCTAGTTTATATAATTTTGGTAGCGCTGTGAGACAAGAAGGCATAGATTATGAACATTGCAGATGCACTTTTAAAACTTTGGCATTGTACCACGCTTTGTCTTTCGCTATGAGGGATCAAGAACCAGACAAATTTAATAGATTAAGTGATGCTATATTTGAGACGTACTACGACCCAAGGTTATCTGATTGGTATGGAAGGTTCTGGAATAGAATTTCGGGTATAGCCATCGATGCGGTAGAAAAAGAATACCCCGGTTCAATTTATGTTGAGAAAATAAAGGAATTTGCTGTACCTAAAAGATATGAGGATATGATAAGAGCGGTAAGGGACAGAACTAATGCTGTTATGTCTCATGGGGACTCTTGGACTAACAATTTTCTTTATAAATATGATAATAATAGCCCAATAGCCGCAAAAATCATAGATTTCCAATTAACTAGATGTGCCAGTCCTGTTTTAGATATTGTTTTCGTGATTTACGCGTGTACAGACCAAGATTTGAGAACCAAATATTATGATGAGCTAATAAAATACTATTATGATACTTTATCGAATCAGATAAGGGAATTAGGAAGTGATCCAGATAAAATATATTCCTGGGATACGTTTATGGGAGAAATCAAAAAGTATTCTTATTTCGGTCTGGCTTTTAGTTTTGAGTCTACACCATTTATAGTTTTGGCGCCTGAGGATGCCGTGTCTATGGAAATGGAGGTAACTTTTGTTTTTTTTTTACATGTACGCGATACGTATAAGATAATCATAGGAAACCTGGGAAGCTATGAAGATACCCCGTTCCATTCCCTTCTTTCCGCTGAATTTCAGGCATTGCGGAATCAAACGCCGCGCTTTTGCCCTTTACTAGAGCGAGGCAATGGAAATATAAATAATAAATATTTAATTTCTTGAGTAGGAATTGAACCCACAACGGTGCCCCTTTGCCACAAAAGACCTTTAATATATATTAAATCATAATATTATTTTTTAACTTCAAGTTTTATTCCGTACATAGCAGGGTAGACAGAGGTAACGAAGGAACGTAGTGTAAAGACATTTCGTTCCCATTAAGACACTTCCGGTTTCTACGTTCCTTGACTTATCGAGGCCGATTCGCGTTCTCTGATGGAACTTAATGCCTTGCTTTGCCTCGTTACCAAATGGTATAAAAATATATATATCTCATTTCATCGAGTGTGATCAAAGCCTCAACCCGTCACATTTACAGTCGCACACTTGTGCCACATGACAGGCATTTAGATATAATTATAATTAATTTCTTATATTTTCAGGGCGACAAAAAAATGAATATTGATGACTTTTGGCAAATAAAACCGTTTAAAACTAAAGCTGGAAGACTCAGAGAAGCTAATAACGTGGTACACTGTGTTGACAGAGGATACATATAAAAAATAATTAAAAATTTAATAAAGTTATTAAAAATACAAATACGGCCCCGGCTTTGCCCACCTGGATTAAATACACAATTGTATATACTAACTCTAATGACATTTTTAAGACTATATCTTTTTCTTTTCATTGAAATCAAAAAATTCTTCAACTTTCATCTTCTACCCTTAAATCATCAGTGTTATGGCACTATTTACAGAAATGGACTTTGGAAACTAACAAACGTGTACAACTGCAACGGGATGCATCTACTGGAAAATTGCAAAAAAAAAATGGATATTGAAAATGGGTGATTGGAAATTAATGAATCTACACAATTTATTACCCTACCAGAAAACTTTTGTAAGATCACAGAAAGGAAATTGGTGCAAAAACAAACAAAACTACAAAAACTATCAGTGGTTCAGTACGCGCGCTATATTAGCAGCCAAAAAGTACGATGTCAATACCGTCAAATTCACCATCCAGTTTGGAATACCCAGTAAAACGACAACATATAAGTCCATCGATACTGTGTCGAGAATCAAGACGAGGTTGTCAACTATCCAACTAAATTCTTGAATTCGCTTGATTTGCCAGGCATGCCACCGCACGTTCTTATATTGAAAATTGGCGTACCCATCATATTCTTTGGAACAAAAATCCACCACGACTTTGCAACGGAACCAGATACTCAGTCAAGAACATTATTGAGGCAACAATTTTGACTGGAAAGTTTAAAGATGAAGACGTACTATTGCCACATATCCCAAGGATCCTGACAATTATACCATTCGGATTCAAACGTTTACAGTTTCCGGTGCGACAAGCTTTCGCAATGACTATTAACAAAGCACAAGGACAAACGTTACCAGTGTGTGGATTAAATTTGGAGAATTCATGTTTTTTACATGGAAGCTCTATGTGGCTTGCTCACGTGTCGGAAAACTTTCTGATGTACTGATGTTTCTTAAATTTACTTTAATTTTTGATGTAGCCGGGTAAAGCTCGGAAATAATAAAATATATATATCATGTTGATGTTTGACTTTTTTTTACTTTATTCTTGTAATTTACTCCTATTTTTAAACTTTTTATTATTTTTAACCTTACAAACGTCAAGATCTACATGTTTATGTACTTATCATGAGAAAGTTTTTCAAATATGATACTGATAAGACAGTTGTAATTTATAACTATATTTAATATTTAATTGAGTAGCGATAAATGTTGTTGTTCTGTAAAATATATTAATAGTTCTACGTAAAATTCAGTGATAAGGTGAGAATATTGTCTTTGTGTCCTCGCTCCTAGATATTATTATATTTTCAGTATTAGTCACTATTAAGACAATCCGTGTCCATTACGAAGTGTCCAAATGGGTGCCTCACTTCCTCTTCCACTCGTTACCAGAGCGAGGAAATGGTATTAAATATTTAATTCCATACCCACAGCCTGTGGCGTTTACAGTCGCATGTTTGTGCTCATCCACAACGGCCGCCCTCATGATTATTATTCTTCACATAATAACTACAATTAATTTATTTTAAAAAAAAAATAGTGATAAATAAAGAAAAGTATAAGAAAAATGGCAACAGAAGATTTCAAATCAATGCAAAAAGTGTCTCCGGCACTTACTAATGATATCCTGAGTGATGCTCTTTCAAAATGGTTTGATAAAGAAGTTACTTTTACACATTGGGAGGTAAACTTAAATTGTCAATTAATATTAAAATGTCAGTATACTTATAAATCTTATACGTCTTCTCTAATTTAAAACTTAATTTAAGTAATTAAAAAAAGTCTTTCAATTTCACATATTGTATTTGAACTAATTCAGTTTATACAGTAACCAATAAATTACATTGCTTATGACTTTAGGGGATGTCTTCAATATACCATTTTTTTTTATGGCAACCAGCTTACATCAATATATTTCTTGTTTCAAATCGTGACATTCACTTTTGCAACTTAACGGAAACGTAAAGTAGTATCTTAACACAAGGTTCCCAAGATGTTACGAATAATTTACGAATAAAAAGCATAATTTAATGTTCGCTATAGTTCATTTAGTAAAAATATGTAAATTGTGAATATTTCCTGTACATGGGCCTCGGAGTTTTGCGAATTTGATAAATTCATAAAAAACAAAACAAAAGTAATACTAAAACAAATTTATTTTCAAATTAAACTAAACATTTGACAAAATCATGTTTTAAAAATAACATCATCCAGATGCGCACCATCCCGCTTAAAACATTCTTCGAATCTCGATTTCAAATTGCCATAAACGCGTTCGCACATGGCGCGCGTGATAGCAGCCATTTCTCTGCGGATGTTGGCCTTCAACTGGGCAATTGTGGTCGGATTATTACTCTTCTTATCTACTTTTCATGTTGCCCCACAGGAAAAAGTCTAGTGGGGTTAAATCTGGGCTCCTAAGTTGCTATGGAACCACCTCGGCGCGAAAAGAGTTTTCCAGCAAACATCTCCTTAAAGAATGCCAAACTCTCGTTAGATGTATGGCATGTGGCGTTCTTATTGAAACCATGTCCCACTGTTGTACCCTTGAAATTCTGCTAGCTGCGGGAAAAAGATATCATAATAATAGGAAAAAGATATCATGGCTACGTATCGCTCAGTATTTACTGTCACAGAGTTCTCTCGCCGGTCTTCAAAGACGTGGAGTACTCCATTGCGACTAAATTTCCGAGAACCGAGCTACAGATCCTCACCTCCTACGCTCCGCTCCCTTACCCCGTTCCAACGTTGTAGCGATTTTAAATTCGTACGCATTCGTGGCCCACCCTGTATATACAAATATGGATTATTTCATTTAATGGAAATAAATATATATGGATATAGATAATAAATTATTATTATCAATTTTTTATCGTTAGACTTGTTTTCACATAAAAGAAGGTAACTGATACCTACAGATAAGTAATTAATATTTGTTATCAATAATTTGATATTGTTATCTAGGATTTACGTTGTACTAGTGACCTAAACATTGCTTTGCGTACTTAGACTTATTATTATATTATACAAAATATTTACATAAATTGTAGCCTATTCTGATGTATAAGCTATATTACTGAAAAGTTTCATCTAAATCCGTTCAGTTGTTTTAATATGAAAGTGGAACAAACATCCATGCTCATAAACTTTAAATATCAATAGGATATTAGGATGTATGTATACTGCATTTTAAATGTTTATTGAAATTTATATATTCGGCGGAAAGTGGGGAACGGAAGTTGAACGGAGTGTCATAACACTAGGTTTCACTTCGGTGCGGGATACAGCGTGAAGCTGGAAATTTATGTTGTTTAACTACATCATTTCCAGCCTGTGATGGTCCATTGCTGAACTTGGGCCTCCCCGAGAGCATGCTGTAAACCTATTATTTTTTTTATTCCTACTCAATATAATATAATTCTAGATTCAATTACGACTAAGTTATTGTATTGCACTAGAAAAGATTTTTTTAAGACCTTAGATTATTTTTGTTATAAAAAATATTTTTTTGTTAAATTCACGATGTATCCTTTAAGTAAGTTAGGCGACGTTAAAGGGAATCTAGTGATGAGACACTCCATTCCTACTAAAACAGTTCGGTTTTCCATTCTTATGAATTCTTAAGGCATTTTGTGCTTAAAAAATATCGAGGCGCATGGCTACAAGCGTGCGACTATAAAAGCGACAGATTGTGGATTCGTTCCCCATTCGTGGAAACGAAATATTTAATATTTTCATTTATCCCACTCAATAACGCCACTGCGGCGTCAAAAGGACATTTCGAACGTAAAAGAAACTAGCGTAATAATCTCTTAGCTTTTTTTGCCAAATAAGGAAAAGCTTGGTATATACTAAATTTTTAATATTATAAATTTCAATTGTGGTTGTGGGTTCCGCTCGAGGAAATGAAATATTTAATATGTTCAATTTAAATATTTGATATTTTCATTTCTTCGCTCTGGTACACGTTCCGCCACTCAACACGAAATGCTTTAAATTCGGTGGAAAGTGGGGAACTGAAGTGGAAGAGAGTGTCCCAAGTTCTGTTCACAAGTACCCTCTCCCTACCCTGCCATGTGCGGGATACTGCGTAAAGCTGGCTGAGTGAATGAGTAAAAACGTATAAAAATTAGAACGAAGCAGGATTTGAAACCGCGCCTCTTGGACACCGTCTAAGCGCTCTGACCAACTAGGCCATTCGTTTTCACCAAGCTACGTCGAAATTCTTATACGCTTGTTATTTAACTTATTTACGTTGTCGCATCTAAATAGTAAAAATAGCTTGATATATAATTACTATTATCCCCGACCAAATAATCTCTAAGTATACGCCTAATTATTTATATGTATATATAATATTTTTTCAGTACGTCAGCGACGCAGCTAAAGGCGACTCTTATATGAGCGAAGTAATGCGTATACGAATCTACGGAGAAAGCAATGACGGTTCTTGCCACGTCCAAGTTATTCTCAAAAACATACCTAAAAATGTCTGCAGACGTCTCACTTATAGAAACGATGAATTCTTCAAAAATGAAATTAATTTCTACCAAAAAGTCTTGCCTGGCCTTTTGGAGTTTCAGTCGAAAAAGAATTTGACTGAACCATTTACATATTATACAAAATTATTTCTAGCATACACTGACGGTATGAACGACGTTATTTGCTTGGAAGACGCTAGTTTATATAATTTTGGTAGCGCTGTGAGACAAGAAGGCATAGATTATGAACATTGCAGATGCACTTTTAAAACTTTGGCATTGTACCACGCTTTGTCTTTCGCTATGAAGGATCAAGAACCAGACAAATTTAATAGATTAAGTGATGCTATATTTGAGGCTTACTACGATCCAAGATTATCTGATTGGTATGGAAGGTTCTGGAATAGAATTTCTGGTATAGCCATCGATGCGGTAGAAAAAGAATACCCCGGTTCAATTTATGTTGAGAAAATAAAGGAATTTGCTGTACCTAAAAGATTTGAGGATATGATAAGGGCAGTAAGGGACAGAACTAATGCTGTTATGTCTCATGGGGACTCTTGGACCAGCAATTTTCTTTATAAATATGATAATAATAGCCCAATAGCCGCTAAAATCATAGATTTTCAATTAACTAGATGTGCCAGTCCTGTTTTAGATATTGTTTTCGTGATTTACGCGTGTACAGACCAAGATTTGAGAACGAAATATTATGATGAGCTAATAAAATACTATTATGATACTTTATCGAATCAGATAAGGGAATTAGGAAGTGATCCAGATAAAATATATTCCTGGGATACGTTTATGGGAGAAATCAAAAAGTATTCTTATTTCGGTCTGGCTTTTAGTTTTGAGTCTACACCATTTATAGTTTTGGCGCCTGAGGATGCCGTGTCTATGGAAATGGAGGTAATTCTTGTTATATTTGTTTGTTTAGCGTAGCGGTTTAGGCAACGCGAACATAGAAACCACTCAACGGAAGACACTTTGTTTCTTTCAACTTCGCGCCGCTCTTTAGCTCTTTACGTGTAGGTAATGAAAATTTCACTAATAAATATTTCATTTCCTCGAGTGGAAATCGAACCAACAACCTATCACGTTCAAAGTCAGAGTCACTAGTGCCTCTTTGCCACAACAGGCCTTGAATATATATTCTATCATCATATTTTCTTAATTTCACATTGTATTCCGTACATAGCAGTGAAGCCGTCTGCTTGCTTACCAAGGAACTTTATGGGAACACATTTTGTTCCCATTATGCCACTTCCGTTACCCACTTTCCCCGAATTATCGAGGCGTTGTGTGTTCACTGGCGGAAGTCAAGGCCGAGCTTTGGCTCGTTACCAAAGGGAATGAAAATATAGATATTTCATTTCCTCGAGTGTGATCGAAGCCACAACCTGTCACATTTACAGTCGCACACTTGTGCCACACGACAGGCATTTTTATATATAGGGGGCATTCCATGTCAAGAGGGCACGTAAAAATTTTTGATGTTTCCGATTTTAGTAATGTTTAAATATGTTATTGGTACATATGTCCTCGAGCTAGATATACAATATTTTTGAAATACTACGTACAGTTAATAAGTTGTAGGACATTAAAGTTTTAACTAACTAACTATAGCGTATTTATGATTTCAAACGCAAAAACTAACTTTTAAAAATTTTTATAATCGAACAAACTAACTAATTAAATAAGTACTCGAATTATTAAGCTATCTAATAGTAGTAGTAATAAAATTAAAAATTATATATATAAAAAAAAATGTTTTTTCAATGGATTTTTTTCAAAGTTGGACCCGTTTTTTTATTTATTTGACGCTTGACGTGGAATGCCCCTATAATAATAATTAATTTCTTATATTTTTCAGGGTGACAAAAAAATGAATATTGATGACTTTTGGCCAATAAAACCGTTCAAAACTAAAGCTGGGAGACTCAGAGAAGCTAATAACGTGGTGCACTGTGTTGACAGAGGATACATATAAAAAGGAAATTTTTTTATATATCATTTAGTTAATATATTTCCTTTAAAACTTGGACCGATACCATCGTCCACTTGGATTAATTATGCTATTTTATTTATTAATATCAATTATTTTCTTGTTCTAATAACATTATCAATAAGATTTTACTTTGTTTTTTTTTTTCAGCTTCACTCTGTATCGCGCACGAGGCAGGATAAGCAGAGGCAACTTGGGAACCTAGTGTTAAGACACTCCGTTCCCCATTAAGAAAATGAAATTTTTACTATGTCTTTAAAGTGTTATTCCACACTTAGGACAGAAAATACTAAACTTCAATTTAAAAAGCGTATAAAAATTTTGAACGAAGCAGGATTTGAACCCGTGTCTCTGGAATACCGTTCCAGCGCTCTGACCAACTAAGCCATTCGTTCTCACCGAGCTCCGTCGAAATTCTTATACGCTTGTTACAACTTATTTATGTTGTTAGCATAAAAATATCTTGTACTTTATATGCTTAGATTGTCTTGGCTTAGTTGGTCAGAGCGCTGGAACGGTATTCCAGAGGCGCGGGTTCAAATCCTGCTTCGTTCAAAATTTTTATACGCTTTTTAAATTTAAGTTTAGTAAGAAAATGAAATTTTAAATTTCAGCTAAAAAAAAACTGTAACAATTTTTTCGAACTTCATATTTTTAATTGACGTAATTTTTTGCCGGATTTCAATAACGAAGAATTCCCTTCTTCGTTATTGAAATCGGTTGCTAAAATATAACAGTAAAAACTGCATTTAAATCTAGTTAGGTAGCTTCTTCTGATATTAGCGCGTACAAACGGACAAACTTAACCTAATTCACTCTTATAGTACCAATTACTATATTAATAAACGTCCCCGTAACGTACAAGATATTTTTATATATCTTCCATATACAGAGAGCGACTAGTTACAGATTTATTATAAGTATATATTATATGGTATTTCATATATATTTGTAAATATGTAAACATGGCGAAGTGCGACGTTAAGTTCCGCCACTTAAAACGCAATGGCACAAATTCGGCGGAATAAATTAATTTATTATTAGGTTCCCAAGTTCCCTCCACCGTACCCTACAGGATACCGTGTGAAGCTAAAAATAAACAATTATTTTGTTGTAACATCATGACTAATTTATATTGATATAGTTTATTGTTTAATTTATCTGATATACGTATTTTTTTTATTTACAAACTGATTTATATAAAATAGCTCTTATATTAAGAGAAATTTGTCGAAATATAATGGTGAAAACTGCATTTAAATCAGTTCAGCCATTTCTGAGATAAGCAAACCGAAAAACACAACAAAATTGTTTTGTGTTCTATTACATTGATCAATTTTCTCATGTTTCTTTATATGCTTAGATTGTTTTGAACTTTTGCGACAGAATTAAATATCTCCCAAAAGTCATCGTTTGTACTCTTAGAAACAGACCCTAGGAAAATCTTCTCAACCCTTATGAGTCTCAAATCAGATAGTGCTCCTGAATAATCCAATAATTTTGTAACAAGTAAATGAGGTACTTGTTGATGCTTGCTTTAAGAATAATCACCCATCTGGCTAATCTGTGCTTCCAACAAGGAAAACTTCCACCAGCACTGAGACAAGGAATAATAACACCGGTGTACAAGAATGACGATAGAGAAGACGTGTCAAATTATCTTGTAAAACTAATTAATAAAAGACTTATTGATTATCTTCAGAAGTTTAACCTTCTTTCAGACTCAATATGGCTTTAGACAAGGACTTTCTACTGACGACGCCGTAATATCACTTTCAACTTATATAGTTAATAAAGACGACAAAGGCAATAAATGTGTAACAGTTCATTTAAAATGCATAACAGTGTTTTTTGACCTAAAAAAAGCATTGGATACGGTATCTTTTCCCATCCTTGTACGCAGGTTGGAAAACTTTGGTATTAGAGGACCACCACATGCACTGTTAAATGAGTTTCTTAAGGAATGCAAATAAGCTGTCAAAATATGTCAGTGACCGATCCGAAGTGACGTACGGCGCCCTGCAGGGCAGTGTCCTAGGCCCGACTTTGTTCTTAATTTACATAAACAGTTTATGTACTATGAGTATAGATCAAGGAAAGATATACTGTTATGCGGATGACACGGTTATAGTGTTTCCACAGAATTAGGACTTAAGAAAATAGCTAGCTGGTTGAGAAGCAACTTATTAACATTTAATTTAATAAGACTGTTTATACTTCTTCACTAAATACAATAGCACTCAACCCACTGCCGATTTTGAAATAAAAATACACACCTTTAACCTTAAAAGAGACTGCTCATGTAGTGTCATCTAAATACATAGGTGTGGTATTTGACCAAAGAATGTCATGGCATGAGCACCTTGAACTTGTAATGGTTAGGATTCGAAACCTAATATGGACATTCAAAACTTTAAGACTAATAGTCCACAAAAATCGTTTAAAATAAATATATACAGCACTAGTGGAGTCAATTTTAACGTACTGTATACGTATCTGAGGAGGTGCCGCCAAAACAAAGCTCCTCGAACTGGAGAGGGTTCAAAGAGTATTCATAAAAATCATGTGGTTTAAACCTTTTAGATTTCTAACTACGCAACTTTACGCTTCTAGTGGTCTTATTTCTGTCAGGCAATTGTATATTTGGTGTTCTGTACTGAGAGTACACCAATCCCTAACATATGGTGCTAGCAAACTATCTAAGAAGCGCAAACACACTGTTGTCGCAGTAGAAACAACTAGGTCAGCTTTTGCAAGTAGACAATTCCGGTGCCAATCGGCTAAAATGTATAATAAAATAAATAAAATGCTAAATATATATCCCAAATCTAAATATGAATGTAAAAAAGTACTATCTAACACCATCAAATCATGGAGCTTTATTGAAACAGAGACCATGTTCAGCTAACTAAGGATTAACAGTATCTCAAAATACTCTCACACTCAGACCTATCCACACAGAACACACTCACGCACACATGCACACTCGTATGCAAACACACGCCACGCCCGCGCACACACACAATACACATTCACACAGATCCTTTTTCTTATTGTTTTATATACAATCACAAACTGTAAAATTGTAATTAATGTATGTAAAATAAATTCATAAACTATACAATATTTCCTATGTTAAAATGTTAAATAAGATTTCTCAACACAATACGAGTATATAATTAGTAATATTGTAGTATATAATTATTATGGAAGAGGAACTTCTAACACAAGTGCCTATGAACTTAAAAGGCAAGCACCCTATGATAAGTCATATATACACTATGACCCATAACATACTGAATAAAAATAATAATTATTATTATTCTTTTGTACTTCATATTAAAATACACCGGTTTAATTCTTCCTTATTTAATGTTTAAATGCAATTTTAAATTCCGACAATTAATAATATTTCGATTTTTTTATAATTTTGACAAAATTTATTAACAAAATATATCCTAAACAGTATGTATATCAAATAATAAAGTGTTTTTTTTTTCTATGAATAATTAAAATAGTATTTTATATCTGTTTTTATTTTTATTATTATGTTTTATTTATCAAAGTTATATTTAAAAGAAAATGGAAATATGTGATTATATTATTAAATTGGATATTGAATTGTAAAATGTTATTTTAAATAATAAATACACACAGTTACACATATACACAAATAGCAAGGTAGGCACAGGGAATCTTGGAACATATACCTTTAGTAATATTATTTATATATTTTTTGTATATGTTGGAAATAATAAAACATATCTTCATTTTGACATTTGACCTTTTTTTTACTTTATCTAATATAAGTTAACCTTTTTCCATAATTTCGTTTGTAATATGGCAACACCTTTTATTTGTTACACTCATCTTTTAAAAAAACCGTTCCCGATTTCTATGATTAAATTATTTTATTTATCCATAATTAGCCTAAATGTAAAAGTTTATATAAATTATTTGCATAAGTACTCACCATTTTTCCAACCAGTTTTAGGTAATATATTATATGTCTATCAACATTCTTCAGCTTCTTTTTTTTCAGCTTCACGCTTTCAATTTCTCACTTTCCGCGGATTTTCTGGCATTGCGTGTTGAGAGGCGGAATTCAACGCCACACCTTGTCTTGTTACCAAAACGAAGAAATGAAAACATTAAATATTTAATTTCCTCGAATAAGAACCCACAACCGCATGACGCAATGCCATGACTGGCCTCATAACATTGTTAAGACTAAATTCTAGTCACAAATTTAAAAATATCTTAATTGAAGTATTTCCTAATTACGTACATAGCATGCAGTATTTAGGGCATGTTCGCATAGCGATATTTCACGTGAGGCTTTTATTCGTATATTTTATTACGCCATTAGAATTACACTTGGTACGGACTGCGAATAAAATTAAAAATATCAGTTGTAATTCGGTTTTAGGTGACAGAAACATCTTATCTGTGTTATTTTAAAATTGTCACGTTATTACATGTGCATAATGTTATTTACGCTAACGCTTTCTTACACTCAGCTTCATTCTGTATCCTGTACATGACAGCTATTTTCATAGCATATTGTCCTACGAAATAGTACGGAATCTATATTCGTAACTCAAAAAAGAGCAGTTCGGGCCATCTATAGCATGGGAGCTCGTGAATCCCTGAGAGATTTTTTAAAGAAACGGTTATTCTTACGGTAACGTATATGATAATATTATACTTGTTCGGAATAATGGCCACAATTTATTTAAGAACAGTGACAGACATGATATTAATACAAGAAGCAAAAACAAGCTGATCACTCCTAGTTTTCATCTTCAAAAAGTTAATAAGTCTTTTATGGGACATGGTAGGCGTATGTATAGTAAAATTCCACAAGTAATTTTAAATTTGCCACTTTAAACATTTTAGGTGAAAGTTAAAAATATATTGTTTGGCAATGCATATTGACGGCTCTTCTCGGCAGACCCGCCTTTCGAGCCGGTGGTAGCCCACTGTTCTTGTACACTACAGACACTTCTATGTAAATTGATGATTCAAAAGTTATTGTAGTGGCCTAATAGAATAAAGAATATTTTGATTGATTGATTGAATGATAATTTATGCATGCAATGCAATGTAATGCCAAAAGTGTTTGTAGCACTTATAAATATACCCTCTCTCAGCTTCACGCTGTATCCCACACATGCCTGGGTAGACAGAGGGAACCTAGTGTTAAGGCACTGCACTCCACTTCCGTTCCTCACTTTCCGCCGAGTTTGACATTAAATATTTTATTTGAAAATATTAAATTTTTATTTCTTCGAGTGGGGATCAAACCCACAACCTGTCGTTTGCAGTCACACGCTTGTGCCGCTGCGCTACGACAGGTGATATTAATAATCCTATTCTGTACATGTCACTCTGCTTACAAAATGATAAACATTTTTTTTATTAGTTCATATTGTTTAGCTCCTATCTGCTAACTCAGCCTGACTCTGCTGTCGTTGTTATTTATTCAAAATCAACTGCCACCAGATTAAGTCATTGCCCTATTCTGACTCCAACTCTTCCAACTGAACCTAAGCAGTCTGCGATAGGCAATGCTATTATCTTCTGGCAAAGATTTTGCAAATTTCTAAAGATAATTTACCGTGTGGATACGGGCCTAGAATTTGTCGTGTGGATGCCTGTCTAGTAGAGCTCTACCCGAACTCGTCCCGTGAGTGTCGTAAAAGTCGACGTAGAGCATAGTCAGCACAAGATGAGCAGCAGCATCTTTCTAAAACCTTGGTTTTCTTTCTTTCTGAAATATAACTGTGTTTGCCAATCCGCCTGCCAAGCGTAGCGATTACGGCAAAACCCCCCTGGCATAGCCAAATTTATATTTGACCCCTAGTCCCCCATAGCCCTGCCATTCCTAGCTACGGAAGCGGCTATGGTAACGGCTGAGCAAGAGGTGCCAAGAATCACCGGTTAAGATCTGGCGATGAACACTGACGACTCGATCTGACAACATATAACACGCGTGCATTGAGGACTGATGCAAAGTTAGTAGAGTTGGAAGAAGCTATAAGTAATTTAAACTGGAATATTATTGGGTTATCCGAAGTCCCAAGAGAGTGGAAGAACACTGTTATCCTTAAGGCTTTCTATATTAACTGGAGTCCGGATGGTAACGTCAGATATGAGATAGATTTTATCATGTCGAGGAAAAAACAAATATTCAATGATTTCTGTGATCAATACCGTGAAAACCGGCAGTGATCGAGGCACATTGAATATCGTTATTAAGCTTGAAAAATCTCGGTTGATAAAGTCTACGCTCTGACCAATAAATGTGGATGATCTAAACAACAAGGTGGTGGATATTATCCGTACGGTAGGTACCAGTATTTTAAAACCCACTGTACTAAACCAAAGAAACTCTCCAAAAATACTCTCCAGATACCGATGATTTAGTTTTACTGGCTGAGACGTTAGAAGACCTAAACACAATGCTCTAAGATCTCAGTGGTGTGTCTCAACGAGTAAGTCTAAAGTTAAAATTTAATAAGACGAAAATAATGTCGAACGCCCATGTTATACCTGCTCTAGTTAGTATTGGAACCACTACCCTCGAAGTTGTTGACCATTACGTATACCAGGGACACAAGATACAGTGAGGTTAGTCCAATTTCGAGAAAGAGATCTCTCGTCGAATCCAGCTCGGATGGGCAGCATTCGGGAAGTTATAAAAAATCTTTGCGTCCAAACTACCTCAGTGTCTCAAGACAAAAGTCTTTGATCAGTGTGTGCTGCCAGTAATGATATACGGGAGCGAGACGTAGTCGCTAATAAATGTCTTATAAGAAGGCTCAAGGTCATTCAGTGAGCACTGGAGAGAGCAATTCTTTATTTTTATGGAAAAGACAAGGCAAACAAGCGTACGGGTCATCTGATGGTAAGTGATCACCGTCGCCTACGGCCCCGTGTGACACCAGGGGAGCTACAGATACGTTGCCTTTGGGGTGGAGGAGACGCGCCTTTGGGGTGGAGGAGACGCGCTTTTTGAAGGTACCCATTTCGTATCGACCTGGAAATACTACCGCGGGTAGGTCGTTTCAGAGATGTGTGGCGCGTGGAAAGAAATTCCTGCGAAACCGCACAGTAGTAGAGTGCCACGTCTCCAGATGATGTGGATGGTACATTAACTTGTGGCGTACTGTGTGAGTTAGGTAAACCAGAAGATAGCCGGTTGAGTGACCCTGACGAAATTTAAATTCATCCATCTCGGGCATCCATAGTCGAGTTCGAGGCAAAGAGAGCGCCCAGAAGATCGGCTTTCTCTTTCGCCGTCGTCATTCATCGTCATTTTCCATGCGCAGCAGCGAAAGCGAAGGATAATATTGTTAAATGTAGCCTTTGACAGGACCCAAAACTATCGAGTTTCCGACGGGTAACTCCCACGCTTTTCGCCGATTTTAACGATGTACTCGGACCTTGCTGTGGCAATTTGTTGTACTTTCTTTTTAAGGTTTTCACCTTTGGATCCTTGGTGATAAGTGCCTCGGCCCAGGTTTGGTATGCCCCGCGTTTGCTAGTAGCAGCAAGTATGCAAGACGTATCAAATTAAGGCTGTGACTTGCCTCCGATTGGCGGCACTACAGAGCTAGGAATGTTCCATACCTTGCAGAACCACGTCGGCGACAGCAGCGGCACAAGCACTAGGATCATCAGAAAAGAAGCAAACCGGCCCCGAAGCATAAGATGAGTAAAATGTACACATCCCATCCATTGTAGTGCCAGACGTGACGAGTCGCTGACGTTCTGCGACTGACGCGGTTAATGGGCACAGTACTCCGTGCCAAGCAGTGGCCTGAAGACCCTAAAAGGGCATCAACAACAACCTGGTACTGTTCTGGATGTGAAATCAGCAGAAGGTCCAAAAGGGAGGCGTTGTGGTTGTCCACGTCCGGGATTCACGTAGGCGACTCAACCAATTGGGACAATCCATTCGCCATAGCAAGATCGAATACAGCTCTCCCCGCGTGGTCAGTGGTGCGTGACCCGAGCCAACTGGCATTATGCGCATTAAAATCGCCAAGTATCACGACCTCTGCGGTAGGGATCTGTGAGTGCGCATCGTCGATAGCCGATTGCATGTCCTCCATGAGCCGATCCGTTTCTGCATTACGACTATAGGACCTGTACAGGCATGCGTAGATTCGGACACAATCGTCCATGTCCACACGGAGCCAGATGATGGACAAGTCCCGACCTTCAAAATTGACAAAACGACGGAAACTCACGTCCACCCTTACATGGCCGTTGTAGCCGGGGTATTGAAGATAGGCTGTGTTGCTCGGTCGGGCAATCTGGGCTTTCGTCAGAAATAACAAGGCCGGCTGTGCCGTCTCAAGATGGTGGTGGACGGCATTCAGATTTGAGTGTAGGCTCTTGTTATTGGTAAAGTCAACGTTGAGCGTAGCAGGGGCTGCCGTGGAACGTACGCCTCGTTTGCCTTGTAAGATGCGCGGTACTGTGGCTTCCCCAAAATTCGACGGGCAGCCTGAGTTTGAAGATTCAGGGAGGGATTCTCCAGCATCGAAGATGCTGGTACATTACTGGGGTAGTTTCTCTCTTAGTGCCGCTTTCA
Source organism: Eueides isabella (assembly GCA_019049475.1). Taxonomy (NCBI): domain Eukaryota; kingdom Metazoa; phylum Arthropoda; class Insecta; order Lepidoptera; family Nymphalidae; genus Eueides; species Eueides isabella. Next base: position 1,670,524 of record CM032404.1, read on the forward strand.
TATTCCAGGGAGGGGTTAGGGATGAGCACCATAGCAGAGCAGGTACCAGATGGACCGGTGATCTGGTCAAGATCACCGGAAGCCGCTGGATGCGGGTCGCGCAAGTCTAATCTTTGTGGAAATCCTTGGCGGAGACCTATGTCCAGGAGTGGGCGTCGCACGGCTGAGACGACGAAAGATAATTTCATTCTAAATATAATAGGTCCATCTGTCAGATAAATTGAACAAGCTTCAAGGAACAGAGCACATGTTCTGGTTTGTATATATTAAAGTTTCAAAATGCATTAAATGAGTACCATTATTCGACTTCCACGACACCCTAGGTGAGTGAGATATGGTTGGTTCAATAACATTCGGGACTAACACGGATAATATGAAGATGTCAGCTTCATGCATGTTCGCCGTCGCGACACTTGCTGAGCTCACGCGTTAACTAAGTCGAGCCGCTTATAAATTGTTAAAAGGCGGTTAAAGTTATAAATTGGGAGTGAATTCTTTATTATTTTCAATATAAAGTGTATAATATAATTGAGTATACATAAAATAACGAATATGTTGATTGTATCATAGTGATTCTAGTGTTTTTAATAAATTTATCCATTATCAAGGTCAAGTGAAAGGTGTTTACTTTAAACGCGTAAGCGGTACATTACTATAACGTTTTACCGAATACAAATAGTGCAATATGGAATGCAAATTGTGTCCAGATGTATTAAGATTTGAGGAGTCTATCAAATGCACGGTCTGTTTGGGATTTTTTCATCATCCTTGTGTCGGTTTAAAGGACAATGATTTTAAAAAAATGCTTCCAATGAATAAGGCCAAATGGAAATGTCCCGCCTGTAAACTTAACAAGAAAGGCACGACTAATATAAGTCCTAAATTAACCACTGCATCCTCTGACTGTGTCACTTTAGAGCCCACTCAACTACAATCGCAATCACTACAAGATAATGGTATAAAATCGATTATTAATTATTTCGATGGTCGTTTCAATAACTTACACACCACTTTAGATTCTTTTAAATATTCCGTCACTGAGGAGCTCCGGAAACTTTCTGAGACCGTTAACACCTGGTCTTCAAAAATCTCTCACATTGAGTCTTCTGTCAGTGTTCTTACGGAGCGGATGAATAATTTTGATCAAGAACTATTGAAACTGGATAACTATCATACTGAAATTAACAATTTAAAGCTGAAAATCAGAGAACTATCAGAAAATTCTATTAGGAGTGACCAATGGGTTCGCCGTTCTAATATACAAATTAATGGAGTGCCATATAAGAAGGGTGAAAACTTAATTCAAGTCATAAAAACATTGGCATCTAAAAGCAGTTTCCCTATTAATGTTGAAACGGATGTGGATTTTGTAACTACAGTAGTAGTGAAGAATGATACTACAGACAACAAAGCACGCCCAATAATTTTGAAAATGCAAGTGCGTTATAAGAAGGACGATTTTCTCTCAGCAATACGCAAGATAAAAGGATTATTGGCGTCTGACATTGGCTTTATAGGCATTAACAATCCAATATATGTCAATGACCACTTGTCTACATATAATAAGGCTTTACTAAATAATGCTCGGCGTAGAAGTAAAGAGAAGGGCTATATGTATTGCTGGGTTCGAAATTGCACTGTTATGGTCCGGAAAACTCACAATTCTCCAGTCATCCATATTACTTCTGATGATTGTTTAAAAAAAATCTCATAAGAACTATACTGTTATCGCAAAATTATTATATTGTTTGTATTCTATTATTAATATATTGTACTTTTTATTTTAAGTGGTATATCGAGAATGTACTAAGGGGTCTCTATTTCGGCTATTGCTATTATTATTTTAACTTTTGCGTAGCATTTTTGTTCTTGTCTTTGTTTCTTTATCGTGAGTTGAATAAGGAAGCGCCATCTTCATTATTGTTACTGTTGTGTGCAAACTTGTACAAAATTATTATAGCTATGATATTAATAATATTTTTCATTTTATTATGGCTTTGAGTGTTTACTATCAAAACGTCAGAGGTCTTCGCACTAAAACTAAACAATTCTATAGTAACTTACTTAGTAATAATTATGATGTAATCTGTCTAACCGAGTCATGGCTGTCAGACGGTATTTTTGACCAAGAACTTTTTGATTCACGTTACATTGTATACCGTAATGATCGTGATTATACTCGTTTAGGAGTCAAGAGAGGTGGTGGTACCCTCATTGCTGTACGGCAAGATGTTGTATCTATTGATACTCTAGATTTCAGCGCTCCCCCTCAGTTACCCGATGCTGATATCACAAGCCTTAATTTAACTTTGGGACACGGTCTGTCTCGTACTAAGCTGTACCTATTTTGCTGCTATTTTCCACAAAACACTCAACAGTGTGACTCTGAAGCGATTTTCTTTGAATATGTATCAGACTTATTTATTAATAACCGTGGTGATACCTATATTGTATTGGGTGATTTCAATATCAGTGAAGCTAAATGGTCTTTGAACTCTGACGGGTATCTTGCTATTCAGAATGCTTCTGATAATAATTTAATTTTACAGTTATTTGCATTTATGTCATTCACTGGATTGAATCAATATAACTCCATCTTCAATAACAACAACAGGCTATTGGATCTTATTTTGTCTAATTCTGTGTGTTTGGTGGAGAGGACTCAACCGTTGTCTCTGCCAGAAGATGGTCATCATCCAGCTCTTCTAATAAATGTTGAAGCTGGAATTCTTTACAATTGCTTAAAAGAACCTTCACGGATTGTTTATCGTTTTTATGATGCTGATTATGATGCCATTAACTCAGAGTTAAACAAAATTAATTGGATCCAACAACTTTCTCCACACGATATTACTGAAGCAGTTGATAAGTTTTATCTCATAATAAAAGATATTGTGGACAAATTTGTACCTACTAAAACTGTACACAATAATAGAAAATTTCCTGCTTGGTATTCTAAACGCTTAATAAAACTTGTCAAAAAAAAGTTAAAAATACATAAAAAATGGAAAATTTATGGAAGAAGTACTGATTACAATTCATTTTCGGATCTACGACGAGAAACTAAGAATCTTGAATTGCAATGCTATGATTTTTTTATTAATAAAGCTGAACGCAATATTCGTTACAACTCAAAACAATTTTGGTCTTTCATTAAACTTAAGCGGGTTAATAATTGTATTCCAGCAAGTATAATTTTTAATGATCAAATAACTTCTGATGGTCAAGTTATCGCTAATATGTTCAACTCCTACTTCCAGTCCGTTTTTGAAGTTGAGACCGGAATAGCATCACGGGAAACTAATTCAACTTTAGGGTACAACATATGTATAAATAATATTTGCATTACTCGCGAGATTATAGAAAAATACTTAACAAAACTTGATCCGTCCAAGGGCAGTGGATCTGATAAATTGCATCCAATATTTTTAAAACGATGTAGTCATGAAATTTCCGTACCGTTAAATATATTATTTTCTAAATCTTTACAGTCGGGTTCGTTACCTCTCATTTGGAAGGAGAGTATCATTGTACCAGTGCATAAAAGTGGTGATAAACAAAATGTAAAGAATTATCGCGGAATATCAAAACTTTCCGTTATCCCAAAATTATTTGAAAAAATAATTTACGACAATCTATTTCCTCTAATACGCCCTATATTAAGTCCACAGCAACATGGTTTCACAAACAAACGTTCCACAGAAACTAATCTCTGTGAATTCCTAGATGTAGTCCTCTATGCTATGAACAGCGGATATCAGGTCGATGTTGTCTATACCGATTTTTCAAAAGCTTTTGACAAAATTTCACATTCCTTATTAATTGATAAAATAAAACAGAGTGGTATAAATGGTGATCTTTTACGATGGCTGGAATCTTATCTTCGTAATAGAACGCAAGCAGTAGCTGTGAAGGGCTTTATCTCTAGTTTTGTGCCTATTACTTCCGGTGTGCCGCAGGGTTCGCACCTTGGACCTCTTCTTTTTAACATCTTTCTTAACGACATTATGAAATCTTTTGAATATACTAATACACTTCTTTACGCTGATGATATAAAAATTTTCAAAGCTATAAAAGAACATGAAGATTGTACAAAGCTTCAGCTTGATCTAATCAGCTTTGATAAATATTGCAAATCCAATGGATTATTCCTAAATCTCGACAAATGTTGCGTAATCAGTTTTTCTAGGAAGAAAAGTCACATTTTATTCGATTATGAGATTCGTAACAAGCAAATATCGAGAGTCTCCGTTGTTAAAGATCTTGGGGTTTTACTGGATGCTAGTCTATTATTCGATAAACATATTGTCAATATTATAGGAAAGGCTTACAAAATGCTCGGGTTTATATTTAGACAGGGAAATGATTTTAAAGATAAACGTACTTTAAATCTTTTGTACAACTCATACGTCAGATCTTACTTGGAATATGCTTCACCTGTGTGGAACCCACAGTATGATAAATATGTACTTGCTATTAAAAATGTGCAAAATAAATTTATATGGCGATTACTACACAAATTTAAATTGAAAAATACTCATAATCTTAATATATTGTCTTTAAAAAGACGGAGAGTATATAGGGATGAGATCTTTTTGTACAAGCTTCTGCACAACCTTATAGATTCCAGTTATTTGCTAAGTAATGTTCATATTAAATGTTCAACTTTTAATGCCCGCCCAAGAGACACCTTTTACTTTCCCTTTCGGAAAACTAATTATGCCAAGAATTGTTTTATACTAAGGTCTTGTAGAACACATAACAAGTATTTTGGCGAAATAGATATATTTCACAGTAATTTCAAACAATTTTCACGTAGTGTTATCAATAAAATTTGCGAAATTGGAGACTAGACTAAGTCTTTAATTTGGTAAATTTTTAGAATATATATTTTTTTGATTTTTTGTTCTATTTTCTAATTTTTGGAAAATGTCTTGTTCTTCTAATTATACTTATCTTTATTATTATTACTTTAGTTTTATAAGCATATGCAAATACATATATGAGGAAGTTTATTTGTGTGTATGTATAGATATGTGTATATATTCACTCCATGTTTTATGTATAAGTGGAAACTGTATTGGCTTATGGAATGTATTATTGTATTAACTATATGTATTTTAAATGCTGTTTGTTTCCCAATTTGTATTAAATAAATAAATAAATAAATAAATAAAATACCTACAGCATGAATAAATATTACTCTGTTAAAAATTAGCCTTTTCTGTAATCAATTTGTGTTTTTATCTATGTGGTCTTTGTAGTTGATTTAATAAAAGGCAATTGACTATAGATATTTGTATTGTAATATTATATTTTTCAATATTTAACTATAGCGACGATATTACAGTGCTAAGTTTGGATGATGACTGGCGACAGAAATATATAATAATTTATTAATCAAATATGTATTACATATCTACATATCAAATATCGATTTCTTTTTGGTGATTTTGTTTCTATAAGCAAAAATTACCGTCCATATGGGCATTTGGACAGTATTTTTTATTTTTAAGAGCCTTAATACAATACGTAGGCACAGGTTGTTGGAAAAAATGTAATATTAAATTAAATTACTCCTTCCTACAGTTCGTTCTTTTAAAAAGATACAGGGCCGGACTTGAAATGGGAATAAGAAATGAAACACATTTTGTTACCCTTAGAATTTAACTTTATTTACAATATCTATTAATAGTGACCCGCCCGCGGCTTCCTTCACCCGATTGAATTATCATATTTTATTTACTAACTTCAACAACTTTCTTGTTCTATTAATTATCACTTTTAAGACAATGTATATTGAAAACTAAAATTTCAGCTGAATTAATTAAAAATATATAGAAATTTTGTTAAATTTAATATTAGAAATTACTTACTTAGCTTCACGCTGTATCCCGCACGAGGCAGGGTAGGCAGAGGGAACCCGGGAACCTAGTGTTAAGACACTCCGTTCCACTTCGGTTCCCCACTTTCCGCCGAATTTGAGGCATTACGTGTTGATAGGCGGAACTCAACGCCGCGCTTTGCCTTATTACCAAAGCGAAGAAATGAAACATAAAATATTTTAAATTGAAAATATTAAATATTTCATTTCCTCGACCGGGGATCGAACAGAACCTATCGGTTACAGTCACACGCTTGTGCCGCTGCGCCACGACAGGCCTCAGATACGTTAAACGTCTTCCTTTAAAGTCCCATATTTAAATATATATGTTTTTTATGGAAAAAACAAGGCAAACAAGCGTACAGGTCACCTGATGGTGAGTGATTACCGTCATCCACGGCCCCGTGTAGCACCAGGGGAGCTACAGGTTCGATGCCGGTCTATGAGGTGGAGGTAGTCGTATATGTTATATTGTATATGTGGTATTCGTTTGGTCTGTAGTAGTACTTATATCTGTACCGTTTATAGCTTTGAAAGGTAGTATAGTGACCGGTATTCCCGTCATGAACGCGACGATGAAGTCCGGGTCGGGCTGGATAGTCGATACGTTTGGAAGTGTTACAATCTCAGTTCCAACCCCAATAATCTCTTCTGGTGGTGGTGACTGGTTTTCTGTAAAAACAAACATTCATTAATAGATGTTTCTTGTATTTTCTTTTGTCTCTTTGTCAACTTTTGTGCATCGTTGATTCGCATTTTTTTGGTAAATAAGATGAAAATAGTATTTTTGTCTTGCCAAGACTTAAATACAGATATTTTTTATATATTAACGTATTATATTTGTTTCTACAGCTCGGAAGACAGTATTGTCAAAAAGAGTAAAACTGGTTTTTCTTTCTAATTTTATCCGACATACTCTTAGCTATAAATTTTATTCTTGCCTAGTACTTATATAAAACGATAATAGAACTCCATAAAAAAATAATGTATAAAGTAATTTCCGCTATTAAATATACAACACTTGCCGTGTGATTCCGGCTTGGAATAGTATCACCCTGGTACTGATGGTGTCGTAAGAGGCGACTAATGTACGTGTGGGAGAGTCACGTTGTCAGCAATGACAACACGCATGGGCAGACTCGACCGGATCATTACCACACCCGGCATTTAAAACCGGCGTTAATTAGTGGTTTCGGCCACTGCGTTTCGCATTGGGTAATGCCGGGCCCCGGTGCCCATCCATCTTAAAGGCCGGCACCGTTCCTGTACCTCTTCTGTAGATACCACGTGACCGGTACGGTTGTTTGCCGTGTCATGTCCATAATAAAAAAATAATAACAACATCCGGCGTAAAACATTCATCCTTACTTAATCCTCCTTGGATTCTAAAATATTGAAATTAAATAAACTATTTTGAGTGTAATCTTCAACTTACCGCCTATAACACTTCTAGTTGTAGTCTCTTTAATTGTCGACTCAGTGGTTATAAATATATCGTAATCAGGCACCCATTGGTCCTCTACGAGGGGTTCAAAGCCAAATTCACTTTCATGCATAGGTCCTTTGTATTCTACAGGTTGTAGTGTAAAATCTTCGTAATAAGTACCCTCTTCTAAGTGCCATTCGTGCAAATCTATCAATGTCATATTCTTCTTCCATCCCCACGCAAACATTTCGAAACGACAAGTGTCTGAGAACATTATGTAGCATGATATGGAAAAGACGGATCCTGGAAATTATATCAGTGTTTTAATTATTCCATAAGTCGTTTCCGTGGTTGGTGGTTGTCATGGCGTGGAATAGGATTGTGCGAGTGTAATATTTAATATATTCATCACATATATATTATGCAATATGGCAGAGCTCAATGCTTTGAGTTCCGGCAAAGGTATTCGACACAAAATGTCTCGAATTGAAACATGTATGGGGAATGGAAAATATTACTATTTACTACGATAAGTTTTTATGTCTCCTTGATATCCGAGTATGTGATATACGGAATATTAGTAAAGTAAAAATATATACAATATACCTTTATAAGCATAACACGGTGGTCCTTTAGAAAATCTAGTGCAAAAATGTTTTATTCGCATCTCAGACACAGCAGACGCATTCACTAGTTCTAATGTGAGACATGAGAACTCTATATTTTCATAGATCGACATCTAAAACCAGTCGATAAATCATTATTATTATCAAACCTTAATATGAAAGAAAATTTTCCGACGACAATGAGATGAAGGAGGCAATTTTGGGCCCATTTTGAGGCGATAGAAAAAAATATTTCGACGATTTAGAAAAATTAATTAATTAATCCAATAAATGTATTCAGCTTAAGGAAAATTATATTGAAAAAGACAAATGGATTTATTGTTTCATTTAATTTATAACCCTTTCATTCCACAAACTTTTGGACCTCTCCTCGGTCATAAATCACTCCGTTTGTTAGTGAAAACCGCATCAGAATTATTAAAAGTGTAGGGAAAAAAGTGACTTTATATAATATAAAAGTACCTACTTAGTTTAAATAGTAAAAAATATGGGAATATTGAGGCCTGTCATAGCGCAGCGGCACAAGCGTGTGACTTTAACCGACAGGTTTTGGGTTCAATCCCCACTCGAGGAAATGAAATATTTAATATTTTTAATTTAAATATTTAATGTTTCATTCCTTCGCTCTGGTAATAAGTCAAAGCGCGGCGTTAAGTTCCGCCACTCAACCGCAATGCTTAAAATTCGGCGGAAAGTAGGGAACGGAAGTGTAACGTAGTGTCTTAACACTAGGTTCCCGGGTTCCCTCTGCCTACCCTTCCTCGTGCGGGATACAGCGTGAAGCTGAAAAAAAAATGGGAATATACTCGTATACACTACATACATTGTAAGTAGCAAATTGATATTGATTATTGTCCGTTCTTAAGACCATCATTTCACGATAAATTAGATTGATTTTTTCTTCATCATCACAATTTCCAAATCTTTGGAAAGCGTCGGATCCACCTTTGAAATATTGTGAAAACATTAAAAAATTACTTAACATTAGATATTTTCGTAAATGAACAAATTTTTGTAACAAAAAATCACCCCATAAATACATTTAACATTGGAAAGTATGTGAGTGTATATGCTGTTGTTATGAATTTACCTTCCAATGCCGAATAAGTATTTATTAAGTATTTTTTTCAATCTCTCGTCTTTGTTAAGACAACAAATAAATTTATGGATTTATTTAGTAAGTTATATATTAGATTATGTACAAACCAAAGCAAAATATATATATATATATATATATATATATATATATATATATATATATATATATATATATATATATATATATATATATTCCCGATTTACAGTTCCTTTCCACACTTTTTTCTGCCACGCTTTGCCCTTTACCAGAACGAAGAAACGAAATTATGTATTTTCACCTCCCTTAGTGCGGATCAAATCCATGACATGTCACGTTTACGTCCCCCATTTATGTCCTGCTATAGGCTAAAGAAAATTGAACAGACAAGGATACCTCTCAATATGAATTTTTGTTCGGACATTTTAGTAATGCTTATTCTTCGGAATTTGTCCAAGCTGTTCTCTATCCATGGGTAATAACTCATCATGTCCAGATAACGGGATGGAGCTGCACATCCTGGACCTCTTACTCCTAAGCCCAACTGTAATGTACACATATATATATATATATATATATATATATATATATATATATATATATATATATATATATATATATATATATATATATATATATATATATATATATGTATATGTATATATATATATATATATATATATATATATATATATATATATATATATATATATATATAATTTCACGCCCTATCCCACGCGATACTTCGTTCCCTTGAAGACATTCGCTGAGTTTATCAGCGGAAAATGGAGATACATTGCATGTTGAATGATAGAACTCAACCCCTCCCACTCCGATAAAAAGAAGATGGTGAATATTTCCATTTAATATCCCCATTTCCACTCGAGAAAATGAAATATTTAATATATTCATTTCTTCGCTCTGGTAACAAGGCAAATCGTGGCGTTGAGTTTCGCCACTCAACACGCAATGTCTCAAATTCGAAGAGTGGTAAACGGAACGTAGAGTCTTAACACTAGGTTCCCAAATTACTTCTGCCTTCCCTGCTCATCACCGGATACAGCTAAATTCAGCTTCCGCTGAAAAAATGATGGTAAAAATATAACGAAGAACTTCTTACCAGTTGCCATCTTCCCCATACATCTCTTGAAACTAACGCCGAACCCGCGTTCCAAACGCATACTTCGTTATCGCGTAAAGATATCACACACGCCACGTGCGGGGGACGCATTTTCTTTGTATATAACTATTTGCAAATAAATATTTATGATTATTTATGGTGTTTATATTCAAAATTATAATTAAATTTTATTTCAGAAGCAATATATTCAAGGGAGTATAACTTAACAAGAGGGAATGCGATATCAACTTTTAGGTTTTAGTAAAAAAGATTTCTTTTGAAATACTTAGTTCACTTTAAAAAATCTTATTGGCAATAATTTATTTATTAAATTACGTACATTTGCTCTAAGATAGAACTCTCTACACAAACCGGACATTACATGCGTAACTGGGATCACTTGTTTCTGAAGAAAATTGTAATCTGAAAGCGACATAACAATATCGATATTAAATAAAGTAAATTTCAATAATACCGTATAAAACACGAGAGAGTGGAATAATTATAAATATGTAATGAGCAATTTAAATAAAAACATGATAATTTTTTATTTGCGTTTTTCTTTATTGATTCAACTTTTATATTTGAAATAAAAAAAAATCATACGTAAATTGAAGACTCTCGTTCTTTAATACGGCCCTGACTTTTTTGGATTAAAATATTTTCAACTGCAACTACAATAATTCCAATGATTGTCGTTAAGTGTTAGTAAATTAAAAATAAGTTTTTAAATGAACACTAATGTAAAAGTTTTTTTTTCAGCTTCACGCTGTATCCCGCACGACGCAGGGTAGAGGGCAGATGGAACACGGGAACGTAGTGTTAAGACACTCCGTTCTACTTGCGTTCCCCACTTTCCGCCGAATTTGAAGCATTACGTGTTGAGTGGCGGAACTCAACGCCGAGCTTTGCCTTATTACCAGAGCGAGGAAATGAAACATTAAGCATTTAAATTGAAAATATTAAATATTTCATTTCCTCGACCGGGAGAGGATCGAACCCACAACCTGTCGGTTACAGTCACACGCTTGTGCCGCTGCGCCACGACAGGCCTTAAAAAAAATTATTACCGTCCATATCCTTAAACTTCACAACGTAAAATTCTGGATTCCTTAATCTCTCTGGCGGTGGACATAACGGCTTTATGTGCTCTGTAAAAAAAGGGTACGAAAATAAATAATATTTAAAGCCGAACTCGGAAAGTAGAAACATTTTCAACTTAAATATTGTATAACATAGTTTTATACTACTTATATGATATATCTATATTATTGTTATTAAGCTTTAAAGTTTGGTTGACCTACCTTATCTATGGATTTGTTAATTCAATTTGCGTAATATTTTTTATTAATTGTTTCAAAAAATATTAAATCAATTGCTATAAAACTTCTATTAAAAAAATACACGACTAAATACATATTATATTTGTATAAAAAGCCCCACTAACCACTTCTAACTGGGGTACTAAGTTGAACCAACGCTATCGTATTATACGTTTCGCCATATTCGGGATGTATGACATAGTTGCGGACCCGCCGACCGATACGCGACCATTCTTCGCCTAGCAGAACTCTTGTGTTTAGTCTGGAATATTTTATTAATAATATAACTAATATCCGTACATATAATAAACTGATGGCAGTCTATACATGGAAGATATAAACAAGAAAAAAATATTGGGGCCGCTAAAAACTATTTTTCTTGTCCGTTTGTCTGTACGTTTGTATGCACTAAACTCAGAAACGGCTATCCAGATTTTAAAGGAGATATGTATCACCAATTTCTATACCTACTTAGCTTATGTAATTTGTTTCCAATTCAAAATTATTATATTTAAAATATTTTCGAACGAATCGCAGCGTTGAGTTCCACCACTCAAGTCTCAATGTTTTCTTTTCAGTTTCACTCTGTATCCTGCAGATGGCAGAGTAGGCAGAGGATTGTGAATCTAGCGTTAAAACTTTGCCCCATTATGACACATATATTCCCCTCTTTGTACCGAATTTATCAAATTACATTTTGAGCTTTTGTTTTCTAAAACAAGGATTTATCTTACGTAAGTCTGGAATATAACTGTAAATATTTTAAAAATATCAAGTGAAGGTGTCCCATAGTTTTACCTAAAATCATGTTTAGGCATCGGTCCTATGTCAGCGGCGGGAGCGATTACAAACTCGGCTTGTATCAACGCGACTGTTGTTACCGCTCGGTTTTCACCAGAGTCGCCATCTATAATATATAAAGTAATTTAAATATGTATGTATGTATATATATATATATATATATATATATATATATATATATATATATATATATATAAATATATATATATAAATATATATATATATATATATATATATATATATATATATATATATATATATATATATATATATATATATATATATATATATATATATATATATTGAACAAGATAGTACAATAAAGCTTGTGCTTTTTTAAGCCCTTTTATTGATAATGTAACATGAACGATGAAGCGACATGAACGATGATTATTATGCAAAGTGCAGAGCGTTGAGCGTTGAGTTCCTCCGCTCACAACCCCATGCCGCAAATTCAGCAAAAAATGTGGTACTGAAGCAAATGTTATTAACACAAGGTTCCCAAGTTTCCTCTACCTACCCTACCATGTGCAGAATACAAACTATTGCTGAAAAAACATAAATAAGCTGAAAAAATTATCTACACGTATTAGTTAAAATAAATATTAATTACATACAAAAGTTGTAATACAATATTCCAAGCCAAGGATATTGTTTTATTTCGACATCTCCTTCAGTGACTTCTAATGAATGATCTATGCCACAATCAATCATGTCTAATTCTACTGATTGTACTTGTAATACTGTAAAAAGCAAACAAAAATTTAAATTTTAACATTAGATACTGCTTCATTTTTTGGCAGTGCCTGTAGCTCTTGATGTGCTAAACATAACTAACAAACACCGCGCTAAACAAGGATTTTAGTTAAGAGAACTTCACTCATATATGTTCAATCGTTCAGGAGCTACGGTGCACACAGACAGACAAACAAGTCAAAGTAGCATTAATTAATTTTTTCTTTGTTAATATAATAATGAAGATATGTCTTTCTATATTTCTATTTTAAAGCTGAAGAGTTTCGTTGAACGAGTTTAATATTAATTTGTTGAGAATAATATAAATTTGTTGAATACTAATAAAAAAAAGTTTGTTAAAAAATACGTCCGCAAGTAGGTAAACAAAAATATTTTTTTGTTTCTGTTGATTGTCTCAAAAAGTGCTGAAATGGCTATAAAACTTTTATGGAAACATCTCTCCTCTCCTCATACAAAAACAATGATACTCGAAGAAATGAAATGTTTAATAAGTATTTTAATTTCCTCGTTCTGGTAACAAAGCAAAACGCGGCATTGAGTTACGCCACTCAACACGCAATGACTCAAATTCGGCGGAAAATGGAGAACGGAACGGAGTGTCTTAACAATAGGTTCCCAGGTTCGCTCTCCCTACATTACAATGTGCGGGATAAAGTGTAAAGTTGAAAAAAATAATTAATCTTTTAAAAAAATATATAGAAACTATTTATCAACATTAAAAACTTTCTTTTAAAAATCGGTTGAAAACTCACCTTTCAAAAAAATAATACATATAATTTTACTCAAATACATTTTACAATAATAAAAATATTAAATATACATGAACAACTACACAACTAACTGCAACTGTGAAACAAATCAAGTGAATGATCGATCACTGATCTTTATAGTATTATTTTATAAACAATATTATTATGTTATATGAGAAAGTTTGAGATATTTTGTTTATTTACACTTAATATGTTTGTTTACTGTTAAGATGATATAGAAATATATACAACATTTTATCATAACATTTTGAATAATTTTTACTTTTATATAGTAAACGATTTAAAAGTAACAACAAGCAATGAAAAAAAATTTAAAAGCCGACCCTGAAAATCGCTACCTTGTCTTGGCAGACTGATTTTTGTATAACATACCTGAGGCTTTTAATAAAAAAAAAAATACTTCAATCGTTTTATTCATTCAGGAAATATGGTGCCACATATAGACGGACAAACAGGTTAAACTTATAGCACTCCTCTTTTTGTGTCAAAGGGGGAATTAATCAAAAGGCTACACCATCTATGGTAAGTATAAGCGATGGTCGCGAGTTCGATTTTTGCTGATGAATATTTGTATGTTTTTTTAAATTTTGATCCTTTTTCCTAGATCTAATCTTATAACTTATACTATATCTAATCTTATCTAGAAAAGAAAATTACATACAACATATACAAATTTGAATACAGCAAGATTTGAATTATGAGTCTTTTTATACATTTTCCAAATAAACATTGCTCTAATATTATTTTTTAAATAAAATCACCCATTGGGTATCGCCCGGTGGCATCTATAAAAACGAGATAGACTTTATCCTTACGAACCAACCTAAATACTTCACTGATACTAATGTGGTCAACAGATTTAACTTCAATACAAACCACAGAATGGTCAGAGCTGAGCTCAGAGTACAAAAGCATAAAAACCCAAGACCCAGATATAATCTGACGAAAACCAAGTGTACCAATCAACAATATGAAAACATCGTAACTATTTTGGCAAAAAAATTTACTAAATACAAAAAAGAGACCAGGAATATGGAGGTGCAGGACAAATACAACTGGATCGAAAACTCAATAACTTCAGCTATAAAAGCAGTCAGGGAAAAAAAAAGCAAAACACGAAGAAGTTATCCAGCATTACTATGAACCTACTACAAGAAAGGAAAGAACTGATTGGCTCCGTAAATTCCGACAACCATAGGAGGCGAATATCAGAATTAAGCAAAAAGATTAATCTCAGTATTAAGCAAAAAGAATAATATCATTGAGACAGAGATCATTCCAGAACAGTGGACAAAGTCACATATAATTCTGCTGTACAAAAAAGGTGACAAACACAATATTGGGAATTACCGACCAATTAATCTGATGTCTAATATATATAAGGTATTTGCAAAGGTTATACTTAGAAGAATTGAGAAAAAGTTAGACGAAAGCCAACCCAAGGAGCAGGCAGGATTCCGCAGGGGGTATTCAGTACTAGATCACATACACACATTAAGGCAAATTATTGAGAAATACAAAGAATACAATCTAACATATTATGTTGCCTTTATTGACTACAGCAAAGCCTTCGACTCCTTATTCCACAGAAAGATCTGGGAGGCACTGAGCCATCAAGGAATCGAAACCAAATATGTGAATATACTTAAGAACATCTATAAGAAAAGTGTGGCTTGTGTACAGCTGGAAACAAAAGGTGAAACATTCAGTATACAGAGAGGGGTCCGGCAAGGGGATCCATTGTCACCAAAACTGTTTTCATCAGTATTAGAACAAATATTTAAAAGCCTTTGCTGGAATGACTATGGTATAAACATAAATGGCGACCTCTTGACGCACCTAAGATTCGCTGACGATATTGTCTTATTTGCCAAATCACCACAAGAACTAAGTAGCATGCTAAATGAACTCGCACTAGAAAGCGAAAAGGTGGGGCTTAAACTAAACGCCGACAAAACTAAGGCCATGACAAACGGACTTGACACTGAAGCCATAATTGTGGGACAAAGTAAGATTGAGTCTGTCAGAGAATATGTTTATCTTAAGCAAATTATATCACCAGAAGACACTATAAGCAAAGAGGTGCAAAGAAGAATAAATAATAGTTGGAAAAAATACTGGAGCCTAAAGGAAGTGATGAAGGATAAACATATTGGCATGGCGACTAAGTCTAAAGTGTTCAACGCATGTATCCTTCCGGTCCTATCATACGGATGCCAAACATGGGCAATGACAAAATTGGACGCCAGCAAACTGTCAGTATGCCAGACGGCCATGGAAAGAAGCATGATGGGTATAGTGAAACATGATAGAATAAGGAACCAAACCATAAGGTCCAATACCAAGGTAGATGACATAGCTACAAAAACAAAAAGACTCAAGTGGAAGTGGGCAGGCCACATGGCAAGAGGAATAGAAAAATGGAGCAAGAAAGTCACACAATGGTACCCAAGAAATGGTATAAGGAAAAAAGGTCGCCCCGTAAAAAGATGGGAAGACGACTTAAGGAGAATGGCAGGTGTGACATGGAGTAGGGTGGCTGACAACAGAAAAGAATGGTTAAGATTGGAGGAGGCCTTTGCCGATTGGCAAACAGACGAGTTACTGGATTTTATCTGATTAAATTAGCTAACCAAAAACAAAAAAGAAAAAAAAAATGTAATTCCTATGAATAAAGGCTTTATTATTATTTAAATAAAATCACCCACAAACAAAAATAACAATTTTTTTAAAAAACACACACACAAAACAATAATTTCAAGCACTTCTCATCCCAGTAGTTTTTCTATAGGCACTAAAATGTTCCAAATATTGATATATAGTATCAATGGGTGTATATATTTCGTTCATTCTGCTCAGTAAATGCTGAGGTGGCTGAACTGGTACGGACGGTCCGAGGAGACCTTGGAGGAACTCTCGAAGCAAGCCCCATACTGCATTCGCCATAACACAGGGACGGTATTCAACCTTATAAGAGTAACAAATATTAAGTTATAATTACAATTCAAATTTTATTATCCATATAAATAGTACAGTGGGTAGAGTAATTAATTTCTATGCACTGTTCAATTATAAAGACATTGTATTTTGGATGGTAGAACTAACAGTTTATTTGCCAGATTAAATCATTTAGTTATAATTATTATTCCTTATGGGTATTCAATTCACAATCAACAGCATTTATAGAAAAATATTGTTCCACTGAGCCACAACTCTATGAACTACATAATTATCAATATTTTTAAGCTACCCCCATGCATGGTAGAGGAAACTTGGAAACCAAGTGTGAACTCAGACTTTACCAGTGTTAAGAAATAAAAATATTAAATATTTCATTTCTTGGAATGGGGATCAAGCCCATAACCTGCCACATGGGCACAAGTGTACAATTGTGCCCATGCGGCACAGCAGACCTTGAATAATTTATTACAAATAAACTGCAAAGCGTGAAAATTGTTAAAGATAAATAAACTTACTTCAATAAGAACTCCTTTGAAATTTTGATTCATAGTAACTGATCCCAATTTGACACAAAAATCACCCAATTCGAACCGTGGACCTTTACTTTCAATTTTAGTCTGCTTTTTAGAAGTATAATGGTGAGATAGTTTCATCATTAGTAAGTCAAAAAGCCCATCGGCTATTACATGAATGTTTTTTGTTCCACTCTCTAATATTGAGAAGACTGAAGCTGGTTGTTCTGAGTTATGCAAAATGTGGACTGTTTTTGTTGTGCCTTAAATTTAATATAAAAAAAAATTGGCTAAAAGCTTGTAAATAATAAATTTGTATTGTAGATTTTTATAATTTCAATTACTAAAATTTTGTGCAAAAGCTCTTATTTTTAGTTTAGTTATGACAATTGTTTCATTCTAATTTTAATTCATCATGAATCTAATTACCAAACCATTGATATTCAAAATTATATTCTTAAATATTTTTACTAAACAAATTATACATTTAAATATAATATTGATTTAAGTATCTTTTTTGTAAAAACATCTAATTGTTTGATGAACAAATAAATAAATGTCAATTACCCATTTGAGGATGAGATAAATAACTTTCACAATCCACAAGAAACTGTCCCTGTTGAGAAGCACCGAGAGCTAGTATCCTTTTCGTAAGTAAATCGATCACGTATGTGCCGGTTTTGTGTTCTGGCACTGGATACTGTTGTAAACTAAAATAAAAAGATAGATTAAATATTTGTACTTATAGTTTAATGATTGTTCTACTCGAAAGTAAAAAATCTTACACAGTAACACCCATTGTGTTGTTTAGTTAGGAAAATAAAAGTTTTATTTATGTTCTTATGAAATAAGTTATTATTTCTGTATAATCCTGTATAATATCTTCCTTGCATAAGTTTGTAGCTTATAGCTATTGATAAAATATTTATTGAAATTATTTTCTTTATGATAAAAATATATACAAACACAATTTTTCTGTTTAATAACAATTGCACGAAGCCGATCCTAAGAATTCAAGGTTAAGAAACTTTTGACATTTAAAATGCTTGCAACAGATAAAAAATATGCTCAGATGGATAAGCTAGAAATTATCTAAAGCGATAATAAATAATTATGGATCAGTTCTTTTTATCGACAGATAAAGACAAATGTAAGCTTGTTTATAATTATCAATTTATATTTAACAAAAAAATACAATTATCTATTTACTTTCGAAGAGAATAAAAAACCAAATGTTTATATAATTACAAAAGCACCAATCATACAATTTTACGTTTCAACAAAATCTATCCTCCAATAGGAATAAACAATTATATCCAAAGAGAACGTCTAATTGAAATCACACATTGTGGACGGACCAATGGAAAACGAACAGATAATTTAATGGGAAAATTGACAAGTGTGGGGGTCTCCTTTTATTATACACTATTTATTTACGTTTAATCCAATTAAATTTGGTTATTGCGTAGCATTACTATTGTGCTGAGCGCTATTTACCTGTATTATTCAGTAGTTACATCATCTAAAAGTGTATACAAAGTTACGATTATTGTTTATCGTGGCGAGTATTTTTAGTGTGTTTTTTTTCATTGTATTATCTAACATTTAGTTTAGTGTAGTTAAAAATGATTCCCGATAACGTGACATTGATTGTGAAGGCGCCTAATCAGCAAATTGAGGATCAAAATATCGAGTGCCAGACGTCTTGGACGGTCAGACAGTTGAAAGGTCATCTAGCTGAGGTCTACCCTAATAAACCGGTAAGTATTCTATTTAATCATTTATTTTGATCGTTATAAGATTATAATTATGATTTATTATTATTATTATTATACATCTATGATGTTATTTAAGTGATATTAGTGATAGTTATACCAGTTACTTTTGATACGATAATATATATTGTTAATATTTTATATAAACAATATTTACTTATTTACCTTTTGTTTTATTTATTACAATACAAAAAAAATAATTTTATATATATATAAAATTATACATGCATCTCACGTAAAGGCAATATTGTGTGCTATCAAAATAATAAAATGAAATCATAACACTATTTTACATTTTAAATAATTTACTTTTTTACTTTTTTATAATACAATTTTTTTCTAATAAAGTTAACTATTTGCTAATACCTTGATAATATTAAATATTTAAAAAAAAAATCAATTATATGTATGTATTTGTTTTAATGTTACTATGATAAGTACTTTCAGCATTTTAATGAGTTTTAAATAACTCGGTTATCAGTTATGTGTATGAATATTTGCAATTTTAAGTGCCACTGATAATAGTAACAATAACATTAAACAAAAATGTTTATTCAAGGACATTTTCACACTGTTAAAATTATATCTGAACATTAAAATGACAATTGTTGATCTTATCTTCAAGTAGGGGAACATGAGTAATGGGGAACATAATAAATTTTAAGTTCCTATATAATCTGCATTCCCGATTCTTTTTATTAGTTACTGAAGATAAGAAAATTCTAGACTTTATTAAATTTTGCTTTACATATTTTTTTGATATGAAATCAAACAATACTGAGCTGGCTTTTATCATAATTACATTGTGTCTCATCAAGATTATATGTTGACGAAAGTCATAAGAGTTTATTTTATTTTTTTTATACTTTTGATGGTAAGTTAAGTATAAGAAAAAGGCTGTGACATATTATTGACATCTGTTTTACTAGCACTGTCCAATTTTAGAGGCATTGCCGGATGAGTTGTAAAAACTAACACAATGCTTTGTCTTGGTAACAGAGCGGAAACATTATATCTTTTGAAGTGTAATACCACACTAATGAAAGAAAAATTCTATTAAGTAATTAATTTAAGAAAAAATATTTGTTTTATAAACACCTCAAAATTATAACATATGGTTTCCAAGAGGCACAATTTCAAAACCTGCTACATTAAAATTTTTATACATTTTTAAAAGTAATTTTTTTTTTCTTCATAGGAAATCAAACTAGAAACGTTCAAGTTACAGTGAGACTCAGTGCCACTGCTCCACTGTGGCCTTATATACCTACATAGCACTAAAATTTCCCAATGGAATAAAGTTATAAATACACTTTTGTGTAATTAATACTATTTTTTTTAATATAATTGGCTATTATAGTAACTAACTACCTACAATCTAATTGGTAATAAATTTATTACTTGTGTATAACACTAAAAAAGTACTTTGTTCAAAACAATGAATAACTATCATAAAGTATTACAAGGAAAGTTAGTTTTAAAGGGAAAATGGCAAGAATAGTTGTAAATATGCATTTAAGTTTTAAGGGATTTTAAATAATAAATATTTACTTTCATACTTTGGCCCATATATGTGACAGAAATCAACAGAGCGGTTGTGTGTAAAAACAGGAAAATATCTATACTTATAATAAATCTGTATCCAACCTTATACATGGGTGACATTCATTAATGTAGTCGGGCCCAAAGTTTTGATCTTTAATATTTTTGTCTGTGCGTCTGTCCACGCTAATCTCAGAAATGGCTAACCAGATTTAAACTTTTTTTGTGTAGATCAGTTAACACTGTCTCTCTCAGCTTTACGCTGTATCCCTCATATGGCAGAGTAGGCAGCGGGAACTTGGGAACCTAGTGTCAAGACACCCCGTTCCCCACTTTCCGCCGAATTTGAGGCATTGTGAGTTGAGTGGCGGAACTCAACGCCGTGTTGAGTTGAGTTAACACTATATTTTTTTTATTCATATAGCTGGAATATTGTATGCTGGTATATAGTGATAATTTTATATAACTACATAAAGTAATAATATTTGAGGCCTGTCGTGAGGATATTTTTATTGAGGCCTGTCGTGGCGCAGCGGTACAAGCGTATGATTGCGAGGATCTGAAATATTTAATATTTTCAATTTAAATATTTAATGTTTTCATTTCTTCGCTCTGGTACAGGGCAAAACGTGGCGTTGAGTTCCGCCACTCAACACACGCCTCAAATTCGGCGGAAAGTGGGGAACGGAAGTGGAAAGTGGGGAACGGAACGGCGTGTCTTAACACTAGGTTGCCAAGTTCCCTCTGCCTACCCTACTATGTACAGAGTGAATCTGAGAGAAGTAATTATATTTTTATTGTTGGTGTGGTATGGTATGGTTCTTTAGTTATGGCGTTCCGAGTAAAAAAGTTTTCTTTCAAGTGCCCAATTACAAAATTTTTCCTTTACAATATTTTCTTCATGTTCATGTTTCTGATGTAATATTCAATAGTAGCAATGCTACGCTCCTTTGCTTTTAGTTTATTGTAGACCAAATCAATGATGAAATTTAATGAGTTGTTACGCTTGAGCTGTTTCAAATAGAAAGTGTCATAGAAAGTGTCAAAAAGAAACAATGAAATAAAGTTCTAAGATATTAATAAAGTTCTTGGGCTTTTTTAAACATAAAATATACATTTTAAAAAAAATGGCCTGTCATGGTGTAGAGCCAATGTAGGTGCAATCCTTACCCGAAGAAATGAAATATTTAACATTTCTTTACCCTGGTAACGAGACAAAGCGCGGCGTTAGGTTCCGCCACTAAACATACGATGTCTCAAATTCAGTGGAACGAAAATTGGAGCGTTTTATGTTTGAAATTACCTCCGCCTACCCTGCCACGCGCGGATTACAGAGTGAAACTGAAAAAATGAAATTAAAAAGACTATCATGGCGTATTAGGACATCATCCGTAAGCTCAGTGGTAGTGGATTTGATTTCCGCTCAAATAAATGAAATACTAATTATAAATTAGAAGAAGTGAGCAGCTTTGAACCCCTAACCTCTGACCCTTTTTATTATTAAAGACACTAGAACAATTTGCAAGTTAAGCACAATGGGCTTTTCCTATATTTTGATTTTTTTTAGCTTCACACTGTATCCCGCACAAGGCAGCGTAGGCAGAGGGAACCCGGGAACCTAGTGTTAAGACACTCCGTTCCACTTCCATTCCCCATTTTTCGCCGAATTTGAGGCATCACGTGTTGAGTGGCGGAACTCGACGCCTTATTATCAGAGCGAAGATATGAAACATTAAATATTAAAATTGAAAATATTTAATATTTCTTTTCCACAGTCACACAATTGTACCGCTCCGCCACGGCAGGCCTCGGCCTTTTCATTTATGTACGTATATATAATATTATGCACTATGACACTGAACGAAAATTGACTATCTTTTTTTAATGTTCTCGATTGTTCCATTATGTATTGTTGTTCGTATTTGAAACGATAATTCAAGCATCCGTTGCAGCGGATCAATGGTTTCAACGGTTGCTAGCCATGTGCGGTAATATTAGTTTAATATTAGTTTAAGTAGAAATAGAGGCGTGTCCTGACCCAGCGCACCAACGTGCGACCGTGAACACGCCAGTTTGTGGATTCGACCCCCACCCGATTACATGTAATATTTAATATTTCCTTTTCTTGTTGTAAAAAGGCAAACACCGCGGCTTTGAGCTTTGCCACTCAAAACGCAATATCTAACGGAAGTGTATTAAAGAGATACCTTTTGCCTACCTTGGTATGCCCACCATACAAGGTAGAGCAGAAAGAAATAATAAAAAACGTAGATACTATGAATAATCAAACAAATTAACGATGAATACAACCATACGTTTTTATAATAGGTACTTATTGTATTATTTATCAATTTAAATTTAAAATAATTACGATTTTTTAAAATTCGTTTAGCAAAGTCGTGAAATATTTTTTTTGAGCTTAACTGCAGAGGAAACATGGGAACCTAGTGTTAAGACACTCCATTCTGTTTCATTTCCAAAATGAAATAGGGTGGGGCAATGTTTTATTTTATCGAACCCATAGCCTGTCGAGCTTACAGTCACACACTTGCGACCCGGCGCAACCTTACTCGTATATAATAATTATCATCTATAATATTCTTGACTATTATATTCGAAGCGTTGTTTCCTTTTTTTTTATGGGAAAGACGGCAAACGAGCGTACGGGTCACCTTGATGGTAAGTGATCACCGTCGCCCACCTCTCCGTGATACTCCAGAGGAGAAACAGGAGCGTTACCGTCTTTTAAAGTGTATGGGCACCGGGGCCCGGCATTACCTAATGCGAAACGCAGCGGCCAAAGCCACTACTTAACGCCGGTTTTAAATGCCGAGGGTGGTAACAATCCAGTCGAGTCTGCCCCTGCGTGTTGCCATTACTGGCAACGTGACTCTCCCACACGTACAGAGATTTTCTGTGTTTAAAGATTTATAGTTTTTATATTTCTTCCTACGTTATGTTTAAAGTAAGAATAAATTGTTCGTTATCTATAAAATTAGGAGGACATGTTACACTAACCTAATAAATCCGGAATTCAGTTCTTAAAAGTGATATCATAGCTACTCTTTGTTAATACCAAGATGCTATTAAATATTGAAAAATAAAATCTACTTGCCTTAGAGGCTTGTCGTGGCGCGGGGCACAAGCGAGCGGCTGTAAACACGACAGGTTGTGGGTTCGATGCTCACTTGAGGAAATCAAATATTTTTCAGCTGAAAGAGGGAAACTTACTTTTATTAAACAGTGTTTAGTCACTAGAAGCTAAAGTTCCAAAATAGATTTATATTGTTACAGAAAGCAGATGAACAAAAGATCATATACTCAGGCCAGCTATTAGACGACAACAGCATCATTAAAGATGTCCTAAGACATTACGACAGTCAGAACAAGCACACTATGCACTTAGTTTGCTCAAACAAAAGAATGCCAGAGCCAGACAAAAAAGCTTCGCCAGACGGACTTCGCCAACGGAACGTTCCAGACGCAGCCAGACCAGCTGAGACCCCCAGACCGGAAATGCGACAGAACGATCAGAATCATACAGTTGAAATGCAGAATTATTTCAGTTCGTTTGTTAATAATTATGGCAGGGTGCCTCCGTATCCTAATTATAATTTTGGTGAAGGGCTGCCTCCAGTGAATAGTGATCCTGCCTCGATGGCCAATCATATGCTGATGATGCAACAGGCCTATATGCAGTATATGCAACAGTATGCCAATATGTAAGTTGTTTTTTGTTAGCTTCACGCTGCATCCCAACTAGTTGAGTGCCGGAACTTAACGCCGCGATATTTTGTGAAAATAAAAAAAATATCAGGGAATCGAACCTAGAACTGTTGTTACTGTCTAATGTCAGATGTTGTGTCCATGTCTCGACGTTATTATAGTTAGTATTCGCGACTAAAATTTCTTAATTTGGTACATTCAAATTTTGAAAACGAGAAAGAATTAAGTGAAACTGAGAAAATATAACATACGCAGTACACATTATACAAAATAAACTCAAAGTAAATTTAAAAACAAGATAAAAACTATTTTAAATGAAACACTGATTAATCGCTTTCATTGCTTTTTGAACATTTTTTGACTAGAATATCTATACTCGACCCGTGACCACGGACTACTGTAGTGTTCGAAACGTCGGGTTTCTAAAAATGTTCAAAAACCAATATACCTACGCGATAAATCCGTTTTAAAATGTTTCATTTAAAATGTGTATCAATCGGGAAAGTGAATGATATTATTAAAATTAAAACTAATATCGTAGTCCTCTCTCTCTCAGCTTCACGCTGTATCCCGCACATGGCAGGGTAGGCAGAGGGAACTTGGGAACCTAGTGTTAAGACACTCCGTTCCACTTCTGTTCCCCACTTTCCGCCGAATGTGAGGCATTGCGTGTTGAGTGGCGAAATTCAACGCCGAATATCGTAGTAATAAAATTCTATTTTTTTCTTATTCCAGGGCTCAAACCCCCGACCCCCCAACTCCCCCGACCCCAGAACAGCCGCCCCGCCCGGAACCAGAACAAGAGGATCAAGTACCCAGGGACTGGCTCGACCACCTGTACGCGGCTTCCCGGTTCGCCATACTGGTGTCCCTGTTCTGTATATACGGCAGTCCGGCGCGGCTGTTGCTCATTATACTGCTGGCGGCCGCTGGTTACTTGTGAGTATCTTTATTTTGTTGCTTTTTTAGGGAACCTAGTAGGGAACCTAATGTTCCCGACGCGTTCGTTAATATTTGGGTTTTTGTGTGATTGATGAATGGCGAAATTTCACGGTGCATTTTGTTTTTTCAACCAAGGCGGCCTTGTTTGATTAAAAAAAAATATTTGAAATACTAGATATATGCCGTGTGATTCCGGCTTAGAATAGGATCACCCTGGTACTGATGGTGTCGTAAGAGGCGACTAAAGTACGTGTGGGAGAGTCACGTTGTCAGTAATGACAACACGCATGGGCAGACTCGACCCATCCACCTTAAAGGTCTTTTCCATTAAAAAAAACTAAAATATTAAGTATTTTATGTATGTCTTAGATATTATGAAAAAAAGTAAGCTTTCAAGAACGAAAGTGAGTTGTGTTAAATCAAGCACAGTATTTGGCTTCAAAATGTAGTACATTTTGGTAACTTTGTCTGGTGTGGTCAGTACAAAGCGATGAAAATTATTTATTATTCCTAGTGGATATTCAATACAACCGCAACTTTACGCTTATGCTGTCTAGTAAAGGTGGCACAGGAGACTATAAACGCGACTGGTTGTGGGTTCGATCCCCACTCGGGAAGAAATATTTGATATTTTCACTCTGGTAACAAAGTACGGCGTTGAGCTCCGCCACTCAACACGCATTGTCTCCAATTAGGCAGAAAGTGGAGAAGAAAGGAGTGTTTTAACCTTAAAATCTTCCCACGTTTCCTCTGTCTACCCTGCCACGTGCCGGATACAGCGTAAAGTTGAATAGAGTAGATTAGCTATGTATGAAAATAAATATATCATTATTTTCATTTACCATTTTATTGTGATATGTAATTTATTATTATAATTACAGACACCAAATTGGATTTTTCCGTGATCTCAACGTAAATCCCGTTAACAACGCTGCCGAACGTAACGGTAGGAACAGACGGGAAGGGAACGGGAACGGTAATGAACCAGCGCCCAACGGTAACGCTAACGAACCACAGACCAACGCTAATGAAACCAGAACAGCAGATAATGAGAATAATGATGAGAATCAATCATTATTGTCTGTCACTTGGATGATATTTACTTCGTTCTTCGCTTCGCTTATACCAGATATTAATTAATGAACCTTTAATTGCTTTTTTTTCGGAATTAATCATTATGTAATAGTGAAGTTAATGAATAATAATAGTAATTTGTGGGTTGTTATGAATATTTAAATTGAAAGTTTAAAATGTGGTGGATTATAATTATAAAAGACATTTGTCAAAAATGTTTCTGTTTTTTTTTAGGCAATTGATATAATTCTTACTATGTATTTCTTTATTGTGTGACTGTAGCCGACAGGTTGTGGGTTCGATCCCCACTCGAGGAAATGAAATATTTAATATTTTTATTTTGAAATATTTAATGTTTTCATTTCCTCGCTCTGGTACAGGGCAAAACACGGCGTCGAGTCAGCCACTCAACACGCAACGCCTCAAATTTGGCGAAAAGTGGGGGACGGAAGTGGAACGGAGTGTCTTAACACTAGGTTCCCAAGTTCCCTCTGCCCACCCTGCCATGTGCGGGATACAGCGTGAAGCTGAGTGACTATTTCTTTATATAAATCATCAAATTAATTTGAGTGTTTGTTTTTTTTTTATACATATAATATAATATCTAAAAGATGATTTATATTTTATATATCATGCAATATTTTCAAAAAAAGTTATTCGTTAACATAATATGATTTAATTGTTTATCATATTTAATATTGTATCTGGATTTGAATCTACTACAGGATTGAATCCAAATAAAATATTTCCTTTTTTTTGGCAGAAAAAGAAATTGTCATTTCACCCCCTTTCATTTTGAACTGATTTTAAACCAAATATTATTTATTTTATGTAATAATATTAATAGATTTAGTTTATATTCGGATTATTTTGTTTTTAGGTTGGTTGTTTTTTTAGTCTAGACAACATATGTATGCCTTGTTTTAATATATATATATATATATATATATATATACATATATATATATATATATATATATATATATATATATATATATATATATATATATATATATATATATATATATATATATATATATATATATATATATATATATATATATAATGTATTATTAGAAAGTACATATAATAAATGTTTATAAAAATACCGTTTTTACAAATATTTGTGTGAATGATGTCAATAATAATTCAATTGATTAAAATTAAATTTAAAAAAAAAAAAACATTATATATATATATATATATATATATATATATATATATATATATATATAATGTATTATTAGAAAGTACATATAATAAATGTTTATAAAAATACCGTTTTTACAAATATTTGTGTGAATGATGTCAATAATAATTCAATTGATTAAAATTAAATTAAAAAAAAAAAAACATTATATATATATATATATATATATATATATATATATATATATATATATATATATATATATATATATATATATATATATATATATATATATATATATATATATATATATATATATATATATATATATATATATATATATATATATATATATATATATATATATATATATATATATATATATATATATATATATATATATATATATATATATATATATATATATATATATATATATATATATATATATATATATATATATATATATATATATATATATATATATATATATATATATATATATATATATATATATATATATATATATATATATATATATATATATATATATATATATATAATATATATATATATATATATATATATATAGTTTAAATATTTACTTTCTAACTGTCCGATAAGTTGTTGCAGTTATATATGATAATTTCCCAACAAATTGTAAGAGACTTACTCGGAAAGATTTAAATAAATAATATTATGTAAACATTTATAAGTGTTGTGTACAGACTCTTTTTGTGTAAATAAATTATTTTCGCCTTTTAAATTGCCATTCACTCGATATAACAATTGCTTATATATATATATATATATATATTTATATATATATATATATATATATATATATATATATATGTATATATATATATATATATATATATATATATATATATATATATATATATATATATATACATATATATATATATATATATATATATATATATATATATTAGACGTAACTTTTATGATGCAGTTTTTACTATGTAATTAATATTCATATAGGTATTATAATTATTACAAATAGTTATAGCTCCTGAAATATAATAAAAAATATTATTAATGAAATCGGATAATTATTTAGACACAATTTGACTCTTCTAATATGTAATATTTTCATATTTCCGTTTCCGTTTAAAAAGGTCGAAAAGAGTATAAAGAAAATATGTAGATATAATTATTAATTTAAAATATTTTTTTTATTGGTAGAAGGTAAAATTATGATTTGCACTGTTTCAATTTTTCATACTGTAATAACATATGAGTTTAATTGTAAATACCATGGTTGCGGGTTTGACTCCCATTTGATGAAATTAGTATTTTTGGTAACACATTCATGCGGCGTTGAGTTCCGCCACAATTACAGATTACAATTATGTACTGTTTATTTGTGGTAAGCAACATTTTTAATGACATATATATATATATATATATATATACATATATATATATATATATATATATATATATATATATATATATATATATATATATATATATATATATATATATATATATATATATATATATATTTTTTATGTATAACGAGGCCACTCATAATGACATCATACGTTAAAGAAGAGGTCAATAAGATGACGATTTCTCGGAATTGTTTTAATCAATAATTAAATAACACTAACTAGTAGCGTCGGAGGAGGCCGTGGCACAGTGGTACAAGCGTGCGACTGTAAACGTGACAGGCCTTAAGTTTGATCCCCACTCGAAGAAATGAAACATACCTGTTCATTTTCTTCGCTCTGGTAACAAGACAAAACGCGTTGTTAAGTTCCGTCACTCAACCACGCAATGTCTTCAAAGCGGGTGGAAAGTTCGTAATGTTATGGATGGCCTTTAATTTCTCGACTACTGCATATATTACATACAGACATATATATTTATTAAGATAAATATACATATATATTTATTAACATATAGTCGGTATAATTTAATACTTTAAATTAAAAACGTCATACAAAGTTCATGCATTTTGTAGTGCTTAGGTTATTTGTAATGAATTGTGCTAAAATTAAAACGTTTTCTTTAAGAATAGACAATTATTTCAGAAAACATATAAGAATTTCAAAATGGCGGTATTCGAACCTGGTGACTCTTGGAAACTGTCTCACGATTGACGGTAGTCTCCCGTTACGTTTGAATTTTTATTTGTTTTCTGAAATTTATATTATGCTAATTAATATTAATCATATTTGTACTGTGATAAGTTCAATTTTCGTTTGCATTCTCCTTAATAAATTATTGAAAGTGAACTGGCCTTTTTTTAACCCTTTTTTTTTATTCGTACTTCCATTTTTTTATATGGTTTTTATTTATTTAAATGGTTTATATGAGTGGAACGGCGTGAAGGAAAAAAGTTTGTAAAAAAAATATGTTAAATTATAATATAATGTGTGTTTTATTTGACTATTTATAAGGCTGTCGTGTCGCGGCACAAGCGTAAGCCATTTGTGGGAGTTAAACATTTTTTTTAAGGCCTGTCGTGGCGACACAGTGGTGTGACTGTTATCGACAGGTTGTGGGTTCGAATCCCACTTGAAGTGAAATATTTAATGTTTTCAATTTAAATATTCAATGCTTTCATTTCTTCGCTCGGATAAAAAGGCAAAACGCGGCGTTGAGTTCCGCCACTCAACACACAATGCCTTAAATTCGGCGGAAAGTGGGGAACGGAAGTGGAAGGTTCCTAAGTTCCCTCTGCCTACCCTGCCATGTGCGGGATACAGCGTGAAGCTGATTTGAGTAGAGTAGAAACATTTTCTGTTTCTTCATTAAATATGCTAACAATCAACATTTAATGTTTCGAGAATTCAACGAAAACGGAGGGATTACAATTGTTTTATACTTTGTTCTCAAATATAAAAATTGAGTACTATCGCGACGCAGAGGCAAAAGCTCGCGCTCTGGTAATAAAGCAAGGTGCGGCGTTGAGTTCCGCCACTCAACATGCAATGCACAAATTCGACGAGTGGGGAACGAAACGGAGTGTCTTAACACTAGATTCCCAAGTTCCCTCTGCCTACCCCGTTGTGTGCAAGGATACAACGCAAAGCTAAAAAAAATGTATCCACAAATACATTTGGTCTTCTGAACAAAGTCAATATGTTTGTTGAAATCATTATCTACATCGCCTCTAGAGTAACAAGGCAAAGCGCGGCGTTGAGTTCCGCCACTCATGATTTTTTCACAAATATATGAAACTACAAAAAAAAAAATTAACATGTGTTAAAATATTTTTTTTATCAAAATATGGCAAATAAGCATGTTTATAATAATATCATATTACTTTATATAATTTAAACTTAACAATATTAATATTAGATTTTAATAGTTAATTCAAAATTCATCATCAAAATCAACATCCATTAGTTCTTCATTTATATTTTCTTTTTCTGTTGATTTTGAATCATTAACAACTTCATTATTTATATTTTCAACTTTGTCATTGTTTTCATTATTTTCTTTTAAAATTTCTTTATTCTTCCTTATTTCATTAATTTCATTATTGACATTAGTATAATTTTTTTGAAAATTATCATTATCATTTACTTCATGGTTTTTTGAGTTATTTGATAGTATTTCCTTATCATTACTTTGTGTTTTATCATTATTTACTGCATCACTACTTTGAATATCATTATCTTTATTATCATTATCAAGCCTTGATTGATTATCAAGTTCACTTTTATCGTTAACTTCACTATTTGATGGAATAGCTGTATCATTATCATTTAGTACCTCTGTGTCACTATCAGTGTCCATTCGAAGAGCATTATTTGAATTATCTTCATTACTTTTTGAATCATTATTTTCTGTTTCTTTATTAAAATTACTTTTATGAATATCAACAGTTATAGATGTATTAATTGTAGTAATTTCAGCATCATCATCTGAACTATCGATTATATTAGATCTATTTATTCTTTTAATATTATTTATATCTATTTCTTCAATGTCCTCGTTGTCCTTTACCATTTTATTATAATGTATATTCTTTTCATCAGTGTTGCCATTCTCATTTTCTTTAGAAATATCTACAACTTGATTATCAATGAGTACATTATTATGAATAATTTCAGTGTTGCCATTTCTACTTTCTTGGTCTTTAGAAGTATCAGCTTGACTAATGATATTAATAATATTATTATTAATATTTTTAAGTCTAGCCAAGCGTCTTTCTTCAGCTAATTTCCTATTTCTCAACATTCTCTCACGCTGTTCATTGTTTATTGTTGGTGATGATGTTGCTACAGGAGTTATAATTGGTCTGGAATAGAAAATGTTATATTTGAAATTGGTAACGCCTACAATCTGTGGTATACCTCCATTAATGGACTATCAAAAGTCATTTTAAGATTTTGATACACTAGTTCCTGAGGTTAGAGTGTTGAAGCAAACTAATTTTCTACTTTTTAATATTAGTATAGAAGTATAGGTTAGGCTCCATAACTATGACAATGATATACTTTCATTTATTAAAAATGTTTTTATTTACATTATGAAGAGATATACAGAATGGTAGGTACTAGCAAGGATGTCACAGTGAGAATGAAGAAGAACATGCTCAGGTGGTTTGGGCACGTCGAGCAAATGAGTAATGAAAGAATGGTAAAAAAGATTTATGAAGGAAAAGTGAGTGGTAAGAGAGGGTGGGGAAGCCCTTACCGGATGAAAGTCTTAGGGATTTCGATAATCGAATATCAGGATAATCGAATTTAAAACTTAGAAAATAAGTTTTTGTCTATTATTAGTTAGGAAATTTAATTACTTAGAAAATAAGTTTTTGTCTATTACTGTGTTTATTTAAAACAAATTCAAGCTATACTATTTTTAAAATGTATATTTATAAAAACAAAGACATTGAGACCTGTCATGACCCAAGGGCATTAAACTAAATGTGAAGGGCTGTTGGTTTGATTCCTACTGGAAGAAATATTTACATTTTTTTGCTCTAGTAAGAAAGCAAAGTGCGGGCGGTGAGTTCCGATACTTAACATGCAATACTTCAAACTCAGTGAAAGTGAACCTTTATATTAGATTCCCAAGTTCCCTACCCTACCACATCCAGAAACAGCATAAAACTAAAAAAAAAAAAAAAAAGAATTTACATTACCTATTTTCTTTAACAACACTGTCCATGTGTTTTTTAACGGAACCAGGCGCCGGAGTAGACCGGGCCAGATCAATTTGCTGTTGTAACAGTTTATCAAACTCATCTTCTGGTTCTTTTTCTTCTTCATCATTGCTGGAATCTTTTTGAGTTACTGTTTCCTCTGTTACATATTGATCCGTTCTTATTTTATGTAGATGTACCTAAAAGGTTCAATATTTTATGTAGTTTTTTACATGATTTTATAAGCAATAATAAATTTATAAATATTAATTTAAGCTTAGTAGGATTTAAAAAAAAACTGTTTTAGCTTCATGCTGGTTAGTCAGAGGGAGTCTAATGTTCTGAGGTATTGTGTATTATGTGAGGCAACTCAACACTGCCTTATGTCTGTACAATAGTGAAGATGTCAAAATATTAAATAATTAGAATTAATATCACATTTCCGGTCGTAGGTGTATGCTCTTACACCACAACAACCTCAACTACTAATTATAAATAAGTTTTTCATCATAGATATTAATATAACTTTTTTATTAAAGTAAAAAAAAAAACTTTAAATATTTATGTCATTAATTAACGTAAAATATATGGAAGATCAAACCATGTTTTAAGATTCTATTCCCCATCTCAACATATATATCTGGAGACATTTTTTTTTTAATGGAAACGTAGGAGCGTACGGGTCACCTGGTGGTAAGAGATCACCGTCGCCCACGCCCCCGAGGAGCTACAGGAGTGTTGCCGTCCTTTAAATTGGAAGGGCACCGAGGCCTGGCATTACCTAATGCGAAACGCAGTGGCCAAAGCCACTACTTAACGCCGGTCTTAAATGCCGGGGGTGGTCATAATCCCGTCGAGCCTATGCGTGTTGCCATTACGGGAAACGTGACTCTACCACACTGTATAATGAGTGATCAACATATAAATAATTAATTCCCCCAAGTGAGAATCAAACCCACAATCATAAGCCTAGAATTACCTAAAATAATATTAATGTAATACATACCATAACAGGTCTCTTTTTGCCAAGAGTTTCAATTTTTTTTAAACAATCCTCAAATTTGAACTTTGGATACAATCTATATGCCCAGTGCTCTAATTTCTTTAAAACTAAGTCTAAATCTTCCTTTTCATGTCCTTTACCTAAAACCAATTAATTATGAAATAGAATTTAACAGCAAATCAAATATAGACATATATGTATACTTCTTTATTCAATTGAATTTAATATATTTTCACTATTATAAAAATTACATATCACTTACAAACACAATTATTTTATTTTATCAAATCAAAACATAAAATTTTTCAAGACTGTTTCCAGTTTATACGAAAAAAAAAACATGTAAGGTTGCTTTATTTACTATACATACAAAAAAAATATATTTAAAATAAATACTTTTGTTATTAATTACCTTTAAACTTAAAATCTTTGAAATGATCAGGAATAACTTGTATGCCTCTAGGCCCAGTAAGCCTGGCTGGGTTTAGAGTAAATCTTGGATTCTTCGTAACACGACGAGTTTTCGTTGAGCTAGGATCTACCCTTCTTTTATCTTCCTCTGAAATTTATCATTAAAATACGTTTGTACTTAGAAAGAACTTAAAGGATACTATATTTTCAATTACTAAATATATTAATTAAAGGTGTATATAAAATACCTGCTTCATTCTCTCTTTCACTATTATCATCGCTGTCTGAACGAACTCTCTCTTCGAGCTCATCACCTTCAATCACTCTTTCTAGTTCCTGCGCTTCACCAGCTTCGTCTTGAAGAAATACATCCTCTAACAGAGACATTGTTTTATTAAAACTTGTTATGTATGTCAAATTAAATATTTTATCCTGTTCTTTGATTATGGTGATCCTAAATTTAAATTTTAAACGTTAAATAAATAATTTAAACAAATATTTAGTATTTTAAATAATTATTGTCAATTGTATTGTATATGTATTCATTTGCATTTGACATTAAATTTTGGCGGTAAAACATAATTAAAATTTGCTTGTTACAGATAATATCTACTTATGTCTTTTGCTTTGCAACTAACATGTTACGGTACGGTACGATATTTATTAAATTATAAATAAGATGCGATTAGTGGCTTTAGTTCATTTAGTAGTTGGAATATATAGTAATGCAATTACACAGAACAATATTCATATTCATTACACTTACACATATTTTTGCAAAAAAATAATAATATTAATATAAAAAAATACTGTCCTTTTTATTTTATAAAGAATGGTGTAATTAGTTAAAAGATTTAGAATAGAGAATATAAGATAATCGTAAAATTATACGAAAGATTTTAGCAATGAAATTGGCCATTCTTTGAATCGTAACTTTCAATATGGCACAACACTAGCGAGTCACGTGACCAGCTTGCGTTTTGAGAGCGCATTCACAGGTATGGAAATTCGTAATTTTATTAGTAATCGCGTTGTATTACGGATTAAACTCTAGCTTTAAGGTAATTTTTTGAATCTAGCTTATGAAATGTGTTGATGAGTGCGTAATTAAGTTGAAAAATGGTGTCGTGCACGGTTATTTCGTTAACAAAGACTGTCATTTTGATACCAAGAAAGGTGCTTCAGGAATGGCGTCCCCCACATGTGCCGCCTATTGAATTTCGTCTCCGTTAGAAGTAGTAGAAATTGATGACGTGAGCTCTTGTATACGTGTGATTGTGCATTTGCACTAATCTCAATAGTGCTCTACTATAAATCATCACACTACATGATTTCAAATTGGTATCGCCCTTGCCACTTACAATGATTCATTGTCCTTATTTCTGCGAGAAGTAACGCAATTTTCAATATTATTTATACTTATTAATGTGCTTAG
The DNA here is from genome assembly GCA_019049475.1 of Eueides isabella. Classification (NCBI taxonomy): domain Eukaryota; kingdom Metazoa; phylum Arthropoda; class Insecta; order Lepidoptera; family Nymphalidae; genus Eueides; species Eueides isabella. The sequence goes on from CM032404.1 coordinate 1,705,963, forward strand.
CATATTTATCTAAGGTTCAAGCGACTTTATATTAACCATTAAAGGGTAGTTGCGCGTTTATGCGCCCATTTGTTTTGTTTACTTATTTTCCGATTACTACTTATGCTACGATTGGCGGTTCTTTCCGTTATATGCTACTTTCTATTGAATGGGGATTGTTATCGTATACTTTGAAGTTCTAGAAGCATTATATTCTATAATCATTAGTTTTCTTAATATATTTCAAACGTGTGTATGTGATAAAAATATCAAAACAAAAGCCTAAGTGTGTTTATTTTATATACTTTTACTTTTTTTATCTTACACCAAGTTTTGATGTTATCAAACATTATATATAAATTGACGTCACTTTATATAGTGAAATTGTTTTGCTTATTTATTTACTTGCAAGTTATAACCTATATAAAACATTTTTTCTATTTATAAATAAATACATAACAATTTATTTATAAATGAAAAATATTTACATTCAAATAACATAAATGTTAATTGAATTATTTTAATATTTTCTATTTATAAGAATTAATTTTTTTTTTATTCCATACAATGCAACCTCACATTATCATTTATGTGGGTATTATGAGATTATTTACAAAACTTTCTTTGTGCTGTGATATGAAACTTATTTAATTTTAAATTTAATTCATAATTAATTTTAACATCATTTTATTTTTTTCTTATTAATAGTGTAAACTTCTAGAATTAATTTCAATAGATATTTCATTATACTTACAAAAATGTTTGAAATAAATTTTAAACTAAACAAGTATAGATTTTGGAATAATGCAAAAACAATATCTTTTATAATCATATTAAAATGAAAGCTCATCTATTATAAATGATTTGATATATATAATTTTAAGTTAATCTGACTGCTGACCATTTTTTAAGTTATGGGAGGACATTTTTGAATTTCTAATACTTTTATGATAGTTATTTATTATTTTTATTCTTAAATTGTAATTAATAGTTTAATAGAATAATTTTAAGAACATATATATTTTTTTAACCATTTACCAGTATTTTAAAGTGCTTAAATAAATCAATGTCTTATATTTTTTTACTATTCAACTAATTTTCAAAAATATTTTTGTGGTATATTTATTCTTATAATTAGATTAATTGTTCATATATTTGATATAAATTCTTACTTTGAATTCAATAGTTTCTAAATAGACCTTGTGAAAGGTTTAGAATTTCATGCTTTGGTGAACACTGAAGGATGGGAATAAATAAAAAATATTATGTAAGAGATACAATTCTAACGTGATTTATTACTAAGGAATGGAAAAGACTATATTAGGAACATAAAAAATTAACGTACTTAGAATTTAACTATTTATTTATTGTTTATGCTTTACAAGATTTATATAGAAAATGTTTTTCTTGTTTCTTTAATTAATATATATAATACATCTTTATGCACTGTATCCCTTGTTTAACAAAGTAAGGAAGTTGGGGAGGTTGCCTAATGTGTTGATGTTGTCTCGTGCACTTGAGGAGTGAAATTAAGCATTTCAACAACAATTCATTTCTATATATATTTACTATTATATTATATATCTCACTAGCTTCACACTTTATCCTGCATGTAATGAGATAGACAGAGTGAAACTGTTCTAAATTAAGATACTTCCTTTCTACACTTAACGGAAGTGTCCCGTGTTGAGTGGCGGAACTCAACGCCGTGCCTGGCCTGGTATTATGTTTTTTTTTTATTATTATTATTAAAAGTCTTGTTAGGAGTCAACACCCGCGCCTTTCAATGTTATTTCTTTTTATTAAATATGTATTTTTATTTATTTCCAGCTGCTTGTAAATAGAGGCTGTAAATATAGCAGTTAAATATGAGTTTGGGTGCGCGCGCCACCAAGGGTGGTGCGAAGAAGGAGAAGCAGGAGAAGGGCAAGGCGGCCGAGAAGCCCGCGCCCAAGGAGAAGATTAAACCACAAGTGAGTTATCTTTAATTAATGTGTGTACAGTACTCTATATCCTGCAAATGGCATGGGAGGCAGAGGGACGCTGGGAACCTAATGTCGAAGACGTTCCGTTCCACTCCCCACATAGCGTCGAACTAGATTTTTTTAATAATTAAAAAACATCATCAACAAGTATCATCGGAGAGCATGTATATGAAGAGGCTGATGATTGACTGGGCGAAAGATGTATGCCGAGACTCTAGCTACCCCGATACAAATGTTACTGAAACACTTCTGTTAAAAAGTACAAAAGAGTAAATTAGTACACATCTAGGCTTTCTAAATAGTATCATAGAAACTCTCCTCCATCTTTGGTGATACATGGTGACATTTAAACTTATTAGTTACTTATGTGTACACGTAATATATTACTGCAAACCCCACCAAAACCACCCGCCCCATGCCCCAAACCCAAACCCCTTGTGATATTTCGTGATTTTTTCTGAACCCCTCCCCTTTTTTCGAACTTCATGTGATAAATGGATGGCCCCTTAGGAGAGTGCTTTTTAATGTTAGGATTTTTTTTTTTGTGATTTCAGGCTACCACAGAACAAATTCGTATGGCAAATATGATCGACTGCAAAAGTGAAGATCCGTCTGACTTACGAAGATTGGTAAGTGATTCCGTTTGGATTGACCGATTTTGATTTGGTTTTTTTCGTTTGAAAAATGTTTTTTTATAGAAAGTGTACTGGACTAGAGCCAACCATGACTCAGTGAAATATATTTTTAAATTTTAATTTATATAGTAGTTAGTAATATTGATATTTGAGGCCTGTCGTGGCGCAGCGGCACAAACGTGTGACTGTACCGATGGGTCGTGGGTTCGATCCCCACTCGAGAAATGAAATATTATATATTTTCTATTTAAATATTTAATGTTTTCATTTCTTCGCTCTGGTACAAGACAAAATGCGGCGTTGAACTCCGCCACTCAACGCGCTATGCCTCAAATTCGGCGGAAAGTGGGGAACGTAAGTGGAACAGAGTGTCTTAACACTAGACTGCCTCGTGCGGGATACAGCGTGAAGCTAAGTTAAGTTAAGGTTATTTAAATATTTAATGTTTTCATTTCTTCGCTCTGGTACAAGACAAAATGCGGCGTTGAACTCCGCCACTCAACGCGCTATGCCTCAAAATCGGCGGAAAGTGGGTAACGGAGTGGTTCCCAAGTTCCCTCTGCCTACTCTGCCGTGTGCGGGATACAGCGTGAAGCTGAGAGAGAGAGAGTAGTAATATTGATAATTTTATAGTCTTCATTGCATCGAATTATTTATTTTTATAAGTAAAGTAAGTAAGCAGTAGTAAAGTAGGCAGAGAGATATCTGGTGTTAAACACTGGTTTTCCCAATTTTACTTCAAATATTTCCCTCGTATTGACGATTCCCATCATCTTGTTACCAGAGCGAGGAAAATAAATATGAGCCCCAAGTGTAGGATTCGAACTCACACCCGATGCGATTAAAAAATGCCTTTTTTTCCATAACAAGATCTTAATGATATTATATAAACATATATTGTATGATGCGATTATATTTTTTAATCTTAAACACGTGGAGAAAATAGAAACACATATTAAATATAAGTAATGTATTTGTATGCACAATGTTTTTTTTTCTGTTTCACGCTGTATCCCGCACATGGCAGGGTAGGCAGAGGGAACTTGGGAACCTAGTGTTATGACACTCCATTCCATTTTTCACGTTCTACCGAATTTAACGCGTTGCTTGTTGAGTGGCGTAGCTTAACGCTGCACTTTGATTGTACGACGGCTTGGGTCCCTAATTTCTCCTTTTTCTTCAATTATGTAATCCATAATTTGGGAGATTGATTATATAACTTTTCTTTTCTCTTTACTGCATTGGTAGACAAAGCACGGCGTTGAACTCCCCTACTTAATAGTCTCGGAAAATGGAAACTGCATAGCGGAATAAAACGTGAAACTGTTTTGTTTTTTTTCTATAATCATTAGATGTGAATTTGGTTCCAAATCAAGGAAAACTTTTTTTTTTTACATTAATAAAAACATTATTTTTGTTTGTATTAATTATAGTTAACGGATATGTGAAAATAACGAAAGAGATTTTCCATGGAAACATAAATATTAAACAAATATTGGTCACAAAAGTTAACGCTAACCAATTATTATTGATATTGCCATATAATAAATTATTATTTTTTTAATAAAAAAAATAATGTTTATTTTTTGTCATTTGTAAATATTTTATTTGTCTGTATTTTTAAATATAGTGATGTGATTGTGATGTTTATAGTAAAATAAAACGTTATTTCGAATACTTAGTGAAGTTCATTTATGTCACTAGTATTATTATCATTATGGTCAACATGTGGCAGGCATTTTTTTTTTCATATCTCAGCTCTATTAGACAAATCCAGGTGTTAAGTTACGCTACTCTACGCGTTATGTCTTGAATAATTCTAAGGAATGTAGAGTATGGAGTTTCTTAATGATAGATATCCTCTAAGAGGTTCGAAAGGGGGAGGGAGGGGGTTCGGCGAATATCACTAAATATCACAAGGGGTAGAGAGGGGGGGGGGGGGGGAATGTGTGCAGTCGTGTATCACGTGTATTGATTTTTTCGTCAAACGCGAAGTGCAAAAACAAAAATTCAATATAATTATATGTAAATTGAAGCAATTTTTATCAGTTTTTAAGTGCATTTTATAAAAATCGATTGTCTCTACGCGTATACGTAATAACTCTTTATCTCAAAAAAGAGTGGAAATATGGACCTTTAGATTTTTGATGAAATCTTCCAAAAATACACGTAATTTTGGATATGGAGGGGGGGAGGGGGAGAGGTAGTCTTAAACTTCACCACCTATCACCAAGGGGAGAGGGGGTTTAAAAAATGCTACAAAAAAAAAATCACGTGATTAATGGACGGCCCCTTATCATCATTTGTAAGAAAATCTTGAAGCGCTTTTTTTTGTAAACAATAGTTGAGTTTGAAGTTATTAACTTAACGTCGTATCGCGTATATATTATGGTATGCAAAGGGAACCTGAGAACCTGATGTTAAAACATTCTGTTCCTACTCTACTTCCGTTTTCCACTTTCCAATGAACTCCTGAAGAAGTTCCGTGTCGAATGTTGCAACGCAACTCTGTACCACAGCAGTGAAAATGTTATATATTTATTTTAATTTTAATTACTAACTATTTTAATTACTCTGCGCCATGACAGGCCTCAATTGCTTTTATTATCCATTTATTTAAGCTTCACGCGGTATTACTCACATGGCAGGTTTGGCATAGGAACTTGAAAACCAATAGTTAAGACGGTTAAATAGTTAATTGTTAAGTTAATTATTATTAATATTTATTAATTGTTTTACCATCAGGTAACTGAACTAATGGAAATGACGAGGCGTACCGAGGAGGAGGTCTGCTCAGCTCTCCACGACAGCAACAACGACATAGAGACGGCCTGCAACCTGCTGTTCGAGGAGACGCAGCGGATACAGGTCATTGTTAGAGACCATTTTTTTTTTTTAAAACTAGCATTAAAAATTACTTTTGGTGGTCGTTCGTATATTACGGTGAGCACTATATGGGGGCGTGGGGACTTTGCTTATCTTGGGTGACATGAGGGGGTCTAGATTATGATTTTATTTACTTTTTTTTACACCAATGGCAACCCCTAAAATTGTCTTTGCTTGAAAACGAAATTTATTTTTGGGGATTCCCGCATAAAATGTATACCTTTATGTACTCGCCTTAGCACCGAGTAGGGGAATTACCCTGCGCTATTCGTTTGTCTAAATTTTGGTGGAGTAAATAATTGTAATAAATGTTACGTAATACTTGAACGGCCTCTAGTGTTATTGGAACCAGTGCCTCCTAACCGTCTAAGCGCTCTGACCAACTAAGCCATATATACATTATGTCCGTATGTATTAGTCTTTACAAATTTGTAGGACAGATAAAATGTTTGTTGAAAGCTCTTTTGTTTTTTGTAATACAATCTATTACACTCCAGATATTTATTTGGTCTGTTGTCTTTTTATCTTCTTATTATATCTAATTTTCTTATCAGCTTCACGCTGTATCACGCGCGAGGCAGGGTAGGCAGAGGGAAACCGGGAGCCTAGTGTTAAGACACTCCGTTCCACTTCCGTTCCCCACTTTCCGCCGAATTTGAGGCATTGCGTGTTGATTGGCGGAACTCAACGCGGCACTTTGCATTATTAACAGAGCGAAGAAATGAAACATTAAATATTTAAAGTGAAAATTTTAAATATTTCATTTCCTCGACCGGGGATCGAACCCAGAACCTGTTGGTTACAGTCACACGCTTGTGCCGCTGCGCCACGACAATATTATCTTATCATATATATTAATTACAATATTATTACATATATACACAATTATTTTCTTTGAGTTGTGTTCCGCCACTCAACACGCAATGCCTCAAATTCCGCTGAAAGTTGAAAAAGGAACGTAGTGTCTTAACACTAGGTTCCCAAGTTCTCTCTACCTTCCTCGCTATGTGCAGGATACAGCGTGAAGCTGAGTAGCCTATTAAAGACCTAATTGTTTCTCTTACTTTAGGAACTTCAACTTTAATTTGTTTTTATTTAAATTGTCCATTTACTAAGGAATTTGTATGGCATTTTAGGTAATGTTAATAGATTTTGCTGCTCGTGAAAAATAGTAATGAATATATTAATTTATTTTAAGCTATATATTATAATCTGTTTACAGTGAAGTAGGCAGGGGGGGTACCTAGCGTTAAGATTAAATTCTATTACAGTCGTGTTACAGACGTCAAGTTGCTTTAAATAATACATTTAAATAAATAATTAATTGATATATGTATATTTAAAGGGCAACTGGCAAATCAAAGAGAAGAAGAAGAAAAAACCGCCTCAACCAACCGGCAACGGCGACGTGGAGCCGCCGCGGGACGCGCCGCGCGCCCGCCCCGGACCACGCACACGTACGTATGCTAATGTTGCTTCACGCTCTATCCCGCATATGGCAGGGAACGCTTTAAGTTACTTTTGTTTACTGTAGCTCATGAATTAGTGAACCAGTTTGAGTGCATTTTTTTTAAATGAAAGCCTCGATTTCGGTATAAGATCTACGAGCACTTTGCCGAAAGAGAGAGATACTTATGATTTTGGTTGGTATACTTATGATTATATTTTAAAATTTTAATTGGTATGGTTGTAACTAATTTTATTTTCTTAACTTATATTGCTCAAACAAATTGACTTAGTATTTATATAACTATCATTCTGGGGCTTGTCGTGGCGCAGCGTCATAAGCGTGTGACTGTAACCAATTGGTTGCGGGTTCGATCCCAAGTCGAGGAAATGAAATATTTAATATTTTTTAATTTAAATGTTTTCATTTATTCGCTCTGGTACAAGGCAAAACGCGGCGATAAGTTCCGCCACTCAACATCCAATGCCTCAAATTCAACGTAAAGTGAGGAACGGAAGTGGAATGGAGTGTCTTAACGCTAGGTTCCCAAGTTCCCTCTGCCTACCCTGCCATGTGCGGGGTGTAACGTGAAGCTGTGTATAACTATAATTCTGCTGTGCTAAGGTCGCAACGACGCGGACGCCGGTGCGTCGCGGGGACGCGGCGCGCCGCGCGGTCGTGGCGGCGCGCGCGGGCGGGGAGTGGGGCGCGGCGCGCGCCGCGGGGGCCCCGGCCGCTCGCACGCGCCGCGCGACGCCGACTGGCCTCACGGGGGTGACAACGCTGATTATATAGGTGGTGAGTTTGTTTTTTTTTTATTATTTAATGTCTAGTACTATTTGTCTCTGAACTTTTGTGCGTTGTTCTTTTCATAGAAAAAAAAATTATTGAAAAAATAATATAAGAATAATTTGAATTTTTCGAATAATTCCAAATTTCGAATTATTCGATTTGAATTTCGAACAACAGTACCGTTCGATTCGATTCAAATTTCCAATAAAGCTTATATGTTGTCCCATAAAAGAATTACGAACTCGATGCAATCGAATAACAGGCGCACTATGATTAAGCCTATGATTAAATTTTTATATGTTTAAATAGTTAATACTTTATTAAATACATTTTTTGCAGGTGGTAACATTGATTCATTTCCAGCGACAGAGGATTGGGACAATGAGGAGTGGTCCGGGTCACTGTCAGATACAAAGGTATTTATAATAACTAATAAATAAGCTAATTTACTATGTATTTATAAGACAATCTTAGCATAGACGTGTCACGAGTGCTGGTTCAATAGATACTTGGGGAAAAGAGTTATTTTCATATCATCATTTTCTTACTCAGTTAATAAGGCAAAAGCACAACATTGAGTTCTACCAATCAATACGTAAATTCAGCAGAAAGTGTGAAACATAACTTTATTTATATATTTTAAAGTGATCACATTTTAAGAAGTTATAAGAAAGTGTTCTAAAGAGCCATTGTGGTTTCAATGCCTATTTGCGGGCAAGATTGTTTAAAAAAAAATATTTTTTTGTATTTGATACTTAAAATTTGATTTTTAAGTCTCTATTTTAATTTTTGAGCTGTATGTTCGTGTGTCTATTTATTATATATTATTTGTGTGTCTGCTTTGATAACTTGTTTTAGTGCGGTTTATACCCCTTTGGATATGACAATCGGATTAACTTTCATACTACCGATTTACATAACATATTCATATTGGGAATCAGCTCGGAGTGTTTTAACACTAGGTTCCCAAGTTCCCTCTGCCTACCCTGCCACGTGCAGAATACTAAAAGCTGAAAAAAATATATTGAAATATTTCTCATATCTCTTTTTTTTTATATGTTGATTTAAAATACTTTACATATGTAAAATGAAAATAATAACAAGATGTATAATTAACATGTTCAGGTATTCACGCCGAGTGCCAACGTCCAGAACGCCATCCCGGAGACTGAAACACCGCAAGTGTCTGCCACGGTCAGTATATATTAGGGTTTTTTTTTTTTTTTTCACAGGTTTTTCGCCGTATCTCACACATGGCATTGTAGGCAGAGGGAACCTGGGAACCTTTTGTTAAAGACACTGTCTTTATTAAGGCACTTCTATTCCCCACTTTCCCGCCGAATGTGAGGCATTGCGTGTTGAGTGGTGAAACTCAACGCCGTGTTCTGCCATGTTACCAGAGTGAATTAAAAAATATTAACTATTTTATTTCGTTGAGTGAAGATCGAATCCTTAATCTGTTAGGCCTTTTTTCTAAGTATTAATTTTAAATATTTTTAAAATATATAAAAAGAATTTAGAAATATATAAAAATGTATTTAATGGAAAGTATTTTCATTTCAATGTCAAATAGCGCCTCGAAAATTCGGCGGTAAATGGGCAAGTGAAGTGTTAGTTCTATTGGGAACGAAATGTCTTAACTCTAAGTTAGGGAACGTCCTATAATCACGTGTGGTTTAAAAAGGGATAACAAATGCTACAAAAAACATCACCCTTACCAGGTTTCCTCTGACTTCTTTACCTACCTACAATAGTATGCGTCCAGTCATCGTCCATGGTCATTATATATGTATTTTTCTGTATTTATATTTATTACATATATAACTTGCCTTATATATAATTACAGGAGGACTGGGAATGCGGGAACGAGGCGAACGGTCCCCGGGAACCTCACATACCCACGTACACATACCACAACACACAACAGCACATACCGGTGTGTATATATTACTATGTGTCATATAAATATTATAATAGACAGAGGCTTGTGCGACTGTTAACGGGGTAGGTTGCGGGTTCGATCCCAGTTTGTAACGCTGTGTTGATTTCCACCAATCAAATATTTTATAACTTTCCCAACTGTCATATGCTACAAATTCCACGGAAAGTGGGAAACGGAAGGAAGTGTTTGAACACAAGGTTCCCAATTTTCCTCTGCCTACCCGTGCCGTGTGTAGGATGCAGTGTGAAGCTGAAAAAATAATACTAATTTATTTATTTAATTAAAGAGCTGGGAAAACGTCGTCACGGCGATATATAACGCGACCGTTCAATTTCCACTTGGTAGAATTAAATTATTTCCATTGTTTTGCTCTGGTACTGGTGGTTTGGCCACTCTTGGCGAGGAACAATGATTTAACAGAAGGTTCGTTTTACGTACCCTTCTATATTAGTAAATTTAAATAAAATATAATTAATAATGTATATATTTACTTCAATTCCAGCAAATGCCTGGAGCGACGAATGCAGTTCCGCCCGCCAAGAGTGAACCGGAAGCGTACCATCAGCAGCATCATCAGGTAATTTACTTACTTTTTTTGTTTATTTACCTCTTTTTAGAAACGGAAAAACTTTTCTTAATATTTAGTGTTTTGTTTCAATCGGTACTTAAATGAAAAACGCGAAATAGCTCTGCGATGTGCGGGATACAACGTGAATATACTTTTTTATCTACTGTTGTTTATAAAATCAAAAATAAATATTTTTTTTTAATTTTCTAGCCAATGGGCATGTCGGGTAGTCTAAGCGCTGCCCAGTCACAGTACCTGTCTCAACTCACACAGCAAGCTCAACGGCATGACAATAGTATGTGTTTAGCTTTTTTATATATATATATATATATATATATATATATATATATATATATATATATATATATATATATTTTATACTTATTGTTAATTCAATAAAAATAAAGATTATAGATTATGAAAATACGTTTGTTCGGGTTATAAATGTTTATATTATAATTATTTAAAGTTACTTTTTTTAAAAAAATAATGTAACAGACTTTGAACTTGGTGCCTCATGAAAGCTGTCCAAGTGCTCCATCCAACTAAATCATATGTTGCCAGATGCGAATGAAAACAGTTCCAGATAGAAAAGAATATCAACATGTTTGCATGATATTCCACTTTTAGAAATATTTTTAAAATTCTAAGTTATCATAGCATGGCCGATGTAGCTTGGCTTCTTTGAAGTTAGGTCTTCAAAAACAATCGAAAGTATGAAGAAATCCTAGGATTCAATCTGCCATAATAATAATAATCTGATGTAGCCAATGATAGCTAACTGACCTCAGTACAGTCACAACTCGTTGACCGTACTGTATAGTAAAAAATAAAAAAAATATTTTTTAACCGTGTGATTCCGGCTTAGAATAGAATCTGAATGGTAGTGATGGTGTCGTAAGAGGCGAGTTAAATACGTATGGGAGAGTCACGGTGTTAGCAATGGCAACACGCATGGGCAGACTCGACCGGGTCATTACCACCTTACGCATTTAAAACCGACGTTAAAGTGATTTTAGCCAATGCGTTTGGCATTGGGTAATGTTAGGCCCCGGTTCCCATCCACCTTAAAGGCCATCTTTTTTTATAAGAAAAAGCATAATTAGCGGAGCTCGTTATACGTGAATTAAAATAATTTCTATAATGTTTTCAATTTTCATTTGCAGGTGTATATACAAGTAACTACGGTGTGTACGGCACTTCGGATATATCAACGCAGCGAAAAACTCAGAGAGTGAGGGTTCCGCCGCCTTCTAAGGTAATATACTCAATATTAGTTGCAGTATTTGTTAAATAATATTAGATAAATATTTTGGAGAGTGAAATTTTGGCATAGCAAGATTTATACAGTATAATTATCGCTTCTTGGTAACGTTTTAAATAGTAAAAGGTTTCATAAAAAACAAAGAAGTCCAAAATTCGCCTGTTTTTAAAGATTTTTATATAAAAATATTTATAAATTGGTAGATACCATCATCAGCAGTAGAAATGCCGGGCGGCACGGAGTCCACGGGCGCGATGTTCCTCGACGTGCAGTTCGGCGCGCTGGAGCCGGAGGCGCTGGACGCGCACCCAGCCCACCCCGCCCACGCCGCCCACCCCAGCCACCCCGCCCACCCCGCCCACCCCGCCAGCCCGCTCGCCCAGCCCAATTCGCAGCCCTCCACGCCTGTGCCGGTTAAGGTGCGTTCATGACAAATAAACTACATCATTTCTATTTATTTTCAATAAGGGAAAGGTTCCCATGTTCCTCTGCTTAGTATCTCAAGCAGAGGAACATGGGAACCTTTCCCGCTTTCTGTCGAATTGGAAACATTGCGTGTTGAGTGGCGGGACTAAAAGCCGCGCTTTTTTTGATGCCATTGCCAGTACATAATTATAACAAAAACATTTTGTAACTACTGTGTATAACAGTTCAGCACATAGCCAGAGGGCATTTTCTATTAAAACTTTTTATTTTTTCATCAAGACAGACTCTAGTGACTCTGAATGTTTCGAGTGTCTAGCAAAGTGTGGAATCGAAAATAATGTAATATCAAATAATAGTACACGAATTACAAAACTTTCCTGAAGTTTTTTTTGATATATCATGTTTATGAAAATTATATATAAAAAAATTGAAGACTAAATCAAACATTGTGGGGTTGAGTTGAGGAGTGGGGAACGGAAGTGGAACGGAGTGTCTTAACACTAGGTTTCACTTCCGTTCCCTCTGCCTACCCTGCCTAGTGCGGGATACAGCGTGAAGCTGGAAAAAATCAAACATTTAGGAAAATTCTAGTAACGGCGAAAAATACCTTCTTATTCTCACGATACTTTGTATATATATTTTCATTAACTTTACAGCACAGAGAAAAAGATACTTACGAAATATGTAAAATTATACATTTTCTAATTGATCTAGCTTGTTTTATATGTTCTGAAACACCATATGTATAATGGGTTATGTAACCTAGATATTATGTAGCCTACTATATGTAAGGTTCCCTAATAAAGAAGATTATATTATATTATGGCTGTATTATTATATATTAATATAATACGGCCATAATATAATATAATCTTCTTTATTAAAAAACCTGAACTATCCAACAGATATATTATTTCAATTTGATTACGTAGTACCTGATACTAACACATTCCACTAAAAATAGGATTCAGCTTATTAGGAACAGATTATTTTATATTTTTTTTAAAGCATGAAAATATTTCCTTTGTTACATATGTAGCAAGTGACGTCACAGCCTGAACCTCCACCCGTATCGTCCAGCCACGACACAACGACTGAATCACCCAGTAGCTACAACAATGCTAATAGTATGGTGAGTTGTGATTATTTATTTATTACTTTTCGTAGACTAATTTATGTTAAATGTAAGATTTATTTTAAATATTTTTTTTTTTTTAATGATCCTCTACAATAGAGATGCCACGAATATTCGGCTACTATTCGGTATTCGGCTACTTTTTTTAATATTCGGTATTCACCCGAATAGCATGCAGTATTCGGCCGAATACCGAATACCTAATTATGGTAAAAATATATATGGTATTATTCAAAAACATATATTATTTAAATTACAAATGGTTCATTTTCATACATAAATTCATACTTAAGTGCTTAAAATCTGTCAAAGGTAAGTTAAGATGAATGAAAACATTTTTTTCAGCATTTGTTGTTAGCAAGCGATTACACTTTTGTTCCTAAACAAAAATTCCTTCTGGTAATATTTTCGCTGTAAAACACCCACGAGGCGATAGATAAATCTTAGCAAATTTTGCCAGATTAGATACAATTTTGCGTTTGCTGACCATTATTTGTAATGGTCTGCTGACCTGTTTAGGCGGACAGTTTTCAAAGAAGTATCAATCTCTTAAATTTAAAAAACGTATAAAAATTTTGAACGAAGCAGGATTTAAACCCGCGCCTCTTGGAAATCCCTCCATCGCTCTGACCCACTAAGCCATTCGTTCTCACCAAGCTTCGTTGAAATTCTTATATGTTTATTACAACTAATGTTGTTAGCATCTCTGTATGGTGATTTTTACAAATTTTCGAACCCACAGAAAGCTAAACTACCCAAAGAAAACTCGTAAGAATTATATTAAAGTGTTTTTTTAAAGTGTTATCTCTGTAGGGAGATTTTCAAGAGGCGCGGGTTCAAATCCTGCTTTGATCAAAATTTTTATACGTTTTTTAAATTTAAGTTTATTATTTTCTGTCCTAAGTGTGGAATAACACTTTAAAAAATAGTGACAATATTAAATATCAATCTCGTTTGTCACATTTTTTCTCTGTATTTTCTCTACTTACTTTGCCCGCTCCGCCGCTCTCGTACAAAGAGACTGAGACAAGAAGTACGTAATCGTTTACCAATATTCGGCCGCCGAATATTCGGTGCTTCGGCCAAATACGTAGCCGAATATTCGGTATTCGGTATTCGGCCAAATCACTATTCGTGGCATCTCTACTCTACAATAATATTGTTTTTTTTTTATTAATTTTAAAAGTGTTACAAAAATACATGTGTTATATAAGTCTTTGTTTGTGGATTCAATGGCCAATCTTAGCAAGACAGAGTGCGGAGTTGAGTTACGTCAATTATTACGCGCATTATCTCCGACCAATACATAATGTATATATTTAATAAGTCAGAAAATGAAATAAAGAGCCTCAAATTCGGCGGAAAGTGGGAACGGAGTGTCTTAACACTAGGTTCCCAAGTTTCCTCTGCCTACCCTGCCATGTGCGGGATATAGCGTGAAGCTGAGAGAGAAAGTTAAATTATATTTTTTTTGTTCATTAAAAATATTATTTCTATATTTGCAGTTAAGTGAGAGCTTATCAGTAGTAGACACGACGGCGAGTCAGCCCGTCACTACAGAGTCACCGGTCACAAATAGTACATGTAAGTCATTTTGTATGTTGAGGTCTTCATGCATGGCGCAGTGGGAAAGCGGTCGTTGGTTCGATTTCTGTTTGGGTAAATGTATTAGTTTCATTCCTAGCTTTGGTAACGAGATGAAGAAGAGAGATTGCGTTGAGTTTTATCTAACATTTCTAAAAGTGAGCAGAGTGTTTTAAAGTGTCTTTCGCCTGCTCTACTCATATTTATATTGTTAAGTTAAATAATGTAAAAGTTCTTTGATTTTCACTTTTAAATATTATTTGAGGCCTATTTACCTAGTTCGGATTTTTTTATCAAGCTTTTAAATTATACAAAGGTACTAAAAAATATTTTATGTATATATTGTATAAAATATGTTTATATTGTTTGAGGCCTGTCGTGGCGCAGCGGCAAAAGAGTGTGACTGTAACCGACAGGTTCTGGGTTCGATTCCCAGTCGAGGAAATGAAATATTCAATATTTTCAATTTAAATATTGAATGTTTCATTTCTTCACTTTGGTAATAGGGCAAAGTTCGGTGTTGAGTTGCGCTACTCAACACGCAACGCCTCAAATTCGGCGGAAAGTGCGGAACGGAGTGTCTTTACACTAGGTTCCCGGGTTCCCTCTGCCTACCCTGCCTCGTGCGGGATACAGCGTGAAGCTAAAATAAAAAAAAATATTGTATAAAAATATTATAATCTGAACTAAGTTGGAGTTTGAGCTTAAATTTTATTTCACTGCTAATTTATATATTAAGTCTATAAATATAAAATAAAACAGTTACAAAATTAAATTTTGTAACTGTTTTATAGATTTAATATATAAGTGAGATTATCTTGGCGCAGTACAGAATGTTACTGCAATAGGTTGTAGATTCGATTCCTACTTTTGGGAGTGAAAAAAATTCATTAGCTTGCTCAGGTAACAAGTTAAAAAATATATAATTTTTTTTCTCGTTCCAGCACTAGACAAATTATCCGCATCAATAAAGCAACTAGGCGTGTCCGCGGTGTCCGCGGTGTCGGCGGTGTCGGGCGTGTCCGGCGTGGCGGGCGTGGCGGGCGTGTCCAACGTGTCCAGCGTGTCCAGCGTGGACGCGCCGCCACAGGCTCATCATCATTACGCTCATCATAGGCCTAAGGTTCGATTTTTTTTTCTTTAGCTCCATGCTATATCCCGCACATGGCCTAAGGGTTAGCAGAGGACACTTGCAAAACTAGTGTTCAGACATTCCGTTCTCCGCTTTCTGCCAATTTTACCTAGGTTTTGTGTGTAGAACGAAACTTAACGCCACGTTCTGCCTTGTTGCCGGATGGAACAAATGGAAAATTTCAAATATTTAATTTTCTAGAATGGGTATTGAACCCACAACCTGTCCCGTAAGAACATAAATAGTAAATGAATATATACTATTGTTTTCAACAGACGGTGGGACAGCAGAATGTATACGCGGCGCATCACGCAGTGTCGCATCATCCGCCCGTCTACAGTCCTAATGTGTACGCGCAACAGGTAATGTTTGTGTGTTCTTTTCTTTTTTTTTTTTTTAAGAGCACAATTATCTCATAATTGATTGTGATTTTTATGAAATATTTGTAGTGTAGTGTTTTATTGAATAATAATTTTACTTACTTAGCTTCACGCTGTATCCCGCACGAGGCAGGGTAGGCAGAGAGAACCCGGGAACCTAGTGTTAAGGCACTCTGTTCCGTTCCCCACTTTCCGACGAATTTGATATAATAATAATTTTAAATTGATTATTTAAAGTTTAATATTGAAGTACTGGTCCAGAAGGAAAATCAATTCTTTTTTGTGATAGGCTTTGCGATTATGCTAAATTAGATAGATCTTGGAGCATATAGTAACATAATTGTAGCATTAAATTTGCATATTACAAAAATAATGATGTGTAATTACAGTTTAATGATGCTCATAGTTTATTTTATTATATTTATAATATAATTAGTGGGTTGTCAGTGTTGAAATTGAAATCAATTTCAAATAATAAATTCGCAACATTTTTTTTTTACTTTAATCTTAATATTGTATAAGAACAACTTACAAACATAGGATTTCTTTAATTTTTTTAAATATAAACTAAAATTAAATTTGTTATATTTGATTGTTTATTTTTCTTCTTTATTTATTATATTTTTGTTTAAGGTGAATTCAACAAATGCGTCGTTAACGGGAGCGTCGCTGGCGAACGCGTACCCGTCGAGTGTGACGCTGACTCAGTACCAACCTATAATTAATTCCTATCAGGTATTTTTTTATTATTTTTAAGGCAGAGAACAGTGTTGAGACACTCCGTTTGTTGATAGATAATGAAAATATATTTCACTTTTGAATGGGAATTAAACCCACAACGCGTTCCCAGTGAGATATTTTTGCTTAAGGCCTTTAAAAAAATATTACTTTTTTATTTCTTTGTGAGGATATAATTTTATTAGATATTTCTCTCGGATAAACATTCAATACGTCTATCGTGGACTTGTTAACAGTTAACAAGAGGTTTTTTAATTTGAAATAAGTAAGGCTAACTAACAGTACGTACGTGTCCGCCAGCAGCAGACGCCGGCGTCGTCGACGGTGTCGGGCGTGTCGGGCGTGTCGGCGTACGGCGGCTCCGCGCTGTACACGGCGCCCTACTCCGCGCACCACTACCACCACCACCCGCCCAAGCACCAGCACAAGGACGCCCAGGTACGGTCATATATTACGACGAACAATACATTCAATTATATATTACATATATACATGTATTTTCTTTAGTAATCTCAATTATTATTTGGTTGCTATTATAATTATCACTTATAAGTGGATATTTCTTTATCTTAATTGAATAATTTTAGCTAAATTAATTAAATTAACAATTTAGTTGAAGTAAATATTTTAACATACCAACGCACAGATTTACACAGACATACAGGAATTTTTAAAATGACTATTTTTGGCTTTATTACATTAATAATGTTTTTTTTAATATGTCTTTTATGTAAAGACTTTACTAAATGACTTTACTGAATTACGTATATATTTTTTCTGAAAGTTGTATATTTTTTATGTATTTTGTTTTTTACATTTTTTGGTAACCTTAGTCTATGGTAAATAGGTAGATGAAAAACTGTTCTTTGGACTATTAGATTCCAAAAAATGTGTGAATTTTTACTACTTTTTTCTAAGTGTTATTCCACACTTAGGACAGAAAATACTAAACTTAAATTTAAAAAAGCGTATAAAAATTACATATAATAATAGCATATAAGAATTTCGACGGAGCTTGGTGAGAACGAATGGCTTAGTTGGTTAGGGCGCTTGCACGGTTTTCAAGAGGCGCGGGTTCAAATCCTGTTTCGTTCAGAAATTTTATATGTGAATTTATACTATACATTGTTAATTTGGTTCTAGAGTTTTATTAGAAATGTCAAAAACGAATCCGTACTTCTGTTGACATCTGTATCCCGGCTAGAGGCAGTAGAGGACGTTATCTGTAGTAACAGTGCTGTCGACAAGTTGTGGCCACCTTGAAGTGACTCTTTGTAAACTCTTCCGCATTATTCATTCGGGAAAAAAATATCAAAAAAAATTAAAATATATCTACGCAGTCATCTTCAAAGTTTACAGCCACAACTCAACGAGTATATTATACCGTTCAGTGAACTATTTACTGAATCTCATGAGCAATTTAAAATTAAAGTACTTTTTTTTTATTTTTGCAGTATGACAGTTCTGTAGCGTCAAGTAACAGTTTAACAAGTACGTCCACAACACAGTCGAACCAGACGACAGCCAAAGTTACGACGACGACCGGTATGTATATATGTATAATATAAAATATTTACATATATTAGGATATATTTTTATTACTTGTATTAATATTTATTATTTTAGTATCTTTTTCTTAAAAATTTTGGCAAATAAATATTTTCTTTATTGGCAGATGATCGTTGAGGCGAATATTGTGAATTAAACATAAATAAATTTTAAATAAGAGAATGAAAGTTAATAATTTTATTAAAAGATAATATTTAAAAAAAAACTTTTGGTTTCTATGGTTTAATCTGGGCTATTAGTTTTTATGTAGTATGTAATTCTTATAGTATTGTAAAGATTAAACCATCTAATAACAAAAAGAAAGACTAATTAATTACAATTCTGGAGACATTGCAAGTTCAGAATATTCTATACATCTATCATAATAATATATGACATGTTTCAAACAGTGAACACTGGAACAGTGAACACAGGCACGGGTTCAGTGACCTCGTCGAACACGACGTCAGGAGCGGTAGCGGGCAACACCGCGGGCAGCAACGCCAGCGCTAACGCGACAGCGGGCGCGGGCGCGGGCGCGGGGGCGGGCGTGAACGCGGGGTACGCGGGCGGCGCGCTGTACGGGGGCGCCTACGCGTACGACGAACAGCTCATGAGGAGCGGGTTGCCGCATCATATGGTGAGTTGTGAGTTTATATAGAGGTTTTGTGACATAGGCGGTAGCGGGTTGAAGTGAGTGTGTCTATAATACATAGATAATGAGTCTATTGCCGCATTTCAAAGTAAGCCTATGACACAGAACCATTGGATCATAGGCGTTAGCGGAAGGGAAAGCGGAGCGATACGCTTAGGATAAGTTAATAGTAGATAGTGTGAATGATTGATACTGATAAGTTAGGTAGTGGTTATATGGCATAGACAATAGCGGTTCCGAGAAATGCTGGCGTTGGCACTATATTATGAATGATATTTAATACTAATGTTTCTGTGACATAAGCGATATTATTTAAGAAACTGACACATAATCAATTAATTCATATCACGTTATTAATATAGAAAATAACACATAATGTTATTTGTATGTAAACAATATAATGATTTCCCAGGGTGGCTACTACGAGGTGGGCTACAGCGCGCGGGAGGGCACGTTCGGGCTGGGGGCGGGGGAGAGGTTCGGCAGGACCGACGCTGCGTCTCCACAACAGGTACACATTTTTATATATTGTATTATAATATTTATGAGTACATTATATTATAATGTGTTGTGTTGAGAAAAAGAAATATGGTTATCTCAATAAATCGTTAATTTGTTACAATATGTATAAATAATGGTATTAAATGTATTTGAATTCCGCCATGACTAAAAGTCCAGCCGCTAGTTTCGAACAGGTTACATATTTATTCATCTCTTTTATTTAAAGACTATGGATATTTGTTGAGGCCTGTCGTGGCGCAGCGACACAAGCGTGTGACTGTTAACGACGGGTTGTGGGTTCGATCCCCACTCGAGGAAATGAAATATTTTCAATTTAATATTTAATGTTTTCATTTCTTTGCTCTGATAACAAGGCAAAACGCGGTGTTGAGTTCCGCCACTCAACACGCAATGCCTCAAATTGTCTGAAAGTGGAGAATGAAGCGGCGTGTATTAACACTAGGTTCCCAGGTTCCCTCTGCCTACCCTGCTATGTGCAGGATACAGCATGAAGCTGAATGAGTGCGTATTGAATTTCATTTCTTCGTGTGGTGATGAAACTCACAACCTGTCACACGTTCAGTCGCATATAAAGATATTTTTAATTTTAATTATTTAATTAATAATAACAGGTGCCAGCAGCGCTGCCTCCCGGCTATGCGTACTTCTACCAGCCACCACCCACCACGTACCAATATGGAGTTTATCCGACAGCTGTAAGTAGTAGTTGTGTTATTATTTTTTTTTATTTATGTAAGGAGTGAGGGCCTGTGAGGGCTTTAGAGTTATATAGAGATTACTACAGAAATTAACATAGGTTATAATTAACATGAAAAATTTATATCAATTATGTAAAAAGCTTATTAATTTTATGAATTCTCTCTCTCACTCTCAGCTTCACGCTGTATCCCGCACTAGGCAGGGTAGGCAGAGGGAACGAAAGTGAAACCTAGTGTTATGACACTCCGTTCCACTTCCCTTCCCCACTTTCCGTCGAATTTGAGGCATTGCGTGTTGAGTGGCGGAACTCAACGACGCGCTTTGCCTTATTACCAGAGCGAAGAAATGAATTATTTTATGAATTATGTATAATATGGACATATCAATAAATAAGATTAAGCGGGCGAAGCAGAGTTTGGCGGAGGGAACCTGGCAACCTATCTATAATATTTAAACAGTCAGTTTTTTACACTACATTCCTTTGAATTCTTGAGGCAGTGTGTTGAATATCGAAGCTCAACGCCGCCCTTTACTTCGTATCACGGCGAGGAATTGACATTATTAAAATATTTCATTGCCGCGAGTTGGAATTGTACCCGTAATCGTGTTGCGTTTACAGTCACTCGATTGTAGTCTGCCTCTGTCTACCCTGCCATGTAAGGCGTACAGCGTGGAGTTAAAAATAAATGATAATAATGTTTCCCAGTACGGCGGCGGCTCGAGCGTGGGCGGCGTGGGCGGCGTGGGCGGCGTGGGGGGCGTGGGCGGCGTGGGCGTGGGCGGCGTCACGGGCGCGGGCAAGGTGTCCGCCTACTCGCAGCAGCAGCCGCCCTACGACGCGCAGGACTCCTACAAGAGCGGTTGGTGTTTATTTTTTTTTTATTACTTATAACTTTAAATTGGGGAACGGAAGTGTTTTGATGAGAACGGAGGGTTTTGACATTTGGTTTTCAAACTTCTCTCCAGCTGTTTGATATTGCTGGAAAAATGGACCAAATGGCTGTAGTTATGATAGAGTTTTCAAGAGATCTGTTTATTTTTTTATATTAATTTTATCCATACATTTTTATATTAATTTTATCCATTATTTTTTTACATATTAATATTATCCATATATATAAATATGGATAATATTAATATGTTATTTGTATATTTTTCCAGCGGGCCCATACACAGCGAACGCTAACAAATCAGCCGGCGGTGCTTCCGCTGATCTCTCAAACCCAATGTACGCTAAGACGCATGTGGCGCTTAACAAAGTCAATGTAAGTATAATCATTTATATCGGGACAGCGTGTGATTGGAATTATTACGGTCGTGGGTTCGATTCCCGCTCGCAGAAGTCAAATCTTTTATGATATTGTAATGACAGACAATGTGCGGCGTTGAGTTACGTACACGCGATGTCTCGATAATTGAGTGTAGGGAACGGAGTGTTTTGTAAAACTAAGTTTTGTCTACTCTATATAAATATATGGATAAATAAATACTTAAATATATGCATAAGTTATTTAAAACAAATTATAATTATATATAATTAAAAATAATGTTTATTATATTTTTATATTTGCATTTGGGAGATTGGTGTTCTAGTTAGTGGTATGGTGTTTTTTTTTTTTATAAATTAGACGGTGGTCGAGTATTGTTTGTGGCATGCGTGTGTGTAATGTTTATTTTTTATTATTTATATTTAAAATGGACGAAATTTTAAAAATATATGTATATTTCTGTTTTATATTATTTTAATTTGTTAAGAAAACGTAAATCAAAATAGTAGTTTTTGTACAATTATTATTTTGTAAATGTAATACAGGCTAGTAAAACAGTCAAGAAATGGTTAATCGTAAAATCATGCCGCATGCGCGAGGTCTGATTTAAGAAAAAAACTATATACACGAACTACAACACTATTTGTCCTATTAAATGTAAATCTAACACATACATAAGTGAACGAGACTGTCAAAGTTGCGTCCACAAGAGGATTAATTGATTTTTAAGTCTTTAACATTTAGTAAATATATATTTATTTTTTGTGTACATAAATGTTTATATGTATCCGGATTTGAAGCTGTTCTCCGTGAGTTGTTGAACGGTTTCCAAGAGGCGCGAGCTTAAATACCCCTTGGAAAAATATTTTATTTTTTTTTCTTATACGTTTTCTTAAAGAAATACATATTCTGATATGTATATCCTAAAGATCTGTCTTTAGGAGATCAGAAATACACGTAACGACGTCATCGTTTATAGTCGTGGATGATTAATATAGCGAGTGAAACATTTTTTTTTGTTATTTCTTTATTTCATTTAATATAATAGGTTAAGGCAAAGCACGGCGTTGTGCTGCGTCACTGTTGAGTGACGCAATGCCTCAATTTCATCGGAAAGCGGGGAGCTGAACGGAGTGTTTTAACACTAGATTCCTAAGTGTGCACACTAACTGTGTCCGCAGAGCTACGAGAAGGCGGGCTTCCACAGCGGCACGCCGCCGCCCTTCGGCGCCGGCTCGCACCTGTACATCCCGGCGCCGCCGCACCACCACCCGCACCACCACGCGCCCCAGCACCAGGTACCGACCATGTTTGCTTATTTGTGGGACAATGGTTGAACTTTGCACTACTATAGTAGAATATCATATATATATAACATACATTGGGAAGCCATTGAAAAGTTATGAGCCATGGGTCTGTTTAAAATTCAATTTAAATATTAAAATAATAATATTGTTTGAAGTATAGTAGTACTCTTGAAGTATAGGTGATTTTTTCTTCTCGTGATGTTTTCATTTAAAACAAGTGAAAGCCGCTAGAGTTAATCATCAGTAACAATGTCATGGACACGCACTTCGAAACAGACAATCACCAATTTCATTATCGCTGATATTACTATCTAATATATTATTAATAACGATAATAATGGGACTTACAATGCAATTGATATTTACACTTGTAACATAATATATATAATTGTTAAAAAATTATAATATATCATTATTAATTTTTGATTGTTCATTTATATTTTTGGTTTATTTGTAATTTATTCTTTAATTTATATTGTAATTTATTTTTAATACATTGTCTTTTTTTATTTCATTATTAATTAGAACATTTATTTTAGAATTATACATCTATATTTTTTACAACTATTACTTAAACACATCAAACAAACACAAACACACATACACAGACTATATTGATAATATGTATATATAAACATAAAATATGCATAATTGCATGACATATTATATATATATTTATTAGTAAATTATATTTATATTATAATTTTTAATTAAATTCTTAGAGTTTGCTTTCGTTTGTAGATGGATGGTCGGGTGAACAGTAGTCATAATAGGCGGGTAAGTTGTGTGTTTATTTTGCTGTATATGTTTGTTTGTTTGTGTTTGTGTTTATATATTATGTTTATTTTATGTTTTTGTTATATTATGGATGGTAAAGCTAGTAAATTGATGATTTATTAGTGTAATAAGATTTTTTTAATATTGTCTTGAATTCATTTTAAAAAAATCAATATTTTTCCTTTTGAATTTGTAGATTTGCTTGCTGGCTTTGTTGTCTTTTAATTTGATTTAAATATATTTAATTTATTTTAATTTAGTGTTACCCGACTTAATAATGATTATGCATGTTATTGTTTTTTTTTTTAATGATTTATATATGTATACATAACGCTTTATATATCTATATATGTAGATAATGATAACACTTTGCATAGAAAAATGACATTTTGTACATTTTTTTTTCTAAAGTATAATTTGTAAATAAAAAGAAATATTTGTATAACCTATTATAGTACTAATTTATCAAATATTGATATCACTTTACATATATATAGACACTTTGAAGTTATTACAAGCAGGGCTACCCCACAACTATATACATTAAAAATATATAAAAATCTTCAAATAATATATGATATCGTCGGCTTAGATTGTAAACCGGCCACTAGCCTAATATAAAAATTATCAAAAGATATAAAAAAAACATTATTATTCTGAACTACACAAAGTAAGACTTTATATTCTTTTTAATCTTTGGAATGGTGTAAACAATAAATGTACGAGAAAATATATGATTTGACTGGTTTGTATTTTAAGTCTACGATTTATAATAATAAAAAAAAAATACGCTTAATCACAATAAAGATAGAGACATTTTTATATCTCACACTCCGTTCTCCGCTTTCTCTGGATTCAAAATGAACTTGTGTGATGTGGCGTAACTGAACGCCGCGTTGTATCTTCAAATAATTAAGTTCGTTTTTAATTTTGTTTGTAGGAAAGCGCTTCTTCGGGAAGATCGGGTGCAGCTAAGCCGGCTGCCAGCAAGCCCACTTATTCGCAGTCTTACTGGGCGCCTAATTAACATTGGTGAGTATTAATATGAACAAACAAACAAATTATATATAGACGAAATGCTGTGTTAAACTCCACCGCTTAACATGCAATGTCTTGGAAGTTGGTTATAAAGTAGGACTTTTTATAAGGGATTTTTTTTATATAACATGAACAAAAAATATATATAAAAGTTAAGTTATTGCTACATACCGGTACAGCGTCATACTGTTAACACGTTAGTTTTGGGTTCGAATCTCAACCGTGACAAACAGCGGCGTTGAGTTCCGCCACTCAACATAACTACAATATGCCATAGAATGTTGTATTATAATGTAAATTAATGTAATTAATCAACAGGGACCTAACAGGCAACATGGAGACGTGTAAATACAACGCCCGACCTCTACTCAACCGCCGACGGTCGCCGCGTCATATACGACTTCATCAGGACCACCCACTGTCATCCTCATAAACACGTATAAATACACATAAACACGTATAAACACATATAAATACATATAAATGTGTTCGTGTGTCGGCGGCGCGCCAGTCGTGTCAATTTGTATTGTAAACATAAAACACGTATAAATACACATAAACACATATAAATACACAAACACGTATAAACACATGTGGATGTGTGTGTGTGTCGGTGCGCGTTTGTCGTGTCAATTTGTATGGAAAATATTAATAAAAATGTATTTGATATAATAATTTACTTGATAGTGTGTATAGTTGTCGATTTGTAAATGATCTACTGAATACTTATTAATTAATGTGAAACGCGCGGGCGACGCCATTTTGTTTGCACTGGTGTTGTGTTTTATGTGTGTTTGTATGTTTGTAAGTTATGTTTTTTTTTTGTTGTTGTTGTTTTAGCGACACACCTGGGCCTCCCCTCCTTATGTTAATTTCTTTTCGTCGTCTTTTTTTTTTTAATTTCATTTAGCGATTAATATATATTATAGTACATACATATTATACATAAACAGTACGTGTATCTATTAAAAAAAAACGGAACTGATATTGTAAAATAAATAAAATAAAAGGTAATTAATTGAATGTTTAAAACTATGTTAATAAAAGTGTATCATGTTTTTTTTTTTTTAATTATTAATATTAAATTCGTAGTGTATTTTCTATGTGTCGTGTCGCAGCGCTGTTTAGTTTGTTAGTATGGGGTTCGATTCCGCTGCGATTCGACGTCACTTGTATAAGTCCGCTCCGTTAGGTTACAATTTTTTTTTTTTTAATAAATAAAATAAATTAAACAGTAGTGCTACATTATTGTTAATAATATACAGATTTGTATGAAATCCTTATATTATTGACATCTTATCTCTTTTATATATATATATATATATATATATATATATATGTATATGTAAGTGTATGATGCGCTATGCGCGTCAGTACTTGTATTTAGTTTTGTTTTTGTAATTATATATTATTATTATTATTATTAAATAAATGAAAAAAAAAAAATACTAAACAAACAAAATGAATGGACAACGTATGTAGTTCGTTATTAATAATGGTCGTTTTTTATTGAGAGTCGAGTTGAGATGATCTCGCGTTTGATTGGGAGTATGGGGAAATACACATATTGGAACATGGTTTTGTATTTTTATTTAATGCCTTTTGGTGTTTGTTGGTAACGGTTGGGGGGGTCATTGGGAACCTGGTGTCACAATATTAAGGCCCCTTTTGTTCCCCATTTTCGTTTGATTGTTAGTGTTGGAGATCTACGCGTCGTTAGCAGAGAGAAAATTATAATATTTCAATATATCGTGTGGGTGTCGAACACGGTATCTGCCTCATTTCATGACGCACAGTCTTGCCGATGTGCCACGACAGCTCACATTGTATGCCGGGTATGTATGTATACCTCCATTCCACACATGGATTTTCACTTCACGATTTGAGGCATTGCGAGTAGCGGAACTCAACGCCGCGCTTTGCTTTTATATTTAATATTTAATAGAAATTATTAAATAGTGCATTACCTCAAGGTAGTGAGAGATCAGACCCACTACCTGTTGCGTGTACGGTCTTATACTTGTGTTCCTGGGCCAGAAAGGGCCTCTTCTATATTGTAAGGAAATGAAATAAAAAAAAATGGCAGTCGTAGCGTGGCGGCACAGTCAGGTTGTAGTTTTGATTCAAGCTCTGAGATTATTTTCATTTTGTCGCTCTGGAAATAAATTAAAACATAACGATGGGTTTCGTCAAAACGCAATGTTTCAATAATTGGGCGGAAAGTGGAATCGCATCAGGATTCCTATGTGTAACCGGTGTGTAGTAAATGGAAACAACTGAAGAGGAGAGGGAAAGAAGAAACTAAAAAATATAAATATTTTTACTTATGTTCTTTTATTAATACTTCTGTCGAGTTGTGGTTGCGTGGTATTTAAATTAGGCCATTTTGATTTAATATAACAACATTAACATTAAAAAGGGTAAAGAAAGAAGAGAAGGATGTTTCTTTTCTTTCCCTGTCGTGGCGCAGCGGCACAAGTGTGTGACTGTGACCAACAGGTTCTGGGTTCGATCCCCACTCGAGGAAATGATACATTTAATATTTACAATTTAAATATTTAATGTTTTCATTTCTTCGCACTGGTACAAGGCGAACACGCCATGCTTTAAATTCGGCGAAAAGTGGGGAACGGAGTGTCTTAACACTAGGTTCCCAAGTTCCCTCTGCCTACACTGCCACGTGCGGGATACAGCGTAAAGCTGTAAGAAAGTTTCTTTTCTTTTGGACAGGATGGACAGTCGCTCACGTTGTATAACATAAACGGTTAGTCTCGAAAGAGAAAAGGGGTATGTCGCGCTAACACTCTCATGCTTGTGCCTGTGAGCCACGAGATTGAAGTATCGATGTCGCTTTAGCTGCTTTTATAAAATTATCTCTTTTAGGAAATAAAATTTCAGCAAAATGATGAAAAATATTGTAGCAATTTTGTCGAACCTTTTTTATTTATCCGATTGATATAATACACACTTATATGTTCAAGGGAGGTTGCAAAATTATAGTAGTGTAAAATTAAATTAATTTTATATTCGATTAGCGCGTGCAAACGCACAGACAAACCGACAAAGAAGTCAAATCATTAATGGACTTCCTTCATAAAATAGTTTTTAATATATCTTCCATGTACAGACAGTGATCACTTACAGATTCATCATTATAAATATAAATGGCAACACTTTCTACTTTCATTAAGAACATATGAGATAAGAAATGTCAATAAAATACACATAAAGATATAAAAAATTTAATGCAATAGGAATGTCTCAACAATTGTAAAATTAACAATTAAAAGGCACTATTTGTAACATCACTATATGTGATTAAATAAATATTATTTTAAAAAAATATATTCATATATTTTACATAAAAAAAAAATATGTACCACAAATTTTTGTATCTCGATTTCCCATAAAAATAAATTGAATCCTTAATTCCTTATAGCTCTTATTTAATTTGGTCTGTATGTTAATAAATATATTTATTACATATATATATTTATAAATATATATTATTACATATATATTTATACTACTATATTATATAATTCAAACACTCATACTCAAAGATAGAAATTAGAATTTAATGTTCATTAATATGTAAGCAATTTTTCTTCCAGGTTACTGTAGTCCTATAGGAACCCCAGCCCATACTTAAATGCTAAGCTGCAGAAGTAACTAAACAGTACTGACACCAGAATAATAATAAAAAAATTGTAATGACCAAATTTAATAATTGTTTCATAAGAAATGTTTATGTTCATAAGTGCACTGAAGCTGCTTCATCCACTATCCAATATAAAGAGCCCTCAGGCTTCACTCTTGTAGCTGGTAGATCCTCATTGTCCTTCAGAATACGCTGGAGATAACATTATTAAGGTTATTTTATTTATATACAAAATTACCAATAGAGTCCGATCACTGTTAATCAGACTGTTAGTTAGTTAAGGCAGAGGGGACATGGGCACCAACATGCCATTGTAAACAAGTCAGGATAAGACAGATTGTGGGTTTGATTCCTGCTCGACAATAAGAACTAATTCCATTTCCTCATTTTGGTACCAAGTTCAATTCCACCATTCAACAACCAAAGCCACAATTCAGTGGAAAGTAAGCAACGGAATTAAAAACTGGAATAGGGTGTTCTAATATTAGGTTTCTATAGGGTGGTTGTATGAAATATAGTTATTTAACTCGTAACATTCACCTAAGCACACATTGTAACATTTAGTTACAATGTGTACTACTTCAAAGGCTAGTACTAAAGTAGAATAAGAAAAGAAATGACATGATGACATATAAAAATTTAAGTCAATAATATAAATTGTTGTACAAAATTCTTGATTAGTTTTCACAATCATTCATATTTTTTCTTATCTTTTAATATAATTTTAAAATTTTATTGGTATTATTAATATAAAAAAATCAATAAAATAATAGATATGGTATTAAGTTACTATATAAGTATGTATGATAATATAAATATGTATAATACCTTTGCCATATCAGCTTTTCCGGCCCCGCTTATAGCAAAAATGCAATTCCTCGCATTATTTATAACTTTGTATGTCAAAGTTATTCTCGAAGGTGGTGGCTTCGGAGAATCCACTATTGAAGCCACATTTAAACTTGTTTCTTTAAGTAAGCTATGGTTTGGGAACAATGAACAGGTATGTCCGTCTGGCCCCATACCAAGTAAAAGGAGGTCAAATTTGTATATATCAGTGTTAAAAGCATTTTTTAGTTTTTGGTTGTAGTCTATTGCTGCATCTTGAGCTGTAAATGAAGAATATATTTGATTTCAAAATTGATGAGATTTAATATTTTGAAATATATTAATATTAAAATTATAATAAAGTTAAATGTTTTTAATACAAATTAAGATCTGACTTAAATACAATAATTATGAGTAAATCTATTGAATATATGATGTCTTTTATCCTACTAGAGTACTTCTACTTAGAGAGTAACAACACAAAAAGTAGTGTTGAATTGCACAAATCAACATAAAAGGTTTCAAAAAGTGGGGAAGTCTTTAACATTAGATTCTTCCATATGGGATAAATAATAAAAGTTTAAAGTTACAACATACCTGATACACCTTGTTTGATAGTTATAAATTGATCTCTTTTCAACTTAGTTTTAGGTATTAACATTTTATCGTAAGCACCAAATGTAGAATCCTCACTGTCTTCTGGAACTACTCTTTCATCACAAAACGCTAGAACCCATTTCGACCAGTCTGTCTCCACTTGTGGTAAACCTTCACATAGATATTTTACTACTGATCCTCCTAAGATTAAAATATATGGATAAGAAACTGATAGCATAGATTTACATATATAATATTTAAATACTTTAATATAATTGTTAATGGAGGTTGTCTGACATATTGTTATATGCTTACAAGTTTAGTAATTATAGCCTTATAGATATTTTAAATATTTCAAAAACACAATCAAAAACTTTTAAAAAACTTTACCGGAAAGGCCGACGAAAAACTTTCCACGATTCAGAATGGCATCGTTAGAAATTTTCTCTATATACGAAGTGAGCTTTTTAATTAGTTCTTGTTCGTCAGCCACTTTAATAATGGTCATGTTTAATTATTAATTGACTAATTATAAAGTTTTAAAGTTCACGAAAATGACTGTGTAATGACAGGCACAACCTTCAAACTTCAAATTTGAAGTTCAAATAAATTGTCAAAGTTACGTTTAAGACTACGCAGAATATAATATGTATGGGATGAATATAAATAATAAATTAATTATTTTAGGCTGGTCGTGGCGCAGGGGCACAAGAGGTTAATTGAAAAGTGACAAGCTGTAGGTTTGAACCTCACTTGATAAAGTGAAAAATTTTCATATCTTTACGCCGTGTGATTCCGACTTAGAATAGGATCACCCTGGTACTGATGGTGTCGTAAGAGGCGACTAAAGTACGCGTGGGAGAGCATTTAAATCCGGCGTTAAGTAGTGGATTCAGCCACTGCGTTTCGCATTGGGTAATGCCGGGCCCCGGTGCCCATCCACCTTAAAGGCCGGCAACGTTCCTGTAGCTCCTCTGGAGTTACACGGGGCCGTGGGCGACGGTGATCATTTACCATCAGGTGACCTGTTCGCTCGTTTGCCGTGTCTTATCCATAAAAAAAAATGTATATAATAATAATATAAAAACTTTCGATTTATCACTAACAATGACGAAAACATTAAAAACATTTATACTTTTTAATTTTTCTAGTCATTATTATTTAGAATTGAGCTCGTAAATTGTTCATATTTTAAATACTGCATATTTATTAACTACACAAGTCACGAGATATGCTAAATACATGAGGACACTTTTTCAACTTTTCTTTCATATTTTGATAAAGTGAAAAATGGTTTTGTCTGTGTTCCGGTAACAAGGTGAAGCCCGGCGTTATGTTTCCCCACTCAAAACGAACAAACTGTCTTACCTACTAGGTTCCCAGATTCCCTCTGCCTACCCTGCCATGTGCGGGATACAACATGAAGCTGAAAAAAAAAATAATTGATTTAATACAGAAACGAATTAATTTCTTAATTTTGTTAATTAATTTATAGACAATAACTATAATAAAAATGTTATTATCAAGAGTTTAACATAAAAATATTTTATGTTACTCTTGATAAGAACATTTTTATTTAATATTGTAATATATGGCTTACCGATTCTAAATACTTATGTATTATAAAAACTTTCTGACTTAGGTATAAATTAAAATAATAGTTAACATCTATACATACTGTTTTAAATTTATATCGTACATAAAAATATATCAAAAAATATAATATTAACTATTACACTGTATCA
>CM032404.1:1742500-1844574 GCA_019049475.1 Eueides isabella
TCGAATTATATTAATCTCACATGTCTAATTTAAAGGCGGTTTACATCCATTTCGAAAGAACCATTAAAAGACTCTTCTCAAAATGTACATAAAAAAAATATGCCTGGGAGATCAGGCAGGCAGGCAGGCAGAGGCCTGTCGTGGCGCAGCGGCACAAGAGTGTGACTGTAACCGACAGGTTCTGGGTTCGATCCCCAGTCGAGGGAATGAAATATTTAATATTTTCAATTTAAATATTTAATGTTTCATTTCTTCGCTCTGGTAATAAGGCAAAGCGCGGCGTTGAGTTCCGCCACTCAACACGCAATAAACGCGGAACGGAAGTGGAACGGAGTGTCATAACACTAGGTGGCACTTCCGTTCCCTCTGCCTACCCTGCCAAGTGCGGGATACAGCGTGAAGCTGAAAAAAAAAAAAAAAAACAGTGTCAAAATACGTCAAAGTTGAGTTGAGGCTGAGGAAGATTTATCAAAATTTTACTGAAAATCTTTTTTTGTTTCTAACTTTTGTTTTCGTCGACATTTCCTATATGAAGGGAACAATTAAATACTTAAATGACTTAAGACTAAAATAATCTTACCGCTATTACAATGGTAAAATGAACTTTGTATACATACGTATTAAAAAACAAAAAATAGTATTTATCCACACGCGCCATTTTTCTTAACTGATTTTTCAAACAAAAGTAATTTATTCCTTCGCACGGTAATCGAACCCAGTACCAACACAGTCTAGTACAACCAGACATATTTTTCTCTAAATAAATATAAAAATATTTTTTCCAAGCAAAATAAAGTGTAAAACAAAGTCATAAAGGTTTTAAGCCCCATATCACCTTAGCTCATGTGAGCAGTTGACTTTGACCCACATACTTGTACGTAACACTTTCTGCACTGGATACATGTGTGACTTGTTTGGACTTTCGGTTGCACTTATCTTGTTTAAACATTAAAAAGATAAAAGTGTTATTTATATAATTAAAATTATAATTTAAATTATATATATATTTTTGTCAGTAAGGTCAGTCGTGGCGCAGGAGCACAAGTATATATGTTACTGTAAACTTGATTGTGGATTCGATTTCCACTCTTGGAAATTAATAATTGATTAATATAAATATACATTTTTTTCTCAATTTCCTCGCTTTTTTGTAACGAGGCAAAGTTAGCTGTTAGTCCACCATTCAACACGCATATGTCACAAGATTTTTTGCGAAAAGTTGAAAACGAAACTATTTTTATGAGATCGGACCCAACCAGGTACCCAAGTTACCTCTGTGTAACCTTTTACTTCTCACATGTGGCTTCGATCGAGTGATACAACATAATATGCGGTATACTCTAAGGGCCCGAGGTAACTTTTCTGAAGTCTTCCTAGATAAATAGACTAATTGAAGCATAAGGAATTTTTCATGAGATTATTTATTGCGCCTTCAATCAAACTTAGCAGCTTCGTAATATTAGTAAACTTTTTTTTTTTTCACTCGAAATAATTATATTTATATATAATATTCCTTTCGGCTGGCAAAGTGCGGAGTCTAGTTCAGCAGCTATGGTGATGTTTGAGGCCGTCCATTAATCACGTGTTTTTTGTAGCTTTTTTTTAATCCTCCCTTCCCCCCTTGGTGATACGTGGTGAGGTTTAAGACTAACCATGCACAAAATCACGTGTATTTCTTGTAGATTTCAGTAAAAATAGTAAAAAAGGGTAACATATTTTCACTGTTTTTTTTTTTTAATTATTATTACGTGAACGCGTTGAGATAATCGACTTCTATAAATGCACTTTAAAGCTGATAAAATTAGTTTCAACTTACATATATTTATAATGATTTTTTTTCCTCTTGCACTACGCGTTTGACGAAAAATAAATACACATGATATCTTACTGCAGCCTCTCTACCCCCTAGTGAAATATCGTGATTTTCGCCGAACAAAAGTTTATCAAACCAAAATTTTTCAAAATTGAACATACTTCATTATTTTTATCATAAAAAGCATTTCATAATTTTCTCGCTCTAGTTGACTATCACCACTTAACACGCAATGCTTCCAGAATTCGGCTAAATCTTAATTTCCCTTTGTGGATCCTGCTGTATGCGGGATATAGCGTGAAGCGAGATATATTTTCTTCTATCACTTTTGTAAAAATCAAACACGCTCATTATAATTTAAACAGACAAACTTAAAAACATATGTCACATATATAACGCTTGCAATGGCGGGCGTAGGTAGAAAAGTGATTTATAAGAGCGAAGTGATAAAGAATAAATTAAAGTTATCTTAATGCCATTGCGTTTATTAATTCAAATAAATGGCGGCTAACACCTACTTATTGTTTTGTTTTGTATTTATTGTCTTGTTACATATGCACATATAATTTTATTTTACAACCATTTTTTGTTTTTTAATATCACATTTTGTATGATTTTTTTAACCAATGATGCTATATAGGATGTTTGTCGTAGATCTATAAGGGAAGCGGGAAGAAATAAAAATAATCCCATAAGTATATAGCCTGTCGTGACGCAGCGGCATAAGCGTGTGACTGTAACCGACAGGTTCTGGGTTCGATCCCCGGTCTTGGAAATAAAATATTTAATATTTTCAATTTAAATGTTTTAATGTTTCATTTCTTCGCTCTAGTAATTATAAGGCAAAGCGCGGCGTTGAGATCCGCCGCTCAATACGCAATGCCTCAAATTCGGCGGAAAATGGAGAACGAAACTGGAACGGAGTGTCTTAACACTAGGTTCCCAAATTTCCTCTGCCTACCTTGCCTCGTGCGGGATACAGCGTGAAGATGATAAAAAAAGTATATAATCGAAAAAAACTCTTTTGTAAACTTATATTTGTAATTTGTTCATTCAAGTAACTGAATACAACTCGTACTTGTAAAAATAATGTATTAAAAAAAGGTTTTTGAACATACACAATTTCACATATTTCATAATTATACTTAATTAAAATTATATTCCACGTAATTAAGGACACTGTTATACTTAACTGAATGTTCCATATGTTTAATGCTATACATGACCCTGGGTAACAGGTTCGCAATACGCACAGGGTCAATATATTGCTTATTATCTGGTTATTATATTAAAAAATACAGACAAACAGACAAATTTCGCACAGACAAAACTACTAGATATGTAGAATGTTGAAATATGCATTTCTTGAAATTCCTAATGGGAAATAATTTTAATTTTCCATCTTGAAAACCACGCTTCAGAAAACAGGCTTGTACTAAAAATTAAAATAGTCTTTACAAATCCAAATCAAACCATTTTCCCCTTTCATACATGGCGGCGCTCAACGCCGCATTTTGTCTTATTAAAGCAGGAACAACAAAAAAACTCCGCTTTATTTGTAAAGTCTTTTTAGAATATGTGGAAAATTATAAGAGAAAAAGTCGATATATATAAAATATATATTTATTTCTGTATAGGTTTAAATCAAATAGTGATAGGACACTATGTTTAGAAGGGTCGGTGACCACCACAAGGTTGCCTTAAGGTTCAAATGTTCATATCACATATTAGACTAGCATTTTCTCTTGTACTGTTAGTATATAAAACATAAAATATTTTTTTTCCAAAGATGAGTGCGTGGAAGGATTATCTTACGAAACGGCACAGTAGCGGAGTGCCTCTTAGCAAGTCAACGGCAGCAAGTTGGCCAGTTCTCCAGAGCGCTCTTCGTGTCTTTACGCTAAGCCAAAGTATCAAACCCCTCACGTCTACGTTATATGTGACCAAATGAGCTAATTTATTATTTTCGTTTCTATGCTTTGGTAAAAAGGCAAAACGGGGCGTTAAGTGTCGCTAATTTCGGCGGAAAGTGGAGAACGGAACGGAGTGTCTTAACACTAGGCTCCCGGGTTCCCTCTGTCTACCCTGTCTTTTGCGGGATAAAAACAAGAAATACAAGAATATAAAATTCGAAACGTATATAAAATTCAATACATATTATTTGTAAACAACAGTTTTCATGTAAGCGTGTAATTTCACGTGTCCAGCTTAGTGTTTACGTATGTACATATATCGATGCATGTGTCAGAACGCGTGCTTTGTTTACTTAGTTACTTATTTAGTTATAAATGTAAAATAAAATATTGAATATTACATTTCTTCGAGTGGGGATCAAACCCAAAATAATCGATTCCATTTGGGGTTTTTCAGTTTCACACGCATCCAGAATATCACAGGGTACCTACTGAAATAAATCTGTATAACTAATGCTAGGATACTTTGTTCTCATAAAGCCACTACTGTTACCGAATTTCCACAGAAATCTATAGACATTGACTTGTTGAGTGGCGGAGCTCAACGTCGCCGATTCCAATTTAAGAAATTAATCATTTTGATATCCTCCTTTTGGTAAGAAGGCATAGGTTCACGTATTTGTCGTGGCGTTGAGTTCTTCATTCAATGATCTGGAAAATTCGTTTGTTAAGACAACTTTCCATTTATATATACAGAAGAAGAAGGTGCTTAGAAGCTGGATAAAAGTAAATAATCATACGTAAATGGTTATTGCTAACACACCGATTGTTTAACTTAATATTATTTTCTTAAGTATTTTGATTTTAAAGAATCCTTGAAACTCTAGGGCAGTCTTAGCCACTGCTCAGAATTTTTTTTTCAGTAATTCAATTCAAGCAGGCATCCGCATGGTGAATCTTGAATAAATGTCTCTGTGTACCTATCTCTTTTTTTTAGGCTCACGCTGTATCCCGCACATAGTACATTAAGTAGAGAGGGTTTCGTTCTCTTTCTCACGTCAAATTTGAAGCATTGCGTGTTTAGTGGCGGAACTCAACACCGCGCTAAGCTATATTACTAGATGGAAGAAATGAAAATATTAAATATTTAATTGTGTTTCCTCGGATGGGAGCAAACCTCGTGGGCTGACAGACGTACTTTGTGCCTTCGTGCCACGACAGGCCTCATTTATATATCTACATATTTATAATTATTATATATCTACATATTTATACATGTACTTATATTCCATATATTTAGTTTCACGCTTTCTTGACGGCGAGAGAGGTTGGAGGGATCTTTCATCTTGTCTACTCTCTCCTTGCTCTTGCCTTTTACTTTTTTTATTTATTTATTTATTAGACATATCAACAATACATGTAACATTTTGTATAAAAAAAATACTTGACCGTCCTCCAGTGCTATCAATACTAGAATATCAACTGATGTCACCCCCAGCCTCCCTTACCAGTTACTTTTGCTCCATAAATATTTTCCTTCCATTTTCATCCCTTTTTTCAGTTTTACGCTGTATCTCGCTTAAAGGGTAAGCAGGGTAAGCAGAAGGATCTTAGGAACCTAGTATTAATATGTTACATTCCGTTCCCCATTTTCCGCCGAATTTGAGGCACTTCGTGTTGAGTAGTGGAACTCAACGCCTCTTTGGCTACCAGAGCGAAGAAATGAAAATATTAAATGTGACATTTCCTCATTTCCTCAATGAATTTAATATTTTCAATTTAAAATATTTAATGTTTCATTTCTTCGCTCTGGTAATAAGGCAAAAGCACGGTGTTGAGTTCCGCCACTCAACACGCAATGCCTCAAATTCGGCGGAAAGTGGGGTACGGAAGTGGAACGGAGTGTCATAACACTAGGTTTCACTTCCGTTCCCTCTGCCTACCCTGCCTAGTGCGGGATACAGCGTGAAGCTGAAAAAAAAAAACATTTCCTCGAATGGAGATCAAACCCACAACTTGCCACAGTCCTGTACAGTCCAACTCTTGTGCCTCTGTCCCAAGACAGATTTATAAACTTAAAATAATTATCATAAAATATGTTTTTTTCTGACGGTACTTCAAATGAATGCGTGCGTCGGAAGCGGGCGTGGCACGCGTGCACTCGTTCTAGACATACGTAAGTGACGTATTGGTCGTTTAATGTGCCCTAAATATTATCATATCCTTTTACTTTACTTTAATGTATTATTGTGAAATAATCGTGACTAAGGAGTACTAATTAGGAGATCGATCTATTGCGAAGGAATGCAAAGTGGGAAATTTTAAGCAATGGTGTTTGATCAGTTACTAAACGTGCAGTATCTTTAAATTGGGCAGAAAGTGGGAAATAGAATGTGCCAACACTAGCTTCCCCCCGCCTACGTTACTAAATGGAAAAATTGCGTAACTTTCTAAAAAAAAACTTAGCAATCAATTGATTTATTTAATTTAAATTGCTTGGATACTTGACATAACTAAAGTTAAATATACTTGTATGTCTGCTCTTTGTAATAATAACTGTTTTAATTCGTGGTTGATTTTGTGGTTGAATTCGTCAATAAAATACACTTAATAAAACGAATCATATAGTGAAATTAACTCATGTGATCTCAGTCTAATCGTTAAAGTCAGAAATAATTTATCAATATTTTACGTTTTTCATATTTCTCATTATATGGCTTAATTCTTTTCGTGTGGAGGTATTTCCTGGACGATTCACATTTGGGCATAATATAATATAGTACGCAAAAGGAACCTGGGAACCTAGTGTTAAGATACTCCGTTCTCATTAAAAGGAAGTATTTCCCATCAACCGTGCCTCCACAATTCAGCAAATGAATTCTGGAGGCGTTGTGCATTGAATACTCGAACTCAACGCCATTCTTTACCTCGTTACCCAGTTACCAGAGCGAGGTTATGAAAATATTACCTATTTATTTACCTTAAAACCTTTCACGATCACAGCCGTACTAAAGAAAAAAAATGTTATTTGACACATTAAAATTTAATTTTTTGAAACTCGTTAGTCAAAGTAATATAGTTATGAAATGTAATACGCCAAGTTGACAGGTAATGGCTATTATCTATTTCATCAGAATCCAGTATATTCTTAGTTAAATGTTGAGAAAGTTTTCGTAACTTACAAATTAAAATATTAATATAAAAATGTATTAAGATATTGATTTGCTTTTAAAATAACGATATCATGGCGAAATGAAATAATTATATTTAATAATTTGTAACTGTAAATATCTTGATTATGATATCTATGTATTGTATACATACTATTAAAGTGAATCAAACTGAAGTTAACAAATTTTATTCCAATTTTGAATAAACCTGCAAAGAGCGAGTCAAATTTACAACAAAAGGGTTCCGTAGCAGCAAACAACAACGTACACAATGAAATTATAAAAGTTCCGCTTAAATGAATGGTAAGCTCCAATATTCTTAAATATCCATTCGAAATAAAAAATTATGTACTTGTAGTATCAGCTTCACGCTGTATCCCTAGCGGAGTAGACAGAGATGACGGAACGCCAAACGCTTTTGTTTGAATTATCATTAATTTTAAATAAAATCTTTAATTTGCGGTATTTAAAATAGTTTTGTTACTTTTGATTTTTGTTTTAGTTTGCCGGTAACAAAGTAAAACGCGGCGTTGAGCTCCGCCACTCAATACGCAATGCCGCAAATTCGGCGGAAAGTGGGGAACGGAACGGAGTGTCTTTCTAGTATATTCCCAACCTCCCTCTGCCTATCCTGCCATGGGCAGAATACAGCTTGAAGCTGGAAAAAAAACATTGAAGCTGTTAAGTGAAACAAAAATATTGCATCTGAAATATTAGTGTACTCAAAACAAAATTATTATCGTACAGTTACGATAAATGTAATCCATTAAGCTTCACGGATTTACGCAGAGAATGGGTGTGACCTACGTACCTGCGACCTCATTATTGAAAGCTATGAGCTTTTATTTCAATAACTTTAAAATTATATCATGTATATTATTATACATATTTCATGTTTCTTGTAGTTATGTATGTAAATATTGATATGACATATGGCACGATTTCCACTCAAGGGAATAAATATTTTCCCTGGTCTGGTCGACACAGCGCGGCGTGCAGTTTCACTCAACGGTGAATGTCTCAATTATTTTTAAGACACTCCATCGTCTTTTTCACTCAATGTAAGTGGAATATCGGAACATCCTGTTGTCCAAAAATCTAATTCTGCCAGCCAGCTGCAATATGCTATGAAAGCATGAAAAGAACAAGAAAAACTTACATATACTTTTTTTAGAGAATAAAACGTAGATATAGTACGTAGGCAGAGGGAACCCGGGAACCTAGTGTATACTCCGTTCCCGACAGGCCTTATATTTTATTTTCTTATCCATATAATATGCCATATGTATACATTTATATAAGTAAGACTGAAAATGTATGATATATTCATATTTCGTTTAATTTACTTAAAAGGGTCTAAAACTTAAATAAGTTTTAGTCTAAAATTCATGTGGATATTTAACCACATGCATTTTAGAGCTTTACCTCGCCTCACTGACAATAACTGTAGCTGCAAATGTAAAACACTAAACAGCATTTCAAAATATGAATATGTTGCAATATTTTCATAATATATAAGAATCGCTGTGAAATAATTCGATTGTAGTAGAAGCAAAAGCTTTTTTCACTCCCTCAGCTTTCACTATACGCTTCTACAGAGAGCTTTTTTTCCATATTAGAGTGAACTTAGACTAATTTCTATATAATTTTATGATAAATATATGAGAATTTCAGCATATTTATTATTAGTGGTTTTACCGTGGTGTTTGTGAGTCAGTAGGATATTGTCTTTTACATCTATAGATAGATTATATGATTTCATCTTAAATAAGGACGGATTTAATTAAAGACCCTGACACGATTGGCCATAAGCCAGGCTTAACATGATGTGTGTAAATTATATTTTCTTTATATATGCAGTTTGTACAGCAGGATATTATGAAACTACTGCGACTGTGGACTTAGGATAAATTTGCAAAGATTTTTTTTGATTTACGCTGCAGAGAGGTAGGCAGAGGGATTTTGGGAACTGAGTGTTAAGACACACGGTTCCGTTCCCTAGCTACCACTGAATTTGAAGATAATATTAATAATAAAGGTATTTTTTATGTGTATGTGTGTATAACATAAAAATAATCTATTACATACAAAATTTCAACTTTACGCAAATTTCAATACCTTTTCTATTATTGTTTTAAAAGGTATTAAATGTTTTCTTTTAAACAATCCACAGACACACTGTTGCCTATTTTCCGTTCGAATTCAATAAATTTTGTAATAATCATGTCATCAAATAATATTTTGTTTATTTTATTTTAAGTATGTATATTAAAAGAAAACAAATAGTCTCTTGTTCGTCTTATTTTATAAAAAAAAAAATCCCCCCGACCCTAAATTCCATGACTTTTTCTTGTCGAAGTGCTTGTAGATCCCAAGCCGCACATAACCGTAATGAACATGACTTTCGATGAAAAAACTAAAATCCGATCATTCACTTAGGAGCTACGGTGTCACAGATAGACACATACGTAAATATATACACACACACGTCAGACGTACGGGTCAAACACCCCCTTTATTTATTTATTATTTTTTTTTTTTCAGCTTCACGCTGTATCCCGCACTAGGCAAGGTAGGCAGAGGGAACGGAAGTGAAACCTAGTGTTATGACACTCCGTTCCACTTCCGCTTCCCACTTTCCGCCGAATTTAAGGCATTGCGTGTTGAGTGGCGGAACTCAACGCCGCGCTTTGCCTTATTACCAGAGCGAAGAAATGAAACATTAAATATTTAAATTGAAAATATTAAATATTTCATTTCCTCGACTGGGGATCGAACCCAGAACCTGTCGGTTACAGTCACACTCTTGTGCCGCTGCGCCACGACAGGCCTCGATTTTTATTTATTTATTAAAATATGCAAATATTGATTTTCTAAAAGAAAATAGAAATAAAATTTTTCTAAAGTTTTAATTATAATATTTTTAAACAAATTCATAGTTTTCGAGACACACCGTTCAAGAGACACTAAGGTAGTGGAGTGGTATTGATTGTGAAGTATTAGCATATAAATATATACCTTTTGTGGTAAAAGGACGTTTCATTGTTATTTATGGTCATAATTGTGTGATTCATTTGACATTCAATCACAGTCTTTTAATAAATTTCTATAAATGGGATAAAATATATATGTATTTAAACAATGGCCTTTCCTGTTTAGTTAAATTATTAAAGACTTTAGCTTAAACTTAAGGCAGAGGGAACCTGGGAATCTACTATTGAGACACTCCATTTCCATTAAGACACTTCCGTTCTCCACTTTTCTTTGAATTTTCGGTATTTAACGCCGCTTTACCTCGTTACCAGTGTGTGTACCTGCGCCTTTATGTGTACCTGCTTTATGTGCAAAAGAGCTAAAGGGACCAGAGTTAAAAAGGAATATATATTTTAATTTCTAATATTCTCTCTTCTTAAGACTTTTTTCTTTTATTTACAAATAAATGATTGTGTGAAGCGAAAGTAAATGTTGTGTTTTGATAAAAAAATATGCTAAAATTATAAAAAAATTGTATATTAATAGCTAATATAATAAAATGTGTAAACTGAAAATATTACAAAAAACATCGATGCGGCCTGTGGGTTCGAGATCCATTCCTAATTTAGGTGTATCGATTTTTAAATTCACTTCAAAAATGAAAGTTCTCAGTTTGATAAAAAAAAAAAATATATATTTTTTTTTCAGCTTCACGCTGTATCCCGCACTAGGCAGGGTAGGCAGAGGGAACGGAAGTGAAACCTAGTGTTATGACACTCCGTTCCACTTCCGTTCCCCACTTTCCGCCGAATTTGAGGCAATGCGTGTTGAGTGGTGGAACTCAACGCCGCGCTTTGCCTTATTACCAGAGCGAAGAAATGAAACATTAAATATTTAAATTGAAAATATTAAATATTTCATTTCCTCGACTGGGGATCGAACCCAGAACCTGTCGGTTACAGTCACACTCTTGTGCCGCTGCGCCACGACAGGCCTCTTTTTACGAGTCTCACACCATCGGCGTGTAAATATATTTATATGTCACCAAAAATAAAAATAATTTAGTATCAATTAGTTAGGCCTAACGCGGCGCATCAACGTACGACTTTACGCACTACAAATTGTGGGCCTGATCCCCACTTGGTGAAATAAAGTATTTAATATTTACATGTTTTCGCTTTCTAACAAGGCGAAACGCAGCGTTAAGTACTTCCGATCAACAAATATTGCCTCAAATTCGGAATGGAAGATTTTAACATTAGGTTCCCAGGTTCCTTCTGTCTATCTTGCCATATACTGTGAATCTGAAATATTAACAATAACTTAATTCTAAAATATTCTTTCGCGGAAACTAAATCAAACTTAAACTAAACTAATATAGTATTTCAGTATGTGTAATAAACTATTAAGAGATACTAAATATATGACCGGTTAATAAAATGCATATAATAATTTAAGTTGGCGGTGTCTACTCTTACACAACACACGTGTTTGTTTCGACACGCTAGTGCTGTGTCACCGGGACGACTAGTGATGTGACAACTATGTTTATTTTTAGTCTATATTCTTGTTATTTTTCCGGCACATGGCAGGTTTGGCAGAGGGAACTTGGGAACCTATATTAAGACACTTCGTTCCTGTTAAGATAATTCCTTTTCAGATTTTCCGTCAACTTTGAGGTATTTCTTATTAATTGTGGAATTCAACGTCATACTTTGACTTGTCACCAGAGTGAAAAAATAAAATATTAAATATTTCATTTTCTCGAGTGGGGTTCTAACCTACAACCGGTCGAGTTTTTCTGCACGCTTGGGCCTTTGCATCACAACAAGTCTCTTTATTTTTAATTGATATAAATATTAGTACTTCACAGACTGCTAACTAAGGGGTATGTGGTGTTTGATAATGCATCTATAATTTTGAGACATTAGATTATACGCGTATATTGAGTTTTATATATTTTTGTAAGCATGACTTTTAGAACACTTTACAGTAGTCCGTGGTCATGGTCCGTAGTCATTTATTATTCTTATTTCATTTAAAATGTGTAATAATCGTGAAAATCAAAGACTTTATTAAGTAGTAACATACTACAAGTTATCGCGTCGAATAAATGCGACAAAATGTATTATAAAACAAAATGTATTATTTTCTAGTTTAAGGACAAAACCCAGGTTTGAGCTCCGCCACTTACCTGGCATAATATCTCGGAACTTTGATCAATTGGACTGAAACTGTATGTATAAATGATGGAATCCCTTTGCTCTGCACTACGCTTAAAATACTCTTTGCCATAACTAATTAATATTGTGAATTTAAAAATATTTAAATCTATATAAAGACTGTTCATTCGTTATTTGATACACGTCTCTAAGTACCAATGCCTTAGGCATGTTATCTGTATTTGTGTACGTAAATCTATATATTTACACATATCTATTACAAAATATATAAGCGCAGATATATAGTGGCGCAGTGGGGGAACGTGTCGGATTGTAAACGCGATGGTTTCGAGTTTGTACCTAAATTCTTTCTGCCTACTTTGAATGAAACATAAAGAAACACGTACGAGAATATCCTTTTTATATTTATATTAATAAATAATTCTCTATTTAATAACCTTTTGTATATTCAATTTAAATTGTGTCTTAACGCTCTGACATATTATTATGTATGAGTGTGAGAATGTCACATCACTACAATAAAGGCGCGGTCGCTCGCCTTGCACACATGTTCTGACACATGCATTGCGTGTACTGATTTGATCCCAGATATAAATAAATAGGATTAATAATTATTTAAATTTTGCAACATTTGTTTACTAGGCTGTAAAAATGTAGTTGTAGTTGAAAAAAAATAAATAAATAAAGATAATATTATCTGTAGCCGATAGAAAT
The DNA here is from genome assembly GCA_019049475.1 of Eueides isabella. NCBI lineage: Eukaryota > Metazoa > Arthropoda > Insecta > Lepidoptera > Nymphalidae > Eueides > Eueides isabella. Next base: position 1,755,267 of record CM032404.1, read on the forward strand.
TCCCGCGTAAAACGTTCAAGTAATATACGATATACGATAATATTATTGTCAATGTGGGCTTTTAAATTTTAGTGAATTTTAGAGTGATTTAATAAAATTAATTTTGAAATTCTATATTAAATTTTTAAACAATATTTTTCAAAGTTCATTTAAAATATCTACCCATAGAATTCTGTCGTGGCGCTGGTACAAAGACGTGTTACAGTAAATGCGACAAGTGGTTTGATCCCAACTCGAATACAGCGTAAAGATAAAAAAAAAATAAAATACAAGATATTATAATTTGATGTCATCGTGGCGCAAGTGATACTTATCAAACAATGCAATAGCTGTAAGTCAAAGTAAATCCAAAGCCAAATGTTTATATTTATAGTTACAGTGTTTATAAAGTTGAAAAGTTAGGTTAAAGTTTTTTTAACAAAATATATTTATTAGTAATAGATTTATTAGTATAGATAATCATATTACGTATGCCTAAGTAAAATAATCAGAATTTTTATTTTAATATTTTTTGTAATTTTACTTTTAAATATATAAATAATACTTATATAGCTTTTGTTCGTGTTAATGTTTGACTAAATAGAATAAATTGAGGAAGGAATCGCCTTCCTCAATTTATTCTTAATTATTAAATAACTCTTTTTTTTATGGAAAAGACAAGGCAAACGAGCGCACGGGTCACCTGATGGTAAGTGATTACCGCTGCCCACGGCCCCGTGTAACACCAGGGGAAGTACAGGTACGTTTCTGGAATTTAATATGGACATAGATAAGCTTTTTAAATGTAGCCATGTCGTAACGACACACTACCACACTACCAAATGCTGGCCGATTTCGAGATATTTGCAAAGAAGTTCCTATGCAACCGGGTACGTATCCAGATGATAAGGATGAGATCTCAGCTTTTGTTGAAATGTGCGGGTAGAAAATTCGGCGACAGGAATCAAGTCAAACAGTTTTCCAGAACACTCAACGTGATTAATACGGTAGAGACGGCACAAGGCGAGAAGAAGATATTTAGAAGGAGAATTGAACCAGGTTCCTTTCACTTCACGAGGAGACATTCTAAGGGGATGCTTCAACAGAAGACACTAGCTTACTTCAGCACTAGTTGTCATTTACTTGAGAAAAATTTTACACGGCAGGAGTACATCACAGTGCTATTATCTGCATAACAATGCATATTAGAGTCTTCTAATATGTCATTCATATGTAGAACAAACTGCGTAGGGGATAGCCTTGATGCCAAGTGAGAAAGCCGGTGATCCACTTTCATAAATTCGGGAAGCCCGTAAGATAAAAGATTAGCGTTCCGTGCCACAGTCGATCGAAGGCATTCCCTATGTCAAAACTAACTGCCAGGCCCTCTCCCTTGCTTTCAATAGCCGCAGCCCATCGGTGGGTTAGATAAACCAGAAAATTCACAGTTGAGTGTCCCTCTCGGAAGCCATATGGACAGTCATTGATCAATCGGTGATCTTTCAGAAAAACTAAGCGCCTAATAGCCAAATTTATTATGCTCTCCATAACTGAGAGATAGGAGGTGATAGCCTGTAATTAGTTGGATCGGAATCATAGCCTTTCGGAATTGTGTGGATAATAGCACCCTCTTATGAGTCTGGGACTTTTTTACAAGCATCGATGTCAGCTCATCAAACTCAGCCTTATAAACTACTAAAGTAACATAACTAACTACTACTAAACTAACATAACTAAAGTAAATATTCCATATGGTCTGCCTAGTTTGTGGATGTCAAAGGAAGACAAAACGCGCTTTACTGCTTTTTGTCTGAATTTAACGTCAGGTATTGAGCTTTGACACTGCGGGACGGTCGATGGCGTTGTTCCTTGATCACCCATAGTCTGGTTCCGGGCATCAAAGAGAGTGTAAAGGTGTTTTTCTCTTTCGCCGTATGGACTATTTTTTTTATTTTCTGCGCGCAGCGAAGGCTGGCTAAAGTTGCCTAGTGTAGACTTTGAGCTGACCTAAAATTGACGAGTTGCCATCGAGCACTGCCACGTTTAATGGACACAATACTCCGTACCAGATAATAGTCTGGAAACCCGAGGGGGCATCGATAACAACAACCGATATTGTCTCGAATAAGAAGTCAGCCAGAAGGTCCAATAAGGAGGGATTGTGGTTGTCCTTGTGCGAGAGTCACGATGGTGACTCAACCAATTGCGGTAGTCCATTCGCTATAGCATAGTCGAATACAGCTCTCCTTCTCTGGTTGGTGGTGCGAGATCTGAGCCAACTGGCGTTATGCACATTAAAATCTCCTAGTGTCACGTGCAATACCTCTACCTCTACCTCCCACTAGGGATCTGTAGGTGCATATCGTCGATAGCTGATTGCATGTGCTCCATGACCCGTTTGTGCATTATCATTGTGGGAACTGCATAGGCATGCGTAGATTATTCAGACACTATGTCCTAAGTCCACACGGAACCTGATAGTCGACCTTCAAAGTTGGCCAGACGACGAAAACTTAGGTTCTTACGAATAAAATGAAGTATATAATTATGTTTTATTTAGTAGCCGGGTTATTAAACCGGCTGCGTCACTTTGTCGAGCAATCTGGGTCTCCGTCAGAAATAACAAGGCAGGCCGTGCCGTTTTAAAATGGTGCTGGACGGCATTTTGGTTGGTGTCGCAGATTTGTCCCTCCCCTGAATTTTTGGACTCAGGGAGATATTCTCTCCGACACTAGAAGTATTGATAGACTCTTGGAGTAAAATACTTTAAAAGTAATATACTTTCAATGCCATTTTCATATTTAAGGGAAGGTTAGGATTAAGAACGGGTGTCGGGGGCCGGCATTGCCAAAATGCGAAACGCTGTGGCGGAGGGGCCACAGGTGAGCCAGTCGAGTCTGCCCATGCGTGTTGTCATAGCTGACAACTCTCCTACACGTATTTTAGTCACCTCTGACGGCACCAGCTGTACATTTTTACTGAACTCACATTCACTGACATTATATTTTGCTTGTTTTCGCAAATTCAAGCCATAAATAAGATTTAAATTGCCTATAATACTGAAAATATACGAAATAAACATAAATTTTAGATGATAAACTGTACTGCGCTTGACTTTAGGAATAAATATAATCAACGAATACAAAATCATTTTAAACATCACCTTAAAATACAATAAAACTGCATAATTACGCAAATTATACTTTATTACGCACGTGACTACAAATTACACACCCGTTAATTATATGGAAATCACTTTAGGATACATATCGCTTATTAAATAAACTAACACGGCAAATAATGTCAGTGTAACGTGTTGCATCCGTTCAGCGGTGAGATGCAGGCTTGCACGCGCCGTTGATTGCTTTGTAAGGAAATAAATATACTTAGGTCTAAAGGCTTTATTTGTATTCAATGTATATATTTAATTTTTTTAACGCGATGATTTTAGGTTCTATTTTCGGAAGAATGTTAGTCTAGTACTAAGAGAGAGTACAAAAATTGTGAAAAATAGGGAAACGGGTGTCGTGTGTATCTAGTTTTTCCGTTTTATGCTGGACACAACGTGCAGTTATGTTTTAAATGTAGATTTTTTTAATTGAAAATAGCAAATCTAATTAACTGAGTAAAATTGCGGTACTTAACGCCGCACTTTGCCTGGTTATCAGAGGGAAAATATGAAAATATTAAATATTTTTCTTCTTTCTTCTTCTTCTTAGCTTCACGCTGTATCCCGCACGAGGCAGGATTGGCAGAGGGAACCCGTGAACCTAGTGTTAAGACACTCCGTTCCACTTCCGTTCTTCACTTTCCGCCGAATTTAAAGCGTTGCGTGTTGAGTGGCGGAACTCAACGCAGCGCTTTGCCTTATTACCAGAGAAATGAAATGAAACATTAAATATTTAAATTGAAAATATTAAATATTTCATTTCCTCGACTGGGGATCGAACCCAGAACCTGTCGGTTACAGCCACACGCTTGTGCCGTTGCGCCACGACAGGCCTCAATTTTATTTCATATTTCATTACTTTAAATTAAATTCGAACGAAACACAACCTATTGCGGTCTCAGTTGTATCGTGTTTACTGTCTGCCCTTCTAAGGTATAAAAGTTTCGCTTTAATTTAAGATTAAATCTAAAAGCAATATCTGTTAAAATCATTCACAAATCGCTAAGCAATCTCGAAAGCAATAATAATATTGTCTTAATATCATAAACATGCTCGTGTCCATATAAATTGTAGCCAATTAAATTAAATGTATGGTAATACAAGCGTACGTCGAGACATGTGGGTCACCCGGTGTTCGGTATTTATTACTAGCGTTGAGCTGTGATTTTGCCTATTTGATTTGTATGTTTTCGGAAATTAATACATAATTTCAAATTAAAATAATTCACTTACTCAGCTTCATCCTGTATTCCGCACGAGGCAGGCACAAGCGTGTGACTGTACAGGTTCTGGGTTCGACCCCCAGTCGAGGAAATGAATATCTAATATTTTCAATTTAAATATTTTATGTTTTCATTACTTCGTTCTGGAACAAGGCAAAACGCGGCGTTGAGTTCCGCCACTCAACACGCAATGCCTCAAATTCGGCGGAAAGTGGGGAACGGAAGTGGAACGGAGTGTCTTAACACTAGGTTCCCGGGTTCCCTCTGCCTACCCTGCCTCGTGCGGGATACAGCGTGAAGCTAGAAAAAAACAGGTAGGTAGTTGGCGTCGATACAATGTTCGTCCCATTTTGATGTCTTTTAATAATAATTATGAAACCTAACTTTATTTATTACTAATTGTTGTATATATTGATTATTTATTGATTTTTTTTTTTCGTTTTTTTTTCTTTTTTTTTTTTCCAGCTTCACGCTGTATCCCGCACTAGGCAGGGTAGGCAGAGGGAACGGAAGTGAAACCTAGTGTTAAGACGCTCCGTTCCACTTCCGTTCCCCACTTTCCGCCGAATTTGAGGCATTGCGTGTTAAGTGGCGGAACTCAACGCCGCGCTTTGCCTTATTACCAGAGCGAAGAAATGAAACATTAAATATTTAAATTGAAAATATTGAATATTTCATTTCCTCTACTGGGGATCGAACGCAGAACCTGTCGGTTACAGTCACACTCTTGTGCCGCTGCGCCACGACAGGCCTAAATTAAAATAATCCTTGATAAAATCGTTAACGTAAATTTTCTAATAAAATACTATTACTCCACTGTGATTTTTCTTAGAGGCCTGTCTGTCCATTGTCTTTTTTTTTCCAGTATATCGCTTTTTATTCAAAAACATATTACGCTAGGCTCCCAATTTCACATTGTCTACCCTACCATGTGTGGGATAAAGCGTGAAGCCATAATGAAACATATAATTAAATAATTTTAATTTTCTTTCAGAGAAGTCAAAAAAATAAAACATTTTAAATAAAGCAAAAAGTAAGTTGTTCACCATTAATAAATCTTGAGGCCTGTCGTGGCGCAGCGGCACAAGCGTGTGATTGTAACCGATAGGTTGTGGGTACGATCCCCAATCAAGGAAATGAATTATTTAATATGAAATATTTAATATTTTCCATTTAAATATTTAATGTTTTAATTTCTTCGCTCTGGTACAAGGCAAAACGCGGCGGTGAGTTCTGCAACTCAACACGGAATGCCCCAAATTCGGAACGCAATGGAGTTTCTTAACACTAGGTTCCCACGTTCCCTCTGCCTACCCTGCCATGTGCGGGATACAGCGTGAAGCTGAGTGAGTGAGTAAGAAATCTAATATACTATATTATTCATCTTTTGGTCGTAAAACTCAGAAAAAATTAACATTAATTAAAGTTTCCGTATAATAAATAATATAAATAATAAAAAAAATGTAATAAATAATTATTATGGTATAGCTGTGGCACTGTGTGATGTGAATTACGTAATTTCCAAGATGGCCGCTCTAAAATTACGTAATATATATTTTAGGGTATGCATAGGGAACTTGGGAACCTGGTGTTAAGATACTTATCCGTTAGGCCCACGTCTCGCCGAATTCAGGAATTGTGAGTCAGGTGACGCCGCGCTTTGCCCTGTTACCATGGTTAAGTGAAAACATTTAATATTTCATATAAAAATATTAAAATTTTCCATTGCCTCGAGTGGGGTTCGAACCGACAACCTGTCACGTATACACGATAGTTACACGAATGTGCCGCTGCGCCACAGACCTTCTAAATTCTAATTTATTGTAAATAAATTTAAAATATTAATCTTAAAGGTTTATTACAATAAAATTATACATAATATAAATTTTATCATAATAAATTGCTGTCAATTGTGGCAGTCGTGGCGCAGCACAAAGCCTGACTGGAAATGCGACAGTGGCGGTTTTGACTTCTACTTTACTCGCTCTGGTAAGAGACGAGAGGTCAGAGCGAGGCGTTTAGATCCACCATTCATGCAACGTCTTAAAATATTTAGCGGTGCATAGGCAACTAAATGTCTCAAATTTCCCTCTGCCAAAAGTTAAATGCGTGAATCGTCAAGTTAATTTTTTATTTTATCTTGGAACAGAAAACATATTGTCTTTTGCAACTTTATTTATAGCTTATTTATTTAAAGCAAGATTTATGTTACTAACCTTTAATCCCTTGGTTACGTATTCGTAGGTGTGAGTGACGTCATCGTTATGTCGTTACTAAAATAGGTTATGACGTGTTACGTTTATCTACAAAACCTTAAGGGCTTTCTTTTTTTATTTTTACGCTTAGGTGAAGAGCTAATTTCCGCATTGTATTATGTCTACTGGAGCGAGTTAATGAAATTATAACTCATTAACGGGCATCGAGCCCGCTACCTTCGTTTTATAGTGAGGTTTTGATTAATTTATTAATACGGAAAACTTAACCGGTTGCGGGTTCGATTCTCACTCTAGAAAATGTTTGATATTTTAATTTTTTGCTCTGGTAACAAGGCAAAGAGCGGCGTTGATTTCCACCACACAACACGTTATACTTCAAATTCGACGGTAAGTGCTAAGCTAAGCTATTAAATGGAATCGGAATGTCTTAACACTGGGTTTCCAGAGTCCCTCTACCTACTCTGCTGAGTGCGGAAAAAAATGACTTAGAGACCGTTCCTCGGTGTGTGTAGTGTAGGACGTTTCCCACTTTGATGATGTGAAGATTAGCAAAGTGGCTGGCAAAGTTTGCATGTGAAGAATTAACGATGCAGCTCAGTGTCGTGCCATTGAGGAATTGTTATGTGTCACCAAAAAGGTGCATATTTTTTTATGTAAAGATTATTTATTGCATGTTTTATCTTAATAGATACTGAAATGATATTTCTAAATAAAAAGTAAAATCTATATTTTTTCGTACTTTATTCATCAAAATGTGACAATAAAACGAAGATAGCGGGCTCGATCCCCGATAAAGAGTAGAGAGAATTATTTTCATTAAATCGCTCTAGTAGACATAATAGTAGTATCACTGAAAAAATATTTTGCTTGTAAAGATCTTTAGTTTTTTGTTGTTAATAATACTGCATAAGAAATTAGCTCTAATTATCACATGCCAGAATTTTAGGTATACAAATAGATCTAAATATGTGCCTGTCGTGGTACAGCAGAAGTGAGCGGCAGTTAACGTTACAGATTGTGGGTTTGATTCCGACCAGAGGAAATTAAATATTATTTTTTTATCATTATCCTCGTTAAGGTAACGAGGCGAAAGCGCGGCGTTGAGTTCCGCCACTAATGACGCAATGATTTGAGAAATTAACGGAAAGTGGAAGACGAAACGGAACAGAATGTTATGAAAAACGGAACACTAGGTTATTAAGTTACGTACGGGATACAGAAATAAAATAATAATAATAATAAATCAAAGTATGACAACAAAGATCCAGCATTGTACTTATATTATACAAATTAATATTATTGATACCTACCAGCGAATTCATATAACATAAAATTGAAAACCCCTTAACCGCAATACCAAATAGGATTTAAAATAACTTTACAGCTATCCGTTTTCCAATCCTATTAAAACTTATATACTATTTACTTACAAGTTTCCCTTTCCATATAGCTCTTGTAATCATAGAAATAAAGTTCTGTATTTTTAACATATATATATTATTTTATTAATGTTATTATTAAAAATCAACCTTATTGTGCCAAAGATAAGGTGCAAATTGAAATGCTATGTATTTGCAAGTTAAGTATGGCATAGAGCGATTTTTTCCACATCGGCGTCGCTAGGAAGGATGCTTTATTGGATTAAACCGTATAATATGTGGTTATATAGGGTGTTGCCACTACAGTAATAAATGTAAAATCTGAAGAGTTTGTCTGGCTGGACCCGGAAGCCTTAGAAGCTGCTACTGTAACATTACTTTAGTGTTGGGCAGTCAATTTGTTGAGAAAGGCCATAGATATACTTATAAAATACTAATACTTATATAATATATTATTTCACTTCAAACACATATTTATATATGTCTTGCATTCGTGTATGTACGTGATCGATAACTTTAAGATAACATTTTCTTAATCATTTAACGGAACGGAGTGTCTTAACATTAGGTTCCCTCCAACCAAGTTCCCTCTGCCTACCCTGCTATATTTTTTATACATCAAAAAAGACCACGGATATATATTTTTAAGGTAACTTATATACTAGTACTAAGGTGAGTCTTTTACTAAAAATAGTATATTTGAATATTAGACATTAGAAAAGTGTAAAAGTGAACTTGGATTTTCTATTTCAGAATTTAAATAAGTAAAGTTGAAAAAAGATGTTTGTATGTTAAAGGTTATTCACAAATTAACGATTTTATAAATGATTGCCTTGGGATGCCTTGGGGTTGAAATGCTCTCCCCAATATGACGGAATGAATAATATGACGGAAAAATTTGGTTTAAAGTAAAAGACATGTCCCGCTGTGTTTCTCGCGCCGGTTCTGCTCAGGTCTGAGGCGTTAACTTTAGTGAAGCGAATAGATTTTTTTTCTATTCCATTCGTCAAAAGCCTTACTTTCATAACGAAATAAAAAGATAGTCTCTATGAAAGAAGAATTAGACCTTTTGGGAGAGGTATGATTGTCGTGGCGCAGGAGCACAAGCATGTTACTGTAAACGCGGTAGCTTATGGGTTTGATCTCACTCGAGAAAATGAAATATTTAATATTATCAATTAAATTGTTTTTTATTGTCCTTTCTCCACTCTGGTGGTGTAGATGTGGCGTTGAGTTTCGCCACGATAACATACTATGTGTAAATTTTTGGCGGGAAGTGAGGTACGGAGTGTCTTATCGTTAAGTTCCCTCTGCTCTCTGCCATGTGCGGAATGCAGCGTGAAGCTAAGTACCTATAATGGAAGCTTTCCATAAAACGGGATTCGTAAGTTATTTTTTTTGGAATTATTCCAGAGCGAAATTGAACCCACAACCATAGTGTCTATAGTCAGACACTGTACCACTGCACCACGACCTCCTCAAAAATTAATTGTCTATAACAATTAATGAATAAGTAAACGTTAGAATCCGTTATTGTGTAATAGGATATCTATGTATAGGATATCTATGAACCAGACGAATATTTTTTTTTATATTTCTCAATATCCTTTAATGTTGTAAGTTGAATGAACTAACCCAACCTAACCTTACAGTTTTAGTGGAAATGTTTAGAAATACGGTCGTTAAGTAATAGCAGAGAAGGCAGAAGCAAAGTATTTCCATGTATAGTGAAACGAATAATAAAATATGACTTAATAATATTGATGTTTAATCTTGTTTCTCTTTTTTAAGTCGGGGAAAGCCTTCCTCTTGATACTGGGTTTTTTTTCGTGATCTTTCTCCAGCGTTGAAATTTGAGGCGTTGCCAGTTAAAATATTTCATTTCCGCTTGTGGGGATCAAACCCATAACTTGTCACGTTTGTAAATAGCACTGCGCCACGACAAACACCTTTTATTGATTAAATAATACAAATATATTAAAACCCACACGATTTCCATCAATTATTTCAATATGCATATAAGTCTCGCCAGACATGCCTCCGTGTCTGTCTGTATGTCAACGTAACAATAGTAAGTAAGTGTAGGCGCACGTCAGCATTATGTGGATCTTAATTAACACTATTAGTTTTGTCTTTCATTATTATTTGCTTGGGTGTATGTCTATAATACCTACGTAACTCCTTTTTAAAGCATCGTGCGTTTGAGGCCATTTTTCATATTTTTGCTCAACTGAATTTTTTTTTATATTATATTTGTTTTATATCATATTTTATTATGTTTTTTTAAATTATTATTTTTTATTTATTTGTAATAGGCAGCTATCTATTATATTTATTTGTTTAGCTCCACGCTGTATCCCCGGGGGGAACCCGAGAAACTAGTGTTAAGACACTCCGTTCCACTTCCGTTCCCCACATTTCGCCGAATTTGAGGCTGAGTGGCGGAACTCAACGCCGCGCTTTGTCTTATTACCAGAGTGAAGAAATGAAAACATTGAATATTTAAATTGAAAATATTAAATATTTCATTTCCTCGACTGGGGATCGAACCCAGAACCTGTCTGTTACAGTCACACGCTTGCGCCGCTGCGCCGGCAGGCCTCATATTTTACTTATATCTATTTACTCTTTATGATATATTTTTTTTTCATTTTTTGAGTATAAACTTGGTTAGATTATTTATTATTTTATATTATTTCGATGTTTGTGTGTTATATGTTATGTTTGTTTCCCAAATAAATAAAATTAAATCATTTTTCGTTTACAAAAAAGAAATAGTTCACTTTTTTTTTTAATAACTAGTATAGGACCTTCATAATAAATGTGCGACACACACATACTTGTATGTATAATTATATGAATATGAAAAGAAAAAGGAGTAGAAGGCAATCGAGTATTTTAGAACTATTTATTTAAAGTGTTAACATTCATATGTTACTTAACAGAAAGTATTATTGAATAAAATCAGTGTGTCTATATGTCAATAATCGTACAGTGCACCCATAAAGTTATACGATTATTGTTCTTAATAATGTATGGCAAAGGTTATAATACCAAAGCATATGTGCAGTGTAGGTGTGGCCCACCGTACATGTACTCATGTGTACGACAACGCGCCAGAACTATGTCACGGTCTTCCACTGGTTTTTTAAAAAGAAATATCTTCTTGTAGTATACCTGCAGGCATCGGGCCATTGCGGATTTTATTATTGATCGATAATTCGATCTTGAAGGTATTTCATATATATATTTTTTCTGATCTTGCATAAGAGTATAAAAAGAGATAGAGTGAATTCTTCTTATCTAGTAAAAAGTGTAAGAGACATTAGAAGTAGGTAAAAATAAGCAACGAAAAGTTAATTTTAGAAACAGAATCCGATAGAATTTTAGAATTTTAGTAGAGAAGAATTATAAAAGCAAGCATTTAAAATTTAACAATATATTATTAGATGTCGTGGAAATTTAATTATACGCAGGCATGCTATTAAATCTAGTTAATTTTTTCTAATAACATTTTAGATCCAACTGAGTTATTTGAAAAATTATCTGAAATTTACATTACTTTGTCTTTTGAAATCTTAAAAAATACAAATATATATACTTACATACATATATTATATGAAAAGCTAAATTTTCTGTCTGTGACATTGTTACTGAAGTGTTTAAATATATATAGAAACCTGTCAATATAACATTTCGTCTCAGCACTTAACTACATCGTATAACACTTTATTTTGACAAGGCAATTTTTACGCTTTTGAATAAATCAAAGTGCTATAGACTAGGGAGCTACAACAAAATGATCCATGTTTACTTTGATGTAAAATTTTTCACTTTACTAAAGAAATATATGACAGAATTGTAAAATAATTTATGTATCGATTACAGTTATATTATCTACGTAAACTATTATATTATCTTCTGGATTTTAAGGTTTTTGGATAGAATTATTTAATTTTTCATTAATATATGTAATTTCTTTTACTCAAGACGTACTACAGACGTACTACATCAAAGATAACCCAATGTAAATTGGCGAGAAGACTTAGTCAGTAATGAAAAATCGTGGCTTCTTTTCCTAATAGATAAATCAAAATGTTATTAAAATAACAATATCTATTTATTCTCAAAATACAAATAATATTAAAACAAAAATAGACGAATCACAGCAATAGCAAAAAACCAGCCAGCCCTCTGACTAATAGTGATGGCAGTTTTTTCAATTTGGATGACAGGGTTAACGAGTTCGCGGGAATATTGTTTTTAATTACTCTCTTACGGACCTTGGACTTTAGTGAAGGAAAAAGGAAGTTCGATTGCCCAATTCGGTTCTATTTTTTGGAAACTATATGTTGCAGGTATAATTGAAAGAATATGTATACTTTTGATGTTTTGTTTGTATAGATTCTCTACAATATTTTATCACAGTTGAAATAAAAATACTGACCAAAAAAATTAAATTAAAATTTACAGCCTTTTATTCCACTGTAAAAAATATATTATATTTATATACATTACGTTATATTTTCTTTATATCTTGTAGTGCTTTAATACAAATATATGCTTCACAAACATTTACGTGTGTCGACTAAAAGTTCGAAGGTTAAATGGTCATATTTGTGTTAATATTGCACAATTGCGCGAATTCAGTGTCAATTTGAAAAGCAATATTTTTTTTAGCAATTTATGACGGATTGAAGCTTTGTGAGTGCAGCAGTGTGAATTGCGAAACTCAACGCTGCTCTTTGCCTCAGTATCAGAAATGGTGTATTAAAAAGAATTGAATCCACAAACTGCCGCTTTTGGAGTACCACGCTTGCGCCTCTGCGCTACGACGAGACAATTATTTATGATAGAAAATATTTATGATTGATTTAAAAATAAAGAAAAACAGCTATAAGATAAATGTAATTTTTTATTCAAAAAATAGGTAGTTGCATTACACTTCATAATCATCATCATCATCAGCCTATGACGTCCCACTGCTGGACATAGGCCTCCCCTAGAGCGCGCCACGTTGTTCGGTCTTCTGCTTTCCTTTATTAATTAATTCATTAATTAAGTTGCATTACACTTAATCAATAATAAATCAATAAATCATATATATCCATATACATGGGATATTTTCTAAAACAACGATCTACTAACATTAACTTCAACATTTAATATTATAAATTATATGTATGACTTCATAAGTGCTGTAAACTTAAAATTTATTACTAGCAAGCCGCTAAATTAGTTGAGCGGATATCGTTAATTTATATATGACTTAATAAATAAGATTTTTGTATGAATTTAATCCATAGTTACATCACGTTCTTTTCCGCATAACAGAGTAGGTAGAGGGAGTGTAAGATATTTTGTTCACCAAAGTTTGGGTGTATGGTGGAACTAAACACCGCTTTGTAGTCCAACCCCAAACGCTGGCAGTTACAGTCATGAATCTGCAGGTACGTGTTAGATAAAAAAACAACAACATTTCATAATTTTTCATCTTGTGTGAAATATAATGAATATTTTTAAAGTTATATTGCATCTGGTTGGAATAATTTTATGTCTAATAATTCGTCCAGAGAACTAAGTCAAAATTTCGTATTTTTATAAAAATCTTTGACAGACGCCTGCCAGGCCCTTCAATGGAGGGAAAATTGAAAAAAATCTATCCTATCATCCAATCAAAAATATTAAAAATATGTCAAAATGAATAAATAAAATTGAAAACAAAAAAAATATTAGTAAGTGCAACAGGCTGTAAATCACCACTAATGTGACGGCGTTGCCACTTTAGTATAAATTGAAGTACATTAATTTCCATACAATGCCTGAGCTTACGCTTGAGGTCACGACACGACAAATTATAAATATTCCTTCGTGTTTCATATCGTAATTATAAATGGATTATATTATCTAAAATTAATATACCTGATATAATATAGCTGAGAATTTTGGTTAAACGCGCTTATCTATGGAACTATTGTTTTTGATTGAAAAAATCTTTTTTGTATCGTTTAGTATTACATAATTTTTTAGCTTTACGCTGCATCATGCACATGGCAGGGTAGGTAGAGAGAATATGGGAAGTGGGAACCTAGTATTAAGGTTCCTCACATTCCGCTGAGATTCTGTGATTTTAGTGATTTTAGATTTGCCACTTCAAAAAATATAGTGTTGGTCGAGGCATATTATTCAATTCTAAAATACCACCATGATAAGAATGCGTGGGATTCAATGTTGTTGGTATTCAGGTAGCCAAATGTGTTATATATTTACTTTAATTGATATTTTGAAAAGAGCAACTGTTGAGTTTCTTGCCGGCTCTTCTCAGCAGACCCGCCTTCTGAACCTGGGGAACCTGTAGGGCTGACACTACAGACAATTGTATGTAACTTGACGATTCAAAAGTGCTTGTAATGGCATAATTGAACAAAAAATATTTTGTTTTGATTTTGATTTTAATTATGGCATGTCGTGTGGAGTAGTGAAACTCAACAATGCACTTTGCCCCGTTATCAGAGTAAAGAAAATAAATATAAAATATTTCATTTCGTGCTCATATTGGATCGAACCTATCACCTTCAGACTCGCACGCTTTATCACCGTTATTATTTCAATATTACCGAATGTAAATGTGCTTAGGTTTACCTACTGGTTAGTTAGTTACATCCATATTAATACTCGGGTGAAGCCGCGAGTAAAAGTTAGCTAGTTATAAGATTTGGTTATTATAGATATCTAACCAAATTTACAAATGCTTAGTAGCCATCGTAAATATATCTTCTTCTAAATTATAAATTTTGCTGTATTGAAACAAATTTCTCAGGCCTGTCGTGGCGTAGCGGCACAAGCGTGTGACTGTTACCGACAGGTTCTGGGCTCGATCCCCAGTCGAGGAAATGAAATATTTAATATTTTCAATTTAAATATTTAAAGTTTCTTTTCTTCTCTCTGGTTATTAGGCAAAGCGCGGCGTTGAGTTCCGCCACTCAACACGCTATACCTCAAATTCGGCGGAAAGTGGGGAACGGAAGTGGAACGGAGTGTCTCAACACTAGGTTCGCGGGTTCTCTCTGCCTACCCTGCCTCGTGCGGGATACAGAGTGAAGCTAAGAAAAAAACAAATTTCAAAGACGTAGTTCCAAAAACAATGTTTTTGGCTTCGTCGCTCAATTTATATAAGTTACCTGAATTAATTAATAGTTATAACAATTGTACTTTTTGAAGCCTCGGATATAGTTTATTTAGATGGACGTTAATCATGCTCCAAGAGACCTTATGTCCCCATACAATCTTAAGATAAAAGGTTTTGATAGATGGACAGGGACAGAGAAGTGATACTTTACTGGTTTCGATTTTACCTTTTGAAGTACTGAACCCTAAAAATATCAATACTAATGAAAGAGCACTTAAATTAATTATAGTACATGTAGATGCGCGTACTTAGGACAGACTATCCATTTCTTTTTTCAACTTAAACTCACACATTTCACGGAATTTAACTCTGCATAATTTCGGCTGCACATGTCTACTGTAATCCAACGAAGAAAGACTACAATTTCTTTAATATATATATAAAAAATCAAACTGAACTAACCAACAAATTTGACATTTAAAGCCTATGCACTATATTAAATGATATCGTAGCAGTTAATACACGCAGATATATCGATAATACGATGTCACAAGTTATCTAAACGTTTAATCGTATTTACTTTTCACCTACCCAAGGCTGGGTGTGACACTTGATTGATAATTCAAATAATATGATTATGAAACAAAGCGGTTTTAAAATTTGTACAAAGTCCCTTTGTAACGGATATTTTGATGAACTTTCGAGATAAGATTGTAATGATATAATATTAGCTCCTGTATTGAATTGGTTTATTGATAGCGTTATTTGAAGGCAATTCCGTCTAAACATTTAAGGTTGAAATAAAAATATAAGGCTATCCTATTAAAATTGTAGATGTGAGACTTGATTTGTAATTTTTTTGGGTTGTGTACCTCATATGTATAATTGCATATGTACAGCTGCTTCATATGTATACTTGTAAAAATTGCAAACTAAAAATTGAGAACTAATCAAACAGTTAAAGGAAAAATTCGAGGATTTAAAATTTATAAAAACAACAATTACAAATTTATAATTGTCTTCAATTTAATTTGAGTGCGTCCGCAAACTTATGTTTGTCAATTTTTGTATGTCGATAATAATAAATAATGACAACTGACTCGCACTTGACCGATTTTTTTTTCACTTTTGAGTGCAGGCAACATTACTATCTAACCTCGTCTATAGATACCTAACACAGCAGAATAATTAGTGGCCATCTTCATTATATACCAGGTTAGGTCATCTGCTATACTTATCTTTGCAAATACTAGAGAAATTTCGCAGAAATTCTAAAAGAGATTAACTTATGTGTATATTTGAATGAAAATATTCATTTAAAAATGAACCTTAACGTATTATAATAGAGTTGAATAAAAGTTAAATAGTGATTGACACAGTTTGTATTGTTAAAGCAATGCGACATTGAGGAAGGTCACGTGATGCATGTACAGATAGCAAAATAAATGTTAAAAAAATATTTACTATATATTAAAATAAAATTTATTATTTCTATATTGTAAAAGATTTTTTCTTGTATATTGTAAAAGACTTTTTTTCTCTTTTTGATTATTTTAAATCTTGTACTATATGGTATCTAGTATTATGTTATCGTGTTAAGCTATGATTCAATTCATGGTGCTCCCATGTGAATAATCTCACTCGCAATATTTTGATTACTCCACTCTGGTTAGAAGACAAAGCGCGGCGTTAAGTTCCGCCACTCAATACACTATGTCTTATTAGACGGAACGTGAGAAAGTGTGTGTTTAAGCTCTTTACACAAGGGTCCTTCTCCCTGCATTATTCGGGATACAGTGTAAAAATAAAATGTTATTTATAGTACTACCGAAATAAAAATAATTATGTATCAAAAATTGAGGCCTGTCGTGGCGCAGCGGCACAAGCGTGTGACTGTAACCGACAAGTTCTGGGTTCGATCCCCGGTCGAGGAAATGAAATATTTAATATTTTCAATTTAAAATAATTAATGTTTCATTTCTTCGCTCTGGTAATAAGGCAAAGCGCGGCGTTGAGTTCCGCCACTTAACACGCAATGCCTCAATTGTGGGAAAACCGGAAAGTGGGAAACGGAAGTGGAATGGAGTGTCTTAACACTAGGTTCCCGGGTTCCCTCTGCCTACCCTGCCTCGTGTGGGATACAGCTTGAAGCTAAGTAAGCAAGTAAGTATGTATCAAAATTTATTACTATTATTTATTTCCTAATTATTTTTATCTAGCATAATTGTTACTCGGCTTCCATTGTATTCTTTTGCTGACCCTCCTGTTATCTTTCACCGGTAGCGTTTCCGCGCCACATAAGGTCGCGCAGGAAATGTGTGTTTATGTCAATGACACTGCCATAGCTGCTGTTCTGATATCATTTATTTGCTGAGCGAATTTTCTATATTTAATTGTTTCTTTGAAGGTCACTTTATTTGCCGTTTTCCACGATTGAGTATTGATTTATTTTTTGTTTTGATTATAGCGCCTCAATTTTTATGACCAAGAATCATATGTTCTTACCTTAAAGCAGTATTCTGCATTTACCAAACAGAGTAGGCAGAGGAAATTTAGAGCTAAGACACATTGTTCATGAATTTCCGTTAAATTTTGAAGACATTGCGTGTTGAGTGGCGTAACTCAACGCCGCATTTGCAAATTAAAACCGCAACTATTACGTTTACTGTGCCACGGCGGCTACACAGTAATATATTTAATAATAGAAATCTTTGAACAACCGCTTACCACCGCGTCAGAGAAATGAGGGGATAATGGCTAGGTAGAACGGATTTCTTTATAATAAAAGAGATTGACACTTGACCTCCAAAAACAAGTTTTGTATTTAATAAAGATGTAAGTGGAAAAGTTTCCGCCTTTTATTTTTTGGTAGATATACAAATATTCAGTTAACTCTTGCAAGTTCAACGTTTAATGGGTTCATTGTATACAACTTCGAAAAGGAGGAGGATGATTATTCGATAAAAAAAAAACATTTGAAATATTCCTTTTTTGTCGATTTATTAGTAACTTGTGTATCAATGATAAAATTTTTCTTTTTAATTTTTTACTTCAAGTGGCGTTCTTTTTCATTTGTGATGATATTGCTGAATTGATGGATGTTCAAAGAAGCAACTCCTTAACGATTGGGTGTTATAAGACAATCAAAAGAATCAGCCTAGAAAGGAAATATATTAAAAGATAGAAGAGAAAAAATATACACATATAGTGGTGAACGGAGCGGAGTTTCCTAACACTAAGTTGAGGCCCCGAGTTCTTCTGTCTACTCTACTCCATATGCGGGATGGAGCGTGAAGCTAACTACTAAGTGACAAATTTTGAATATTCAATCAGTTTAAAAATATTAATTGTTTCAATTTTTATTTTTAATTTACTTTACTTGAAATAAATACAATTTTTTACAATAACTTTGTTCCATTTCAGCGTAGTTATAAAGTCCGGTGGTTTTGTATGTTTTTCTCTATGTTAATACGAAGAACAACATAAAAAAAAATATTTATGCCTCAAAAATTCCAGTACAATAAAATAAATGTTATTTAATTTCTCAGGTGATAAATTTATATTGAATCCATAGTGTTGCCTTCCTAAAAAATTGCAACATGGTGTTCTCAAGCAGGGTAACACGACACTGACAATTTAAATTTTTATTTCAATGACACTTACAGCCACTGTTGTGTTACGATATATTGACTCGTGATTTATTTCTTATCTGTCACATTGAAATGAGTGATTGTATGCGTAGATGGTTGATAAAATTTACTAACTAATCATTCATTTTTGAAATACTTTCATAAGTTACAATTGCGTACTACGTACATAGTAAATTCTATATATTTTTTTACTATTTTTTAAGTGGTATTCCATACTTAGGAAAGAAAATATTAAATTTAAAATCATATAAAAACGTTCACGTTCTTTTCACATGAATTTCGAATATTCCGTGTTAAGCAGTGAAACTTAACACCGCATTTTGTCATATGAGTATAAAGCAAAGCGGAGAAATTGGAATAAATCATTCCCCTAGTGAGGATGGAATCGACAACCAACAGTAACGGAAGCACCTTTACGCTAAGTACATTTTTAAGCCCGAAAGGTTGAAGTTTGAACATTGACTATAATATATCAACGTGGTTTGTCGTAATACTTTTACTGTTATATATTTTTCCTGTATTTCAGACGAGGCTTATAGAACTTACTCAATATTACTTTTTATATTGTCTACCTTAAGTCAAGAATTGATTAAGTTAGATTTCAGGCCTTTCGTGGCTCAGGGGCAAGCTTGCGACGCGATAGGTTCGATATCCATTCGAAGAAATGAAATATTATATATTTTCATTTAAACGCTCTGGCAACAACGCAGAGCACGTGGATGAGTTCCGCCACTCTACTAACCTAACTGAACTAAGTGTTGCTTTCTGTTTGCTTCATCGTCTTGGCCATTCTTTAATCTATTTAATTTAGGTTTTCATGGATGAATATATCAACTTTTAAAATAGATAGCAAAACTCATATATCTTTTTCTTTATGGAGAAGACACGGCAAACGAGCGTACGGGTCACCTGATGGTAAGTGATCACCGTCGCCCACGGTCCCTGTGTAGCACCAGAGGAGCTACAGAAGCGTTACCGGTCCTTAAGATGGATGGGCACCGGGGCCCGGCACTACCCAATGCGAAACGCAGTGGCCGAAGCCAGTGGCCGACTTAACGCCGGTTTTAAATTCCGGGGGTGGTAACAATCCGGTCGAGTCTGCCCATGCGTGTTGCTATTACTGGCAACGTGACTCTACCACACGCACTTTAGTCGCCTCTTACGACACCATCAGTACCAGGGTGATCCTATTCCAAGCCACATCACACGGCTATATCTATTAATTGATTACTGTATACTCTCTATATACTTATGTGCTCAGTCACTCAGCTTCACTGTTGAGTTCCGCCACTCAACTTGCAATGCCTCAAATGTTTCCAAGTTCTACTGCCTACCCTGCCATGTGCGAGATACAGCGTGAAGCTGAGTAGAGTTATTAATATAAAAAATATTAAAAAAAAAACGTTTAAAATTTTAAGCATACTGGGATCTGAACCCGCGCCTCCTGGAACCCATACAAGAGGCGCGGATCCGTTCTTCCGTGGAAGGATTCCTTGATATGCGAGTTCAAATTCCGATACGTTCAAAGTTATGTTTTCAAAATAAATTAATTATTTAGAAAAATAAATAAATTACGTTATAGTTTTGATTTTACTCAATATATATATATGTGAGTATGTTGGGTAGTTAGTAGCTATATAAATGTGTCGACGCAAGCAAAGCCGCCGTATAAAACTCGTTGAGTACAGTATGGTTACTTGAAAGAATCACTAAGCGTTTTTAGAAAGTAAAAACAATAAAATAGAATCGCGGAAGCAAATTAATGCAATCACTGAGATTGTTCAAACTGTTAGGATTTCCTTTCATACGTTTAGAAAGTGTGTGTTTTACTTGCATACCGTTATTATAACGTTTAATTTTTTATATATGAATTGATGATAAATTGTTACGTTTTTGGTAAAAAGAAGACTTCCTTATTATCAAGAAACACGTTTTCACGTTTTGGTTTTAGCTTAACACTGCATCTGCAAAGAAGCCTATCACGCATAGGCATGGGGAAGTGTTAGGATAACTTTGTTTCGAAAACAAGCCAGAAAGTGATAATTAACTTCTAGTTCCACGACTCATTACTTTGTAGTATTATGTTTTTTGTACAGGAGTTGCTACAATATGTCTTGCGTCGACTTTAATAATGATATTAAATTTGCCATATAATATGTTTAATTAGAGCAAGTCTCGTAGGTGAAGCGCGAGAGTAAGTGAAATGTTCAAATGTGAACGGAGTATCAATACTAGGAAGTACAAAGGGTAGGCCTTCTGCCTACCATTTTTGCGGGATACAGCATGAAACTGATAAAAATTATTGACATGATATATGGATATAAATTATTTTGACTGACTTTTGACTATCGAATACGGGGTTAAGTTTTCTCGATCACTCACTCAGCTTCACGCTGTGTCCCGTACATGTCAGAGTAGACAGGGGGACCTTGGGAACCTAGAGCTTTGACACTCTGTTCCCCACTTTCCGCCGAATTTGAGGCATTGCGTGTTGAGTGGCAGAACTCAACGCCAATTCAAGACATTTATACATCAAAATTAAGACATGGCGTGTATAATAGAGTATTTTGAATGTTTCTTTCTCTCTGGTTATCCTGGCATATACGTGTTACAGACAAAATATACAATAAATATATATTGAATGCAAACCAATTATTTTAGGTCGATAAATAAAAGATATGTCGAAAACATAAATAAATGAGACCTGTCGTGGCGCAGCGGCACAAGCGTGTGACTGTAACCGACAGGTTCTGGATTCGATTCCCAGTCGAGGAAATTAAATATTTAATATTTTCGATATAAATATTTAATGTTTCGTTTCTTCGCTCTGGTAATAAGGTAAAGCGCGGCGTTGAGTTCCGCCACAACACGCAATGCCTCAAATTCGGCAGAAAGTGGGACACGAAAGTGGAACTGAGTGTCTTAACACTAGGTTCCCCTCTGCCTACCCTGCCTCTTGCGGGATACAGCGTGAAGCTAAAAAAAAGAAATAAATAAATAAATACTGATTTAACGGTAATCCTACGAAATTACCAAACGGAGGGCGTGATATTATTGATTTTTTAATGTGTTTTTTATGCACTGACCTAATTGTGAGGTACTAATTTAAAATAAGTTAAACAAAAGTTATAGCCTTTAATATATATTGATATTGTCTGCAATATAATTATATTTTAATGTAAAGCTGATAAGACCTTTTGGTCTAAAAAAAGATTTCAGTTTAAAATTCTCATTGTATTTTTTTTTAGCTTCACGCTGTATCCCGCACCAGTCAGGGTAGGCTGAGGGAACCCGAAAACCTATAGTTAAGACACTCTGTTCCACTTCCGTTCCCCACTTTCCGCTGAATTTGAGGCATTGCATGTTGAGTGGCGGAACTCAACGCCGCGCTTTGCCTTATTACCAGAGCGAATAAATGAAACATTAAATATTTAAATTGAAAATATTAAATATTTCATTTCCTCGACTGGGAACCCAGAACCTGTCGGTTACAGTCACACGCTTGTGCCGCTGCGCCACTACAGGTCTCGGCCTCATTATTATTATAATAATTGGATTCAGTCAATAAAAAAACATACAAAATAAACAAAAATACCGAAATGTATGTCACTAATAAAAAAAAAAACATTTGAAATAGTTCATTAGAATCATAAAAACATTTGAAATAGTTCATTAGATTTAAAATTTATAAAAATCCCTTGGCATTGGTAAACTCGCTGTCTCCCCTATTGACTCTAACCTTAATTTAAATACCCTCAATAATCACTTTTCCACCACTTCTATTCTTGATTCTTCTACTAAAACTTGTACTCTTTCTGAGATTCATAGTTTGCCAAAACTTAATATATAATATCCCAATTTTCAACTTTTCATATATCACTAGTGATGATATTAAGAAGACTATTCTTGCTATCTCATCAAAAGCAGTAGGTTCGGATGATGTTAGTCGCATTATGATCACTTTAATTATAGAAATCCTCCTTCCTGTAATCACTCATATCATAAATTTTTCTCTTTCCTCAAATGAGTTCCCTGAGGCGTGGCGTAAGGCATTTATT
The DNA here is from genome assembly GCA_019049475.1 of Eueides isabella. Classification (NCBI taxonomy): domain Eukaryota; kingdom Metazoa; phylum Arthropoda; class Insecta; order Lepidoptera; family Nymphalidae; genus Eueides; species Eueides isabella. The sequence goes on from CM032404.1 coordinate 1,778,070, forward strand.
CTCCCACTTCTCAAAGTAACTAATCCTACGCATCCGTCTCACTTCCGTCCCATTTCCATTTTATTTTTCCTCTCTAAAATTCTTGAATCCACTGTCTATCATCAAATCTCCAGGTATTTCGCTAAATGTGACTTTCTAAACCCACTTCAGTCGGGATTCAGAAGTGGACACAGCACTACTACTGCTTTGATGAGAGTTACTGAAGACATTAGATTAGCAATGGAGAATAAACAGATTACAGTCCTCGTCTTGATTGATTTTAGTAATGCGTTCAATGCAGTAGATCACGACCTTCTCATTGCTCTCTTATCCAACGCTAATGTTTCCAATTCAGCTTTAGAATGGTTTTCTTCCTATCTTCAGGGACACCAGCAGTCAGTTCGTGTAGGTCAGAATAACTCTGACTGGCGATGTGAAGGCTGGTGTCCCTCAAGGCGGTATCTTATCTCCCTTGCTTTTTTCAGTTTTTATTAACTCCGTTACTTCCTTTCTTACCTCTCGCTACCATCTTTATGCTGACGACTTGCAGCTTTATGTGCATTCTAGCGTGGATCACATTTCCGATGCTATTCACGCTCTTAATAAAAACCTACATAAAATTTTAATTTGGTCTCTAAAATATGGCGTCCAGGTCAACCCCAATAAATGTCAGGCTATAATTGTCGGCAGTTCACGTCAACTGACCAAGCTTGATTTTTACCATTTGCCTGACCTGAAATATGAAGGCACAGTGATCAAATTCTCCAGCTCCGTGAAGGATCTGGGACTAATAATCGACAATAAATTGTCCTGGGGCGTATATGTCACTGAGGTTTCGCGGAAAATATACGCATCCCTACACTCTATGATGCGGTTAAAAAAATTTCTTACCGGTTAACACAAAGAAGCTGCTACTTAGCACCTTGTTGCTTCCTATTATTGACTACGGTGATGCTTGTTGCTTGGATATGAATAAAGAACTCTTAAACAAACTTGAACGGATTTTTAACACCTGCATACGATTTATTTATAACCTACGCAAGTATGATCATATATCGTCTTATAGGAAGCAACTTGGTTGGCTTTCGATAGCCGATCGTAGGAAGTCTAGGGTCCTATGTTTACTTTATTCCATCCTTTTTAATCCTAATTCTCCTTCCTACCTGTACTCCGACTTTTCTTTCCTTTCCGACTTCCATAATAAGTCCTTGCGATCCCAACATAACCTCACACTCTCAACACCCAGCCACACTTCGGATTTTATGGCCAACTCCTTTACAGTTGCAGGAGTCAGGCTGTGGAATGACTTACCGGAAGATATAAAGAGAGCTCCTTCCCGCGAGGCTTTCAAGCGCCGAGTGAAACAATTATTGTTCTCTGAACCATAATGTAATATTAATATATGTAGTTTATATAATAATAATAATAATATTTGTATTTGTATGTGGAATTGTATTTATTGTTTTATATCGTATATATTGGTATACAAGTATGCGTTTATATGGTTATGTATGCATATGTATATTTATGTATCTGTGTGTATATATATATATATATATATATATATATATATATATATATATATATATATATATATATATATATATATATATATATATATATATATATATATATATATATATATATATGTATATATGTGTATATGTTTGTATGTATGTGTGTATGTATATATATAATATTTGTGCACCTACCACTAGATATCCCACATGACGAGGTTGGCTGGTAGAAAATGCTTTTTAGCGTTAAGCCCTCCTTTTGTGCAAATTTATTACTATAAAATGTGTACAATCAAGAAGAAATAAATAAATAAATAAAAATCAGTTTGAAAATTTAAATGGTTAAAAATTCAAGAAAGTGTAGTACGGAAACGTTCTAATGAGAATGAAGTGTCTTGACACTACGGTTCCTGACTTCCCTGCTATATAAGTCATTGCGGGGCAGCGGAAAGCCAAAATAATTTGTACGTTATGTCGCAGTGGGATATCTTTTTATTGAAAACCGATGATTGTAGGTTGAAACTCCGTAATATATTCACTTTTCTTCTCTTTGGGAAAGCGCACCTTTCAGTTTAACGCAAAGTCTTGAATATAGTAGAAATAATTACTACTCAGCTTCAAGCTGGATCCCGCACATGGCAGGGTAGGCAGAGGAAGCTTGGAAACCTACTGTTAAGACACATTGTGAGAGGCATTGCATGTTTTTGCGTTGTCTTAAACAAGACAAAAATGCGGCGTTGAATTCCGCGAAGAAATTAAAACATTAAATATTTAAATTGAAAATATTAAATACATATTAGTTTTTCTCGAGTAAGGATCGAACCCACAACCTGTCGGTTCATTCACACGCACAGCTATAGTTACAGTTACATTACAGTCTTGATAAATAATCTCGATAAATGAATAAATAGTGGCAAAATTAACATTCCTCCTTCTTTCTTCCCTGCAATATATTAAAAATAGCGTGAAGCTGCTAAATAATTTATATTTCTGTCAATATTCATTACTTAATTCCACTACTACTGTGACCTTGAACGTTAAGTAGCGTAACTTAACACCGAACCAAATCTAAACGAATATAATTATTGACCATAATGAGAATCGAACTCACTATAGCAATTATCAGCAGAAACTCTTCCACTGCGTCACAACAGCCTTGTAATGTAGTAGTACTTCAATGGCATACAACCTCATTTCATTGTTGAAAATAGCTAAAAGGAAGTGAAACGACATTCCATATAACGCTGTATAATGCTTTTGCAATCTAATAAAGTAGAAAACATTTACTCATCCTTGTCTCTGGTTTCTTCCGCAGTATGTTTCCTGATGGTGATATTTATGTACATTGCAATTTATTTAACCTTAGATTATTTTATGTTTCTGTATTTTCTAATAGAAGTTGTTATTTACATATTAAAGTTGCTGCAATAAAAATTAAAGTTGCTATATAATGCGCCATTGTCAATTTATATGATTAAATGACTTTGCGACTGTACTGGTTGTGGGTTCGATCTCCACTCGAGGAAGAGAAATATCTAATACTTTCCTTCACTACTTCGCTCTGGTGGCGTGGCGCTGAGTTACGCCATTATTTAAGCAAATTCAGCGGAAATATCTTGACACTAGGTTCCTAAGTTCCCTCTGCCCACCTTCCCCACGTGTAAGATATTGTGTGAAACTAAAACAAACAGTTATTAAGCTAAGATATTTATTTCCCTTTCACTGTCCCACAGGAGAAGGAAAAAAACTAAAAGTAAAATATATTTAAAACGAGAAGGTTAAAGAAGCCGCAACACGTGTGTGTCAATCATGAGAAGTGCGGGTTTTCCCCGAAACAACCTTACTTTTATCTATTCATATTTTTGAGTCGGTTAGTTCTTTAATGTTGAAATTATTATCTAAACATATACATATAATAAATGGAAGATATATTTTAAAAAAAATCTTATGGAGGACGTTTATTAATTTATTAGCGCCCAGAATAGTGTTTTGAAATTTTTGTCAGTCTGTTTATCTGTGCGTAATCTCAAAAACGGCTGATCAGATTTAAGTGTAGTTTCCACTATTTATTTTGGAAACCTTTCCTCAATATTTAGTGGTTGTTCATATAAATCGGTCAATAAAAAAAAGTATATTCAATTTAAATAAAATAATTAGTTACAAAATTACTGCACTTTGTTTATTCATTTGGCTCAAATTTTTGTTTTCAATGTATAGATATTGTCTTAAAAGTGATAATGATATTAGAATTAAAAAGTAGTTAAGATTAGTAAATAAAATAGTGTTATTCAAGCAAGCAATGCCGCGTGCGGGTCGCTAATAGTTAATACGAGTAAGCTTTACGCTGTATCCCGCACAAGGCAGGGTAGGTAGAGGGAACCCGGGAACCTGGTGTTAAGACAATCCGTTCCTCACTTTCCGCCGAATTTGAGGCATTGCTTGTTGAGTGGCGGAACTCAACGTCGCGCTTTGCCTTATTACCAGAGCGAAGAAATGATACATTAAACATTTAAATTGAAAATATTAAATATTTCATTTCCTCGACTGGGGATCGAACCCAGAACCTGTCGGTTACAGTCACAAGCTTGTGCCGCTGCGCCACGACAGGCCTCATATCAGTAAGATTTAACTAAATACTAAACTGAAACGACGTATGGACTACGATTAAAGTAATAGTTACGTTGATTTAAAATATTTAGTGTTCGACAAAATTGGTACAAAGTGATACTGTAATAACTTTCCTTATAAGAACACAAAGTAATTAAGATTAGTAAGGAATATTTAATGTTTTCATTTCTTCGCTCTGGTAACGAGGTAAAGAGTGGCGTTGAGCTCCGCCACTTCCGCTCAAAATTGTAAATGGAACGTAGTGTTCTAAGCTAGGTTCCCAGTTCCCTCTACTTACCCTATCATGTGCGGGATACAGCGTGAAGCTAAAGAAAAAAGAAATACAATGACTATGCCCACGAAAAATGGCTACGTTAACTCAAACATAGTAAGGAGTCAAAATAAATGTAAAGTAAAGCAAGCAACTATTAGTAACGTATGAACGTTACTCAATGGGGTCACAGTTGTTTACTTGTAGGTAATGCCAATCTAAAGATTGATCGGAGATACAATACGTCCTTAAGAGCAATTATCATTCAAAATATTAATCGGCAAGTAGCTGCTGCGGTGTTTCAAGAGTTCTGTAGGTATATATTACTTTAACCTGACAGACCTCTGTGGGACGACAGGAGGATTTTAACTCCGTACCTTGTCTTATTTCCTTTTTGCATTTGGTTTTCGTTTTTAACTTCAAACTCTTTTCCTCAAAACATACAAAAGTTCTTTATAAAGCTTTTTTAGCTTTTGAAACTCTTTGTTATAAACACTAGAAATTTTATGTTTTTTTTTTCATATTAGTTAAATAATTCATATTGATAGAAAAATATTGATGTATATGTAATGCGTACGCTTCACTTTTCTATACACTTTCTTCCGTCTCTATTTTTCTTTGGTCATATTTCAATACTTATTTCTATTACATATGTTTTTTTTATGTAAATTCCGTAATCTACTCTCCAACGTGCAAAACATTGTAGCTGAAAAAAAGGTTCTTTTCTTGGGTTGAGCACAAGATCGTTTCTTTTTTTTATGGGAAAGACGGCAAACGAGCGTACGGTAAGTGATCACCGTCGCCCACGGCCCCGTGTAACTCCAGAGGAGCTACAGGAGCGTTGCCGGCCTATAAAGTGGATGGGCACCGGGGCTCGCCATTACCCAATGCGAAACGCAGTGGCCAAAGTCACAGTTGTATGGAAATATGTTCTTAGCTCATATATTTTATATGTCTCGTCCAATATAATTTATGAAGCTGCACAGAAATTTGAATAACAAAAATAATCGTTGTATAATAGTGCAATAAATTCGGCGCCGGGTCCCTTGAAAGTAAATACATTAATCAATATAATAAAACATAATAATAAATGTTGTCGGCACTTTTCATCTACACTTTATACACGGTCGTTGTGCTTTAAAAATGTTAAAATTTGAGTAATATATTACTTTGTTTACATATTAAAATTTATAATTCATTATTAATTTGCTGAACTTTGTATCGTATCTGTAATTTATATATATAAGCTTTTAGAAGGGCTTTTTAAAACCTTCAAATATTCTAACATGTGTTAAATGTTATTGAGGTTTCCGACAGGCTGTGGGTTCGAACCCCACTCCAGGAAATTAAATATTTTCAATTTAAATATTAAATGTTTCTTATTTCCACGCTATGGTACAAGGCAAAACGCGTCGTTGAGTTACACTGAGCGAATTTTACTTAATAAACTGGTTATTGGTTTTGATTTCTATGTCTTATTACTTTTTAACTGTATGCAAATTAAATCTTTTAAAATTATTTTTTTTGCCGTTCAAAATCAATGAAGATTTTAGTATCTATAATGTATTACTATCATTGGCAATAATCTTGCTTGAAATTAAATTTATATTTCTTAATATTGCTTCTAAAAATTGTAAATTTCTAACAAATGTTGTTACAATGACTTTCAATTAGCCTAGTAGACAATTTAACTTAGTAACTTTATGTACGCGAAAGCGTGCAACTATACAGCTAGTGGGTTATGGGGACATACACGAGGAAAAAAACCATCAAAAATTTTCATTTTTTCGCTCTGGTAACCAAGATCAGCGCAGCGTTGAGTTCCGCAACTTAACACACCATGCCTCAAACTTGGACTTCAGAAAAAGACAATATTAACATCTTTCAAATATATATATATACTCGTAAGCTTTATATACTACTCTTTAAACGGTGAAAAAAATACGCTATACATAAAGTTGACAATAATTTAAGGCTATACGATTCTAACAAGACAAATAATTGTCTAGTTTATTCTCGAACAAACACACATAGGTCTATCTATTCAATAGATATCATAATATATTCACGCAACTAATTCGTTCGTGAGATGTGTTGACACAGGTGGTATCAGCGGTACACTGTGGGGCTCAAGTTATAAGAGACAGAAAATTAAAAAATTAAGGCGGTTGCAGTGCAGTAAAATAAGACGGCGTTTAGTTTCGCCGTCTCATATCTACCTACTGACATCATTACTTTATCTCTGTAATATTTCTCATCAGGTCTATCGTAGCACATCGTGGCACAAGCTAGTGATTGTTAACTCGACAGATTGAGGAAATTAAATATTTGATATTTCTATTTCTTCGCTTAGGCAACAAGACAAAGCGCGGCGTTGAGTTCCGCCATTAAATACTTAACATAAAATCAAATCGCTTATCCTTTCCCCTTTTACCACCATACAGTTCTTAAAGAACTTAAGTACACAAGTACGTATATACGTATGTGTTGCGATCTTGGCCTTATTATTTTTTGGCATTGAAAGTATCGCGAATGGCGTCGTGAGTGACACGCCAGGCCCTAGGGTTCCCCTGACAAATGGTTCTTATTCATCCGAGTGAAACGTATAAGGAATGATTTAAGCGTAATTCTCTCGTGTGTATGTATCGAATGCTGTAGGAGTGTCTTAACACTAGGTCTGCGAGCATTGCAACACGCGGGATACAGCGTGAAGCGTGAAGCGTGAAAAATATGACTTATCTTACTTATAAAAGTAAGATGTGTTAAGATAAAAATTATAAAACAGAAACGATACGTGTTTCATTAAACATCTTTAAAAGCTTTTAATACAAGATAACTTTATTTCTTAAGTAAACCAGCAAGGAGCTTTGAAAGCTTCTTTATTTTTTAATAGATTAAAAAAAGGGATATTTTTGCAGAAATGCAAAAATTTAAATAATAAATTTAAATAGATAAAAACTGAATACAATTATAGTGTTTTCCGTTCTATCATTCATTTCTTTAACCGTAAAAGCTGTTGTAAATGTAGAGGATTTACGTAACCGTTATTATTTGTATACATAGAGATAAGAAATTGATTTGTTTTAAATATCTTTTATTGTGGACGTTCAATTTATAGCATTCTCAATATTTTTAACACGCTTTTTTTCTTAATTAGATCGAGCTTTAACAAATCTGAAGTACATGAACTACTAATTGTTTTTTCATTACGAAAATCGCTAATTAATTGTAGATTTTACGACATTACAATAATAATAATAATAAACCCGCAGGGCAGCTTGTGGCGAGCTGTTGGGGAGTGGCGACCCCACGGACCTGAGTCCTCCAGTGGGGAATTGTAATCTATCCCCCGCCTCTGGCTTGCCTTTGTTGGCCGGCAGAGTGGAGCGCAAGAGCTTTATGTTCGAAAGGGTGGAAGTGCTCAATCTGCGTAATAACGGGGAAACCCGCTCACGAGTTTCTCGTGATGGTGAAACCGGTGCACACCTCTCTACACCCTTAGCCGACCACGCCGATGTTGCGCCCGAGGCACTACGCCACTTTGTGGGGGCCCATCTAGTGGGAGGCGAGTCACCGTCCGCCAATCATTCAATTTAAGACGTTGAAAAGGCGGACGTCCGATAGTCTCCTCCAATAGCCCAGTTCCCGATCCATCCAAACTACATTCCATAGACCCAATTTAGTTTTTCATATTTTATATAGTTTCTACGCGTTATCCGGAGACCATCTCTGGGCAATTACTTCTGGTTATTCAGAGATGGATCCCGGCTAATGCGTCACAGCAAATTATTTTAATATTCTCGAAGGGGCCTCTACGTGTTGGACCTGTGTCCCCACGCAAGCCTTCCAAAGGACCGGGTTCGGTTTTGAACCCGAGAACTTAAGCCGAGAAACATAATAATAATAATATATACTTTTATTGCACACAAAAACATATTAAATATACAAACTAAAACAGAAAAAAGACTATACTGTACAATAAGGCGGAAAGACTATACTGTACAATATTTTGGATGATACAATGAGCTGGTCCTATGATGACTGTCCACAAGTAAACATATTGAGTTTGTGATCATTGTCTTTGTCTGTAAACAGTGGTGTTAGTGAATCCAGATATAAAAAAAAACTAATATTATTTTTTAAAAATTGAACATAGCGGGATTAGAACTCACGCTTATTGGAAACCGTCCAAGCGCTGATCAACTAAGCCATACGTTCAATAATAATTATCTCTTTAAAATTATTTTTTATATAATAACAAATATTGCTTATGAATGTCAATATAATTTGTAATTAACTAAAATTAACATATCATTTAGATACTATATTTTTATATTATATGAACACGCGTTGGAGTGCTATCCTTACTCATTAAAGCTGCGATATGTCAAATCAGACAGATTCGGCGATGAATGAGATACGACCTAGTAGGTAACCTTTACCTTTTATGGTGGGATTTTGTAAAATATATGCAATTTGGACTGTATTATTGTATTTATTTAATTGTGTAACTTTATATATATATATATATATATATATATATATATATATATATATATATATATATATATATATATATATATATATATATATATACGTACGGACATATGTACCTAAATATGTTATTTAATGATTAAGACGTGGGGAACGGAAGTGGAACGCAGTGTTTTAACACTAGGTTCCCGAGTTCCCTTTGCCTACCCTGCCATGTGCGGGATACAGCGTGAAGCTGAGTGCATGAGTAAATGATTAAGACTTAAGGCATAAGAGATGTATGTACGTATGTACGTAATCTAAGAAAATGTATCTCCTAATCATCTCTTAATAAACATTGATTTTCATTGATATGTATTTGTTGTTTTTAATAAATAACATCGTATATATAACATAATTATGTATGCACAAAACCTACTTTTCTTGGTACATTCGTTTATCCGAATTTTCGATTATCCGAATACCTAACGACAATAATTAGTCCGGTGCGGTCCAAGTATTTGACAAAGATGTTTGATAGTGTGACATTCGGCCAATTTATGTTAAAATAAATATTAACTATTCCTCCCCTACACGCTGTCTCCCAAACATGGCAGGGTAGGCAGAGGAAACTTGGGAACCTAGTGTTAAGACACTCCGTTCTGTTTCGCACTTTTCGTCGAATGCAAGGCATTGCGTGTTGAGTGGCGGCACTTTGCTCAAAAATTAAGATTTATTATATATCATATTAAAATATTTCGAAAGATTAATTTTTTGAATAATAAATTTATAATAATAATAATAATCAATTGAAAAATAAAGTATCACCTCACGCATTATTGTTAACATGTCTCGATCGACCTTATTTCCTTCCGATGTCGGCATTGAGTTTTACAAATGGCAATGTTACATATAAAATGATTTAGTAAAAACAACGTATCCCGTCAATTCAATTTCGAACTTACCTCCCTTTTAATAAAGTTAAAAATTGGTTACAAAAGTGAAAAAGTAAATGTTCTTGTTCACATATGGGATGTATGTATGTATGGATGGAATGTATTAAATAGTAGAACTAGATATATTTTTTTTTATTTTATCTATGACATGGCACCACGACCTACTTTAGGCTGTACAATGATAACTTTAGTTACATTTTTTTTTTTTAAGATAGGCTGAGATAATCTAATGTCATGATACTGCGTTAGCCAAATTTTAATTTTCGTTTGATTTTTTCGATTTGCACGCCACACTTTACTATAGCGGAGAATTAAAAATAATATAAATAAAATCACTCTTTCTTCTTCAAGTGGGAAATTGAACGGTATCCCTACAAATCTAGGTACCTCAGCTTACCCTTCTATGGGTCAAAATCGAACCCATAGCCACTGTCGTTGACTAACCAGAGGCTTTCCGGCTGTTTAGTTTATTAATTTTATAAAATATAAATAATTACCAAAAATTTTGTTAATGATTTAGTCTGATGGCAACAGTAAAGGTATTTTAATACAACAAAAATCATAAAGATTTCAAAATACCAATATTTTTTATATAAAACAGGTAGTACTTTTTGGAAATTTTATACTATGACAGTATAACTGTTAGAAAAGATATACTGTTAGAAAAGATTGAGCCGATTTCGATAAGCTTTTTGGTAAAACTGAGTATTTTTTTATAGAAATAATCCCAGATATATTTGTTTATGAAAATATTTATAATTCTTTGTAATTCTGATTTCTTTACTATTCTCTACGATTTCTTTCACACCAGATTGAAATATACAAAATTTTAGTCTTTAACAGATAAAAAGTTATTGCGGTCAACGGTAAAACGAAGTAACAATGATATAAAAACATACATTATTATAGTGTTTTTACTATAAAAATGAAACAACATAAAAGTTCATATATTATGTATGTATATATATATAAATTAAATATCAACGCAATTACCAAGTTTCTGAAGTTCAGCGTACAATTTCCTGCGAAGGTCGCTTCCTGCAGTGTGTCTAGGTCAACAGACGACAAGTGAGGTAAATTGGTTTTATCTGTTTGATGGCGTCCTTATGGAAAGTAGCATGTATGTATATACAGGTCTATATATGTATGTACAGTACGGTCGACCAGTCTTGGCTGTTGTAAAGGCTATGGATTTAAAAGGAAATCAATCGAAAGTAAGAAATATGATGATTTTATTAATGAAATATTAGATAGAGAAGCTACTATCAAAAATACCACTTACCACTTGCCGTATCAATTCGAGACATTCCTTATTTAGTGGCGTTTCCGGTTCGGTTAAAAAAAAAGAATAAGAAATTAAAACATAAGTCAATTTAAAATACCGAGATAAACAAAATTGCTTTTAAATTTTAATTCATTTGGGTAAAATTGTGTCTTTATTAGGTATTGTCTTAAAAATCATAATTTCGTTAGAACAAGAAAGTAATTGAAATTAGTATCTAAATCAAATGTTTACATAAATGCCTTTGCTATTCTGATGTAGGTATAAACACTATCCTTTTATAAAATTTCATCTAAATCAGTTCTGTAGTTTTTGCTTGAAACTGGAACAAATATAGTATGTATGTATTAAAACACTTTTCTTTCATTCACTTTACCTTCAACCCAACAATTTTAGTTTTTTTATTGACGAGATTTTTTTTCTCTTTCATTTAACTTCACGCTATATTCTGCACGAGGCAGGGTAGGCAGAGGGAACCCGGGAACCTAGTGTCAAGACACTCCGTTCCCCACTTTCCGCCGAATTTGAGGCATTGCGTGTTGAGTGGCGGAACTCAGACCGAAGAAATGATACATTAAATACTTAATTGAAAATATTAAATATTTCATTTTCTCGAGTGGAGATCGAACCCAAGACCTGTCGGCCACAGTCACACGCTTGTGCCGCTGCGCCACGACAGGCCTCATGATTTTTTTTCTTTCTGACTTTTTTTTCTTAATAGAAATTATGACATTTTTAATATATGTTTCAGAAGAACTTTAATATACGTTTCTGATAACATATAATGCGGAAAACGTACTAAAACAATCAATTAAACAAAATTAATATAAATATATTAAAAAAAAAAACGTTTATTTTACTACCGTGATCACGTTATCGTAAATTACTAAAATTTATGTACATATGTTCTTCATTAACTCCGTTATATAACCTATAAAGGCACAAGGCTATATTCATTTTTCTCAAAGAATTTGCTCACTGACATACATAATGTTTGAAAATATTAATTATTTTAATGATCCGTTTCTTTACTATTTACTGCCAATTAGATGCTCCAAGGTCCAAAAATAAACGATCTGGTATTAGACTTTAATAGAGCAACCGATTTTGATTTGGTATATTTTATATCGATAGTGTTATGGTAAAGGTTCTTTTGTAATGAATAAAGCGTGAATTTGATCGTAATAATGTTCCTTTTTACACACTCAACTTCACACTGTATCCAGCATATGGTAAGGTAGGCAGAGGTAACTTGGGAACCTAGTATTAAGATATTCCATTTAGTTTCCCACTTTCCGACGACTTAGAGTTGCGGAACTCAACGCCGCGCTTCTCTTTAATAGTTAACTTATCTTTACTATGAGAACCGTAGGCAAAATAGTATTGATACAAGCCTTGAGTTCTCCAACTTTCATTTTAAAGCAATGTAGAGCTTAGTCTATGAAGAAAGAGTAGAGGAGAAAGAGATGCAGAGGTTTATCTTTGAACAATGAGTAGAAGAGATATCATGGCAATATCTTAATAGCATAAATTATTGCAATCGTGCAATATACAAAATTTATAGCTGATCATTAAATCATTACAATTTACCGTTAGTACTTTTTACATACAGCCGACTTAAAAGAAAAAAAAAATGGTTGAATTTTTATTTCTTAACTATGATAACGAGGCAAAGTGCAGCGTTCAGTTCCGCCACTCAACACACAATACCTTAAATTCGGTGGACAGTGGGAAACGGAACGGAGTGTCTAAATTTTAGGTTCCCAAGTTCCCTCTGGACAACCCTACTATGAGCGGGATACAGCGTGAAGCTAAGTGAGTGAATAAAATATATAAGTCATGTACTTTAATTACATGATATATAGTAACACTTACTAAAGCAATTACAAAATAATAAATTCAATGATTAACTTGAGCTTCGATAATTCGAATTTTATGTGCCACACATTTATTGCCTTAGAGTGCATTTTATTTTTTTTAATATTCATATATTGTAATGTATATGCCCGATTGTAATCTTAAAGAGAGGTCACGGCGCTGGCCTTATATTAATTTAAATACTATATTTAACGACTGTTTAAGGGAAAAATTATGTTTTTAGATAGACTCTTTTACCCTAGCCTGCCTCTTTTTTGTGTTTGAGTTGTAACGCTGTATTTTGACTAGCCAGAGCACACCACACGTTAATATCTTACCCCATATAATAATTGGACCGACACATATGAAAAAAATAAAAATAAACAGACAGCATTTATGATAAAAATGTTATTGCAGATTATTTTATTATAATTTGCTCATAATTAGACACAACAAAACAAGTAGCCGTCTCGTCGTCAATGACATAAATCTATGACACCATCGAAATCAATCAATCAAAATAAGTTAAATTAATATTTTCAATGTATTATTACAGACATAGTGGGGAACAGAACAGAGTGTCTCAACACTAGATTCCCAAGATCTCTCTGCCTTGCCATGTGCGGTGTGAAGCTGAAAAACAATCTTTTATACAAAAAGGAAAGTGAAATACGTAGAAATACGTAAAAACCTGACGGATTTTCAAGTGGCGCGAGTTGGAATGTTGCTACGTTGTTTTTTTTTTCTTTAGATTTTCGTATACAAAGGGTAAAATGAGATACTGCTACTAAATCTCCGTTGTTCAACTGGCTGTATCTTATGAACTTTAATAGTTAGAAAGTTGAAATTTCCACAGATAATCTATTTTGTTGCCGCTATAACAATAATCACAAAAAATAGAATATTATATATATATATATATATATATATATATATATATATATATATATATATATATATATATATATATATATATATATATATATATATATATTATTTTACCAGTTTTATTTATAATGGCATACCTTTATTTGCAAATCCGTCTCGCACTTAGCCGGTATCAATAATAGTACTAATCAAAAAATATTTATATATTTTTTTTTTTATTGAAATGTAGAAAAAAAAACATTTAACACACACATTTCACATCCTTATTTAATTAAGAACTACTAAGAACGCAGATGACACATTGTTTTGATTCGCGACGACCTAGATCTTGGACGGTGGCCTTGACGCGTATCGGAACGAATACTAAATTAAGGTACTCTTAGGAATATCCTTGTATACTAAAATAGTAACATACTAAATTGTTACTTTCGAGAAAATAATATAATTATTTTTTTCTAGGCCTGTCGTGGCGCAGGGGCGCAAGCATTCGACTGTAAAAGCGACAGACTGTGGGTTTGATTCTCATTTGAGTAAATAAGATATTTAATATATTACATTCTTTGCTCTGGAAGGCAAAGCGCAGCGTTGAGTTCCACCACGTAACACTTAAAGCCCTAAACTGGAGAAGAGAACGGAGTATTTCAACACGCATAGACGCAGTGTGAAGATGATAAAGAAATTGTTGTTTTTTTTTAAGTTTCATGTTACGTACCTATATTATAGTGGGGAACTGGACAAATTATCTTAACAGTAGGTTCCCGAGTTCCTCTGCCTACCCTGCTATGTGCGGGACACAAAGAGAAGCTGAGTATAGCCGAGTAGGCAGAATTAACTTAATGTTAAGAAACTCCGCTCTCAAAGCACGTTATGGTCTTATTTCAGAGTCTACTATGGCCAACAAAATATAATACAAGTAGGTAAATAAAAATCTATTTGAATTTCCAGTCGAGGATATCTTTTTTCTGTTTTTCTGTTCACAAAACTATAAATTTAAAATAAAAAAACAATCCTGTTTCAAAAAACCTCAAACTCCACACTAATTTTGGATAAGCTTGCCTATAGCTTTCATACTGCTTATCTGATTTCCACAAAACATAGCGAAAGGTATATTTAAATTTGTCAAACTTATTACATCTTTTTTTGCGATATTGTTTAACACAAAGCCTTAATAAGTTATGGTAAGACTGAAAAACAACTAAAAGATATATAACATTTAATGTATTGTAGTAAGTAGCAAACAAAATAGTGATTTTGAGCCCTATAACATATTTATTATCTTTTTGTTTATTTGTCTGTGCGTCTGTATACGCTATATTTAGAAACGGCTAACATAGGCTAAGATTTAAATACAGTTTTCACTTACATATTTTGGCAACCTTCCATCAACATTCGTGCTACAATTTTTTTTAATTAATTTGACAGTAATTTTAATTTTCAATATATAGATATTGTGTGATAATGTTGTTAAAACAAGAGAGTAATTGATGATAATTCAAGTGGACGAAGCCAAAGAAAAATATAAATTTGTTTATAATAGACGACAGTTTGAGTTATGTAGGTAAAAGCAAAATAACATAAGTCTAAGAAAATAAATTAATCAATTAAATTAAATTAAATAAAAAATATACATAAAATAAATAAAAATATAAAAATAAAGAAATAAAAATAATGCCCCGGGTGAGGATCGAACTCACGACCTTAAGATTATGAGACTTACGCGCTGCCTACTGCGCTACCGAGGCTGGTGACGAAATTGTTTAATTAGATATACTATTGTAACACACATTGTGTAATACAAGCATTCTTAACCATTTTTTTTAAATCACTCTGTATCTGTATGTACATAGCAAGTTAGGCATTGGAAACTTGACTACTCCATCACTTACAAAACACTGAACATGAGGCCTTGCGTGTTAAGTGCGGAACTGAACGCCGCACTTTACCATAGCTAAGAAATGTTTTAATTCGCAATAGAAGGAATATATATATATATATATATATATATATATATATATATATATATATATATATATATATATATATATATATATATATTTATATATATATATATATATATATATATATATATATATATATATATATATATATATATATATATATATATATATATATATATATATATATATATATATTTATATATATATATATATATATATATATATATATATATATATATATATATATATATATATATATATATATATATATATATATATATGTATAAGTATGTATGTATGTATGTATGTTTATATAGATCCATATTAGATATTGTGTATAATATTGCTATTTTTCATTATTGTTTTTATACTGCGCGACTTCCTCTTTCGCTTCAGGAAGAAATTTCTAAAAGAAATAAGTCCGAAATTGTAAACATGATTTATATTTTTTTTTCTATAATGTAGTAATTTATGCAATAAAGAATATATACTAAATTATTACTATTATTCACCGCGTTATGGTCAAAACAACCGCGGCGTTGAGCTCCGTCTATTGTTGACAATATCATTAATATATTTTGGTCTGTACTTTTTTTTTGTTTATATAAATACCCCTACTATATGCAGGTATAAATTATATATTAACTGTTTGATCATATCTTGTGACCATCAGTGCACAGTGCCATAACGTCAAACTACTTTAATAGTTTATTTCATTATACATATTTTTTAAATTTGGAATACAACTAGTTTGTACTGTAGCAGTAAGTAAATGTAAATAACGACTTCAGAGTGAGATAAGATTATACGATTAAATTACGATACGAAACATAAAAATGCAAACAAAGTGAAAGCAAAAAATTACTTGCCAAATTGTTATATAAATGAAATATTAAAATAAAACACAATTCCTGTACAAACATTTTTATCTACTCTTTCCAATCTGTAGGTACAAGTATTTAAAGCTGACGGCTGTTAGTCTGGTTGAACGAGCTTATCTTAAGTACTGGCTTGATACGACGATTTCATTAATCTTTTGGTATAAATAATTCCATTTGTGGAGAAAAACACTTGGTTATGAACTACTCAAAAAAAAAATTCAAATATTTTTATTCAACATGAGAAGTTAGGTACTAGCGTCATTTTTGTGCTTCAAATGTCAAACAATTTACCACCGGTTCACTAAAGTTACTGCCTCAGACCGGAGAAGAACCGGCGCATATCTTTTTTTCAAGTCGAAATCTAAATATATTCATATTTCCTCACTCGATTCATTGACTACAGTCGCTAACCAGTATCGAATTATTAATACAGTAGGGGTAATCTAAAAATACACTATAATGTTACTTATGACCTTGGTTACTGAACGATGTGTAAGTGTTTTTTTTTATTTTTGTTTTATTAACATTGACGATCTTCGATGTATATTGATAATTTAAATGAATATGCATTTATTTTTATTTATTGTTATTGGCGTAGTTGAAAAAGAACTGTTCCTAATGAACGTAACGTATCAAGGTTCAAATTCTAGACTTTTAGCTTCACGTTTTATTCAAGACGGTGGGTAGAGCCACCTTCTAAGTATTTCATCTCGCACATGGCAAGGTATGCAGAAGGAACTTGGGCCCCAGTGTAAAGACACTCCATTCTGTTCTCCACTTTCCACCGAGTTTAACGTGTTGAGTGGTGAAACTCTACGCTGCGCTTTGCCTTATTATATAACCGAGCAAAGAAATGAAAAACATTCAACATTTAAAGTGATAATAGTAAAATTTTTCATTGAGTAGGGATCGAGCCCATAATCTATCTCGCTGACAGTCACACGTTTCTGCATTTCCACCATGTCAGGCCCCCAGAGAGACAGACAGGCTATTAAATACTATAAATACTAATAATATTTTTTTACTTTTAAACTACACTAAATTCAAGACATCAAGTGTTGACCGAAAAACATAAGCAGGAAATAAGAAGTAATTTATTCCCCCGTACAGTGATCGAATCCGTGACCACAGTTACATTTATTTTTCTTTTTTTTTTTCAGCTTCACGCTGTATCCCGCACTAGGCAGGGTAGGCAGAGGGAAAGAAAGTGAAACCTAGTGTTATGACACTCCGTTCCACTTCCGTTCCCCACTTTCCGCCGAATTTGAGGCATTGCGTGTTGAGTGGCGGAACTCAACGCCGCGCTTTGCCTTATTACCAGTGCGAAGAAATGAAACATTAAATATTTAAATTGAAAATATTAAATATTTCATTTCCTCGACTGGGGATCGAACCCAGAACCTGTCGGTTACAGTCACACTCTTGTGCCGCTGCGCCACGACAGGCCTCTACATTTATTTTTTGCCTACATTTATTGACTAACTTTAGAAATAGAATTTAAATATTATAAAAATATTCCTTGTGATTCGCTATCGAATATGTTTATTGTATTTGACTAAATGGAAGAGCTTACTATTGAGATTGCAAAATGTCATATCGTCTTATTTGCCTTTTATCATCAGCAAGATAAAGCGAAAAAAATGTACAATGAAATATCACGTGCCATTAACTATTTATAAATACCATATATTAAATGTATATATTAAATGGAGGCCGTCGTGGCGCAGCGTCTGTATTCCCGATATTTGTGAGTTCAAATCCATTTTCCACACGCTCGTGAGTATAGTTTATTTTCGATTTCATTGCTTTGGTAACTTTTTTTGGCTTTTTGGCAACGAGATGCTTCCGAAAATTCGGAAAAAACAACATTTATTCCCAGTTTCCGATGTTGGATTGCGCGTTGAGTGGTGTAACTCAACGCCGCTCTTTGCCTTGTTCATTTCTCCGAGTCCAGAATCAGATTTTTGTGCCTAAATATATAGTCAAATGTATATGTATTTGTAGTATGTACTACATATTTTATCTGACTTTTGTTTAATGAGTAACACTATTATTATAATTACTTTAAATGCTACAAAATCTTTAGACATTTTTTTATAATATTGAAATTCAATGTGCGACCGAGACAAAACGATACGATTTCTCTTTCTAAGGCTAATTTCACGGTGCTATTCGAAATCATTGTATTTTTTTTATCATTTCACTGAGATTGCCTCATGACCTACATTTTTTTTAATTATTTTGATGATCTGTGCTTTAATATATTTTTTTTACAAATTCTATTATAATTTGGTCTATGGTATTTAAATTCAATAATAACTATGAAATTATAACTATAACTATATATATATATATAACTGATTGAATAATGTGCCAAATGGACGGACCAATTGACACAAGCAGCAAAAGATTGGCTTTGGCTAGAGACGAAAAACGATAGAAGTCCTTGGAGGAGGCTTTTACCTGAAGGAGGACCATACATCCCACGTCAAATGAATTAATTACAACTAGATTAAATCATAATATTGTTACCAAATGCTAATTTATGTATTTATTTAATTTATTTATTGTTATAAATATTATCACTATGCACACTGTATGGAATTAAATAAAGCTTTATTTTTATTATTATTATTATATATAAATTATTTGTGATAGCGCACATGGCAGGGTAGACAGAGGGAACTTGAGATTCTAGTGTTAAGACACTCCGTCAAACTTCCGTTCTCCACTTTCCACCGCATTTGAGGCGTTGCGTGTTGAGTGGCGGAATTCAACGCCCCGTTTTTGCCTTGAACCAGAGCGAAGAAATGAAAACATTAAATATTTCAATTGAAAATATTAAATATTTCATTTCCTCGAGTGGCGATCGAACCCACAACCAGTTGTGCCGCTGCGCCACAACAGGCCTATTTGTGATCAATCTTTATAATTCTAATTTTGTGCATTTTACTTGCAAGTATATCGTGTACAATAGCGTCAATGGAAGCTCTTATTTAAATATTTCACTTTAGTTATTTAAACTTGAACGTTGAACTAAAGTGTATATTATACAGTATATAGTTATAAAATTTTTGTGTTAACAGTTTAAATATTAAGTTATTTCTTAAATAATAGTCTGAGTTCACTTAGTCTTTTACAATTCTGGTTATTTTTTATTGTTTCATTCGCAATAGAATACTTAAAAAGACACGCAAGTCTTTAAATCAGTGAATGCCTCTAAATTAAATGAACATTATGTATCTGTGTTCATTGTTTAACAATAATGAACAGTACTGCTAACAAGTCGTGGCCGCTGTGACGATTGTATTTTTATTATTTAATTATTTCTAGAATGAACATTGAGCAAATTTTAGCAAATCCAACTTTAGAGTGCGGTGGTCTATACTATTGTACTATACATTTACAAATTAACTCGTAAAATTAAGTATCTATTGTCTTTGTCGTATCTTTATAAATATATTTTTTAATTTCTTACTTCTTTGTAAAAACTAATACTCTAATACCTTTAGTATTTTTGTCATAATAATGCTTTTTTTGGAAAAGGAAAATATTATGGCGTTTTATTTATATTAATGTGGCAGTTTTACTTATAATATTGTAATGTAGTTATAATTGTGATAAATAAATAAGTACTTGTATATTTGCATTTTATTTTTCTTTAAACTCATTTTATAACCCTAATCGTTTGTTTTCTCTCGGTCACTATTACACTCTTTAATTAGCGCAAGAACTAACAATGTGTATTAAATCACAATTAAGATTTTTTTGATTATTTTGAAAATTTATACTAAATGTATACAAAAATTGGTTTAGATATTGCTAAGGTACTTCTGACTTAAGCCCACGTAAGTAATAATGAGGTATTTTGGGCGCAAGGGCACAATCGTGAACGCAATAGGTGTGAGTTCAATACCTATTTGAGGTAATGAAATGTTTAACATTTTGAAATGAAATATATGTTATTCGCAATAAGACAAAGCGGGGCGTTGAGTTCTGCCGCTCAACTGCCCTGCTTTGCGAGCATTGCAACGCATTACCTCAAATACGGCGCCTCAAAAGTGGGAAACGGAACGTCGAACTCAAAAGTATTAAAATATTAGGTTCCCAAGTTTCTTCTGTCAACTCTGCCAGCGTGAAGCTGTGTATAATGATTTATACTCAGAAAAAAAAAATAACGATTTATCACTGTCAGATTTTACAGATAAAAAATATAAAATGTCTACAGACAAAGAAAAGAATTTCATTACAATTTAACTAAAGCAATGTTATACAACACATTTCGTCCTTTTGTGAAGAACAAACTGACATTTGGTTCAAGTAAAATCCTATTAAAATAATTCGGGTCGCAAACTATGTGGGTTACGTCATAAATATGGCTTCTGAAGACGTACAGAATACAGATAGTTATTGTAATATTGAATAGGGTTTACTAGTTAATCTAGATAATGATAACGAATTTTTATAATAAAAGCGTTAAATAAACATTTTTTTGCAGTTCTTTAAAGTTTTTTGACCTTATTTCTAATTTGGTAGTTATTTTTTTTTGTTATTGTTTTGAATACCGGACCATTAGAATACTTAGCTCTAACTAAATATTTGTGGTGACTGGAGACGGTAAAGAGTGACTTAACACTAGGTTCCCTCTGTCTTCTTTGTTTGTATTACAAAATAAAAAAAAAAACTTTTTTTAACTTATTAGATTTTTATTGTGAGTTTATGATTTACCTATATATGTTATGTGCATTTACAAATTTTTTTTTTTAAATAAGTATTTTTTTCTTGGTTTTCTAGTTCTTGGTTAACACGGTCGTTTGGTATAATATTTAGCGATATTTTAAAAATAGAAGAAATTGTCATCAACTTCATTCTATGAACACAAAAAGTAGATAAAATCATCAAAACATATTTTTTTTCTATTAAATTTGAATATTTTTCGAATTTACAATCTCTTAAAAGCCATTACGACCACAGTAGGAGAGCATTCTAAGTTGTTGTAGGTTTGATCAAATCTTTTAGGGACTGTTTTGTAAATTATTTTAAGTGGGGACCGGAATGGAGTTTCTTAACTCTTGGATCTTTCGGTTTCACGTGCTATGTGCGGGATACAGCGTGAAGCTGAGAGAGTGAAGTTTAATTTCTCCTTTTCTGACAAAAGGCAGGGTTGGTATTCAATTTAGTATTACAGCACTATGTTCAGCCTATCTGGCATATTGGAAAAAAGTGAATCTGAAAAAACGTAATCAAGCCATTATATAAATAAGTTAAACTGATTGCGAGACCTTGTCCGCATGATATTTTGTTTATATTTTCATATGTAGGTTACAACTTTCATTGACATTTTACTTTAAACAAAAGATCAAGATCAAACTGACATGGAAACGGAAGCCGTAAGATATAAATTTCTTTAATAATTATTATATTTTTTTATCTTATCTTAAATAAAAATAAAATACACATGATTATGTAAGAGAACCCTAATGTCATAGTAAGGTTGATAAAGAATAAGCAAATAATCATTAGACCCGTTTAGAGAATAATTGCTGACTTCCTCTCACTGATGGACCAAGCGCTGCGTTATGTTCAACCGAATGACTTAACATTGGGGTCCATTAGTCCATCCTGCGGCGCGGGATTCCTTTTTTTTTTTCAGCTTCACGCTGTATCCCGCACTAGGCAGGGTAGGCAGAGGGAACGGAATTGAAACCTAGTGTTATGACACTCCGTTCCACTTCCGTTCCCCACTTTCCGCCGAATTTGAGGCATTGCGTGTTGAGTGGCGGAACTCAACGCCGCGCTTTGCCTTATTACCAGAGCGAAGAAATGAAATATTAAATATTTAAATTGAAAATATTAAATATTTCATTTCCTCGGCTGGGGATCGAACCCAGAACCTGTCGGTTACAGTCACACTCTTGTGCCGCTCCGCCACGACAGGCCTCAGGGATTCGTTATGACAATGTGTTTAAGGTCCCGTAAGTCAAAAGGTAGATATGGAGTCCTTATAATATTACATTGTTGTCCGACAAGACTTTATATTGTTTTAAGAATAGAGCTATCAAGCTTTTTGTGAAATTTTACAAGAAATTATTATAAACTTATAATTGTATTTCACGTTTCAATTTATATAATTTGTTACTATACTTTTTTTATATTTTATCTACCTAAGATAAACGTGTTAAAGTCGTAAATTTGAAAATTCACAGACAAACATTTTTTACTTGAAATAAGTAAAAATTATATTATTTCATTCAAAATACAATTAATTATTATTACAGAGCTGTAGGGACAAATAAAATTCTATTATTTAAAACAAAAACCAATATTACGTAAATGACTAAATATTTCGATGGCCAAAATGTTGTTATGTAATCTAATCATAATCCGCTAAGTATAAATAAACTCATTAGCGGCATTACTCAATATGAGGTGACTACACGATAATCTTATTAGTAGAGGGTGCAATACGGTAGCCACTTTTTAAAGGAAAATATTTATTGTTTTCATTTCACGACGAATATTATATTAGATATGTTAAATATATTACTCAGTTTCACGCTGTATCCCGCACACGGCAGGGTAGACAGAGGGAACTTGGGAACCTAGTGTTAAGACACTCCGTTCAATTTCCGTTCCTTATTTCGCCGAATTTAAGGCATTGCGTGTTGACTGGCAGTACTCTAGGCGACGCTTTGACTTCTAACCAGAGCGAGGAAATGAAAACAATAAATAATTAATTTGAAAATATTAAATATTTCATTTCCTCGAGTGGGGATCGAACCCACAACCTGTCGCTTACAGGTTACACGTTTGTGCCGCTGTGCCACGATAGACCTCCAAGGGTTAAATATATCAAAAATATGTTTATTTACTCTAAAATCTCTGCCTCGTTTTCGAGGCAGGTTCGGGGTCCGGCTCCCACTCGGGCAAATGAAATATTTAATATTTTCATTTCTTGTGTCGTCACTGAATACGCAATATTTTAAATTCAGCGAAAAGTGGCTAACAGAACGGACTGTCCTAACACTAGGTTCCCAAGTTCCCTCTGCTTACTCTGCCGTGTGCGGGGTACAGCGGTAAGTAGAAAAAAAAATATATGATGGATGCTACAAGTCAGACTTACTATATATCTCAAATGGATGAAACTGCCTAGAATCAAGACTAAGAAGGCATTAACATAGATCTCAATGTAAATATGTAAACGTATGTATTCTTTAATTAAGGTGGCATTATATTCTTCTAATTAAATAGACTTAATAGGGTTTTAAAAAAGGTACGTACCTTAAGTACTTTTTTATTTACTTAAATATTTGCTTAAATTATTTAATTTGTAACGTTTTTGCTTTTTTTTTTCTTTTTTTTTGATTATTTTCAAACCCATCGCAGCGTAGCTCTGGCCCTATGTAGAAATATATTCCAGGGACTTTAATTTTTTACTTTCATTTTAAACGTTGACTTTAAATGATCTTTATACTTTAATTTACTTTACTTAGCTTCACGCTATATCCCTAGCTGGGTAGACAGAGAGAACGGAAGGCCAAACGCTACGGTCTCGACACACCTCTTTCGCCTCGTCCACTGTCATCATACATGCCCTCCGCGGGGTCCTTATTCTTTTTACATGACCTTCCTCTATCGTCGATACTGTGTTTTCGAAGGTCAACCGATCTTTATATGTATTTTATGTTCATTTTGAAGTATATGTTTAAAAAAAATGACGTGCGCACGAAAAGCTCGGTCTGCCCATTCGTAAACTTAAATTGAATATACATAGGCATTAAATATTTTATATATTGGCATTATAGAGGCAAAGCGCGCAGTTGAGTTCCGCCACTTAAAAGAAAGAAAGGAAAGAAAGTGTCTGAATGGGATCGGAGTCTTAACATTAAGATAACAAGGTCTTTTGGCCTACCCTGCTTTGTGCGGAATATATCGTATGCGTAGTTTAAAAAAATATTATACAAAAACACTTATCTTATACATAGAGTATAGCTTCAAGGGTATAAGAGCTGAAGACACCTAAACATATGTTTCATTAAATTTACGAGGGGCGTAATTAAACGCCGTGCTTCGTCTTGTTACCAGTTTATTCCATCTAAATCTAGTTTTTAGTTTATTTCATTACAATATCTATTACTTACTCAAAACTTATACTTACTTAAACATACGCATTCTTCTTGGAAACCTTATAACACTCACACGTATTATTGAAGATTATTATAAT
Source organism: Eueides isabella (assembly GCA_019049475.1). Lineage (NCBI taxonomy): Eukaryota > Metazoa > Arthropoda > Insecta > Lepidoptera > Nymphalidae > Eueides > Eueides isabella. Next base: position 1,802,963 of record CM032404.1, read on the forward strand.
TTTATTTTATTTTTTTTTTTTTTTCAGCTTCACGCTGTATCCCGCACTAGGCAGGGTAGGCAGAGGGAACGGAAGTGAAACCTAGTGTTATGACTCTCCGTTCCACTTCCGTTCCCCACTTTCCGCCAAATTTGAGGTATTGTGTGTTGAGTGGCGGAACTCAACGCAGCGCTTTGCCTTATTACCAGAGCGAAGAAATGAAACATTAAATATTCAAATTGAAAATATTAAATATTTCATTTCCTCGACTGGGGATCGAACCCAGAACCTGTCGGTTACAGTCACACTCTTGTGTGCCGCTGCGCCACGACAGGCCTCTATAAATTTTTCATTTTTACAAATATTTTTATTCTTTACACGCACTTCATAAGTATACGTATGCAAAGTTGAAACGAGTACTGAATTTGACAAACCTGTAGTAATTCATTGCAAAATTTGGCAGTTATAGCTCCCTAGCGGAGAGAGAAGGCAGAGGGAAATTGGAAACCTAGTGTTAAGACACTCCGTTCCGTTTTCTACTTTCCACTGAATTTGAGACAGAGTTCCGTCACTCAACGCCGCACTTTGCATTGTCAAAGAGAGAAGAAATTAAAATATATAAAATTTAATTATGTGTGGGAATCGACCCTACGTCAGGCCTCAAGGTGGTGATGACAATACAATAAAATGGTATAATCGAGCTGATCTTACGATGGACCTGCATAGTGGAATATTCTATATCACTTTAAGAAATTGGTGTAGGAAAGTCAGTTTATTTTTACAATAAATTACTTTGAATATGCCACGTGTCCAGGCAATATTGTCATCGTACATCGTTTTAATTGCAGCATATATTTTTCCAATCTTTTTATCTATTATTAGCATTGATTATGAAACGTCTAGCACAATAAATCTAAAAAGATAAATATTGCAACTTCTTAGCACGCGAGCTAAATATTTATATAAAAAGTAAGGTGATCTGTACGACCGTTAGCTTGTTTATCACTATGTTTTCAATTGTATATACATATATACACTTAGTTCTGTTCCCGACTTTCCACCGAATTGGAGGTATTGCGTGTTGAGTTTCGGAACTCAACGCCGCGTTTAATCTACTATCAGAGCAAAGAAATATATATATTTTTTCATTTGAAAATATATATATATATATATATATATATATATATATATATATATATATATATATATATATATATATATATATACATATATATATTTTCATTCGAAAATATTAAATATTTCATTTCTTCGAGCGTCGATCAAGCTTACAACCGGTCGCGTTCACTGCCATCCGCATATGCCCCTACGCCACAACATGCCCCAAAATATTATATAACATATAAATAAATAATATATATTTATATATTATATACAAAACTTATATGTAAATATATAGATGAGATAACGTGTGTATGTACTTTGCATGGGCGGGGCACAAGAGGTTATTGCAACCAGTTAAACTACTATTGTTGAATATTCGTTAGATTAAAAACTTCGACCTACATATTGTTTTATGCAAATATAATAACAATTGTTGATTTAATCAGTTTTAGTAATTCCAATGGCCTTATCGAGAACATTTTCAACACGTAATCTAGAAAAGTGAAAAAATTATAACGTTTTTTTTTTCTCCTCGTTGTATTGTTTTCAAAAGACATGGCTTAGAATTAATGTTTTATGATTAAAGGTGTAATTTAGCGTAATAGTTTTTATCTGTGTTTAATATTCGGTATTTGTAATGCAATAACAATATTACCATAGATATTAACTTTTCCTTTTAATATCATTGATTGAAAATATTAAAATAACCAAACTTTGCATCAATTTTGAGTCTACTTATAGCAACTATAGACTTGGTACAGATAATTTATATACACAATAGATACACAGATATTATACAATATGTTCTAAATAATGTAAAAACGAACACATTATACTCCCAATTATTAAATTAATAAGAACCATCGTGCTCCGATTAGCTGTATAATTATAATTAGCAGTGCGTGCATTGCGTTTCATTATCGCGCTAGCATAGATTCGCGTAATCATCGCGTGTAAACTGGCGAGGCACAATATGAATATTCTATATGCTAAAATAGTGCACGCGGCCGCCAATTACTATAAACGCGGTCTTTTGTGGCTTAAAACATATGTTAAGTAATTAAGGTAAAGCGTCTCTTAGTCTACAATGTCACGTCTCGTTTCCGATCACCTTTCGCACATCCCCCCGATATTATAAAAGTGTCGGCGCCGCGCCGCGCGCCCGCAGTTGATCCGCGCTACCGAGCGAGTCGCACGCTCCTGTTATGCTAAAGTGGTAAAGCCACGCTACAAACATGGAGGGGACAACCCCGAGCCAAGTCATGCCTGAGCCCGACGAGGGTATCTCCACCGACCGCCGCCCGTCCACCGACGACCACGCCGACCTGTCCGATACGGCGTCCGAGGCCGGCTCTGGTGGAGGCAAAGACTCCGGCTGCGAAGTCGCTCCGGACCCCCAGGAACCTCCCTACACACCACCTGACGAGGAACTGGCCAATCGTATAGTATCCCAAGTGGAGTTCTATTTTTCGGACGCAAATATCACTAAGGACGCCTTCCTGTTGAAGCATGTACGTCGCAACAAGGAGGGGTATGTCTCACTCAAGCTCATATCCAGCTTCAAACGCGTCAAACACCTGACAAAGGATTGGCGAGTGGTCGCTGAAGCTCTGAAGCGATCGACAAAATTGGAAATTAATGAACCGGGCACTAAGCTTCGTCGAATTGACCCTCTGCCACCATACGATGAAACTACCCCGTCTAGGACTGTAGTGGCCGTCAAGATGCCCATAGATCGCCCTTCAGTCGAGAATGTCTCGAGATTATTTGCCAGTTGTGGTGAGATAGCTCTGGTACGTGTGCTCCGCCCCGGCAACCCAGTCCCGGCGGATGTCCGTCAATTCCTCAACAAAAATCCTAGTTTGGTGAATTGTGTGTGTGCTTTGGTAGAGTTTACTGAATCTGAAGCTGCGAGAGGTGCTCTTCGTCTTCAAAGTTCAGACGAAGAAGGTATGCGAGTGTACGAACTGAACGGCGTCCCTCGGGAGCCCAAGAGGAAAGTCCCGACGCGGCGTCCAGCGACAACAAGACGCCACGAGTGCGAATACTCTTCATGTTGTAGCGGCTCAGAGGCCGAGTACGACTATAGATACGCAGCACCATTTTATAGAAGGAACTCTAGTGGATTCTTTACACCCAGATCCCCGGAAATACAAACATGGGTGCCACGCAGACCCTCAACTTGCAGTCACAGTTCAGACTCTGGTGTTTCTTTCTTCTGTGGCTCACGAAGAGCGTCACAGGTTAGCACCGGAAGTGCGAGTAGTGGTGGCGAGGGCTGGCTTGCTAGGAGGTTGTCCGGTTGTTCAATAACAGGAACTGAATGCGGCGGAAGGAGATTGTCGTGCACGCCACGATTCGAACCCCGGACGCCGGTAGTTCCGGACGGCACGCGCGGCTTCCACGCCGCCGCACGCCAACGCAGAATCTCGGACCTTGCGTTGTATTCGCGCTAGAAAGCGATCGCCAACCGTGACACCTTTCTAATAACGTTGGATAACCACCTTTCACGTTCTGGCCACTTGGTTTTTAATCTACGAGGAAGCGTTTCGTGTTCGCGTGCTCAGATCTAAATTTTATTATAAATATATAATATAGCGGTATGTCGGAATGAAACTGTAATGCAATGAGTTACCCAGTTAGAGTCGACGGTGAGTCGATATGTATGTATGTGATCGAAGCTCATTTAGTTAGTCTAGTTGTTCGTTTGTAACAAAATTTTCCTTTTAATTTATTAGCATGTAATTAATTTATTGTTATCACCGCGTATTTATTGCGGATAGGACGCGCCTTGTGGGGAGTTTTCATCAGAGCATGTCTGAGTTGTGAGCACAAAACTCAAAAAGCAAAATCGACATCTGAAATATTGTAGACTCGACATTTGGTATGGCCGTACGGCCGGAGACTGCGGCGGACACGTTGCGTAAATAGGATCGCGGATTTATATGGATGCTTATTCCATTTACATAATACATGAACGTGTTCTACCGTGCCGCAGCTCGCTGGTTGGTTTCGGCGACGGGATGCCACGAGCGCGCCACGAATCGTCCTTTTTACTTTTACATAGTATATATAAGTTAGTAATAATATGTTATTTAAGTCAGTCGCGCCATGTCATGTATTTGGTTAAGTTTTTTATTTGTAATAATTTTAAGTTGTTGTGATTTTAATTGTATTATATAACGGTGAGAGGCGTGCTGTCCGCTTGGAGAGATAGTTTCTTTAATGGCCAACATCGGAAGTCGCTTTTGCGTACGATAGTGTAACGATTTTTTACTGAGTATGTTATTTAGATAATTATTTTTCGTGCTTGGTCCTTACTTGGTTAAGTAAGTGAAATCTAAAAGCTTGTATATATATGTTTTATTTACAAGAAACAAAAATGAATTGCGACTCGATTTTGTCCATTAAACACTGTCAGTGTGTTTATAATGTAAAGAAATTTGCTTATTAATTTTTATATTTATTTCTTTCAGAGGAGGTTAATAGCACAATAATGTTTCCGGTGCTGAGTTTAACGCTGCGCTCCTCCTCGTATTGTAATAATGATTTTAAAATATAAGTTTTTGAAGAACGTTGTTGTTTTTTTAATTAAGTACGACCTTCGCGGTGGAAAGTGGGTTCTTTTTCGAGCCCAGTTCACCTTGACGGATCGATTCTCACGGTGACAGATAACGGTTGCTTCACAGGTTAAACACTTGAGAGCTCGCTGTAAGCTATTAATCATATGTCAATTATAAGAGACGTAGCAATTGGGCAAAAAAGCTGCATTTATATATTTTTATTTCTTTGGTTTTGTTTTATCATGTCCTTGTAAAACAAGGCAGAGAACATTAAAATTGACTCAAAAAGGAAAAAAAGTGGTATTTCAAGTAATTTTAGCTCACTTATACAACAAAAAGTTCGTTTATTGCTGTCATAGTGCTGTATTTTGTATCTTACGTTGTGTAATGCTATAGTTCCAGAAGATAAAAAAGTGTAATTTTTCAGAATCTATTGATGGCTAATAAGATAGTAAACAGACTATGGGATATATATATATATATATATATATATATATATATATATATATATATATATATATATATATATATATATTAAGGCTTTATTTTTTTATTTCAGCTTACGTAGCTTTTTTTTTTCATTTTTCTATTTACTTTAGTTCTAATGATCAGAAAGTTAAACGTGCGGTAAATGCGTGAAGAAATAATTCAATTCAAATCAGTTGTCAACACACGGAACTACCATCGCAAAGTGTCTTGTTTACGGAAAGATCTTAAAATCTAATTGGACATAGTATTTTTTTTATTTTTTTCATATTTTTAGGTAAACAAAAACTTGTTGTGATTTCGCGTCTTATCTTTTAATAGTATGTGAGTTCTATGACCTTGTCGATGTGATATGAATCAGGAAGAAATATTATGTATTATATATTGTACGTTTTTTTTACTAAAATTTGAAATGTTTTTTTAAACAATATATAGCGGAGTAGATTGAGACAATATAGAGTTAAAACACTCTGTTCATTCATTTTTCTGTCAAGTGGTATAAAAAATTTAAAGATATCGTCTGTATTTAAAATAATATTGCTATTACAATATTTTGTTTAGAAATATTTATTTATTCTTTTATAAATTTAATTTTATTAATAGTAATTATAAATTTGGTATCAACTTTCGACCTTGTAATTTCCGATTTACCTTTGTCACATGTATGCCACCATGTCTTTTTTTTGCAATATATAAATTAATAAAGGTAATAATATACATTTTAGTTCTTTCTTTATTATTTTGTATATAAATTTCACATACATATTTATTGTACAGAAACAGAACGTATGGCTTAGTGGTCAAAGCGCTAGGTCGGATTCCAAGAGGCTCGGGTTCATTTAACACTCTCTTTTCAATTTTTACACATAAAATGTGCTAAGGTATAACCAATACACTACAATCACATACATAATGACTTGTACCCTCTACGACTTTGCCCCGTCGTCAAAAGGCAATTATATACGTATAACATCGAAACAATTAACATAATTTTATATCCTCAATTAGTGGACTTTTTACACAAAAAGACTGATTAAATTTGAACCGATACTTCCTGAGATTAAAGTGTACAATCTAACAAATTCTCCAACTATACTTATACGTAGTATTTCTATCAAAATTCAAACCCAATTTGCATAACAAATTGTATGTAGATATTTAATTAAAAATACTTGAATCAGTCAACCGTAAAGGCGAATTTGACTGACAAATAGAATAGATAGTATTTTTTTTTATAATAATTTCTTGTGAAGGTGAAAAATTGCGATATCTCGCAATAGATTTTTTAATTATTTAGGTCAAGTATATAAAAAAATCATAACTTATTTATATATTACTTCTATACTACTAAGGCATGTGATTGATATAACATTCGTAGTAGTTTTTAAAAGCGTAGAAATTCTTGAACTTAATGGGATCCGAACCCATGCTTCTTATTTACCGTCCAAATTTTATGACGACTAAGCTATACGTTTCTCATCCATGATGAGAGCGCGATGAGCCTACGACTTAATGATGATGAAGTAAGATTGAGAGGTAAGAAGGCTGGAGAAGATCATGAAGAGACCCTCTCGGAAGGCATGTATAAAGAGGTGATGATAGATGGACGGATGCTGTGAAAGAGGTATGTGGAGACAAAAAAAAAATAACAGGAAAAGGAAAATTAAATGAACGTAACATAAAAATTTAAAGACAATCAGAGTATCGCTCTGTTTCATTGCGAATCAGCGGGTACGTGATCTATTCACTTCCGGTGCGCTAAGTTTTCCTTCACATAATTTACATATTTTCCCCTAAGGCTCTACTTGTTGTGAATTGTAAGTAATCACGTGAATATGTCCGTGTATCTTGACCTTATATAGTTGTTGTTTATATTTGTAGGTAATATTTTTATAACATAGTGATAAGTTCCGTTCTTCACTTTTCGCTGAACCCAGTGGCAGAACTCAACGCCGCCCTTAGCCTTGTTATCAGAGGGAAGAGAGGAAAAAAAAATATTTATTTTGAAATTTACTTATCGCTTTTACATTCTCAAGTTCCTCAGTATACCCTGCCATGTGTAGGAAAAGAAGTTGAACTTGAACTTTCAAGTATTATACTAAAAAATATTATTTCATCTTCATACGAAAAGAAAAGAAAAAAAAAATGGAATAATTAGCTTGGTATTGTCATATACACAATCGATATAATATTAATTCAATATCGGATAACTCAGTAACATTAACGCCATCATATGTTTTTTCTCTTATGTAATATGTATTTAATGCAGAAACTGTGCTTGTGAATGTGGATTAGAGACTAGTCGTGGGGCGGGCGTACGTGTGACTGTAACAGCGGTAGGTCATATGTTCGATTCCCAGTTGAGGACAAGGACATTTAAAATGTTCATTTCTTTGCTTTGGTAACAAACTGCAGTGTTGAATTTCGTCACTCAACATGCAATACGTCCAGAATTCAGGGGAAGTATCTTAATAGAAACGAAGTATCTGGACGTGGGTTCCCAAGTTCTAAAAATAAAATTAATCAGAGACACATGGAAGCTGGAATTAAATATTTCATTTCCGATAAAAGTACCGCCCATTTTTCGAGATATTGGATGCTGAACGAATTCTTAACAAAGCGTGAAAACAAAAAAAATATTCCTCGAGCAGAATCAAATTTACTTCGCTGTCGCGTTTATGAAAAGGCACTCCAGTGCGCCACGACGGTGTTTCATTTACACTTCTACTTATACTTGTCATTCCAACCACGATAATTTATCTGCAAAGATTTATAGAATATAATGAATAATATCTCCAATAAATATTTCATAAATTTTCAAATGCATTATTCATTGAAACGAAGCGCGAGATAATTTTAAATAATGCATAATCTGTCGTTAATATATTTTACAGTAAACGATCGCTGAGTGATTGGGCGAGGAAATGAAAATTTAAGTATTTCATAAATTATTTCATATACCTTAAGTGGACATCGAACCCACGACCTGTCGCGTTTCGAGTTGCAAGCTTGTGCCCCTGCGCCACGACAGGCCTCATTCATACTCAGCTTCAAACTGTATCCCGCACATGGCAGGGTAGACAGAGGGAACTTGGGAACCTTGTGTTAAGACACTTCGTTCCACTTCCACTTCCGTTTCCAACTTTCCGCCGAATTTTGAGGCATAGCGTGTTGCGTGGCGGAACTCAACGCCGCACTTTGCCTTGTACCAGAGCGAAGAAACGAAAACATTAAATATTTAAATTAAAAATATTAAATATTTCATTTCCTCGAGTGGGGATCGAACCTACAACCCATCGGTTACAGTCACATATTTGTGCCGCTGCGCCACAACAGGCCTCATTCATTATGTCATTAATTCCTATTCCACACATTACTGTAACTGCCTATTAATTTTGTACAGAACTTTAATAAGCAACTAACCTTTTAAAAGCGTTTATAATAAAATTTAAATTGATGCGTATACATCCCGGATACTTGTGACACTGTGACGGGCAATGTTTGTTCATACTTATTTAATTGCAGCTTCTGTGTCATCTTCACGAATATTCCGTGTCCTTGCGTATTAATCAAAGATAACGAACGTTTCATTATTTTGGTATAAATCATCTTTAAACGAAATATTTTTTTTAGAATTCCATGGAGATATACATTGCGTGAACTTGGGAACCTAAGGTTAAGACACTTCACTTCGTCTACTTTGTGGTGAATTTGAGGCATTGCACTGGCTGAACTTAACGCCGCTCTTTTACATAGATACTACAGAGTGAAGAAATAAGAAATATTAAATATTACATTACCCTAAGTAGAGATCGAACACACAACCTGTAGATCTTACAATCGCACGCTTATGGCCCTGCGCTACGACAGGTGTCATAAGGCGTAAAGCCTTTCTTAAAGTCAAACCAATAGCTTATGAGAAAAATACAAAGTTACGGCGCCATTTTTATGTATCATTTATGTGAATACAAGAAAGAATGAATATTAACATAGTATTTACACCAGTTTAAATTACAATTGCTCTTTTGTTTCACAAAACAGTCAAGCATAGTTGATTTTGAGATTTATGTAACAGCAATTATGTTAGATAATTCAGTACATGCATATATGACTTACGTAAACGATGTAAGATAAAAAGGTTTGAATTTTTATTAGATTTGTTTCAAAGATAGTTTAGTACTCTATACTAGAAAATTGTATTTATAGTATTATTTTTTCAGCTTTACGCTGTATTCCGCTCGTAGCAGTCGGCAAAAAGATCTGGAAACGTAGTGGTAAGACACTCCGTTTCCCATTTTCCACTGTTTGTGTTGAATACCGTGCTTGCCTCGTTACTAGAGCGAAAAATGACAATATTAAGTAGTTCATTTCTATGAGTTGGAATTGAACCCACAACCTGTCATCTTTACAGTCTCAATTATATTTTATAACTATGTATAAAAGTTACAATCTCAGCTATTAACCAAGTCACTGATAGACGCACAGAGTTCCTTTTTACAGTCTAAGCAAATAAAATATTAGGACACACGTATTTACATCTTGTTCTTCATTGAACGTTACTTCATTGATCATTACAAGTTTTTGTTCTGTGCTTTGAAATTTTTACAATGAAATTATTTATAAATCTGGTCAATGACAATATCCTTAATAAGTAGGCTTATAAATTATATTTCCATTTCGCCTTCAGAAACATTAAAAAGTATTTAAGATAATAGAATATTACATACTAATTGTAACGGAGTGTCTTAACACTAGGTTTTCAAGTTCCCTCAGCCTACGGAGAAAGATATATGGAGAAGGAGGATAAAGCTTGAAAATGGAAAACAAAATTAAAAAAAAAAGAACTTTTGGACAATCAAGCTTTAAAGTAACATTAGCTTTAAACAGTCAATAGTAAATGTTTATGTCATCTATAAATAGAAGATATTTATGAAGGCAGTTAAAGGTTAGCGTATATAACATCAGTATTGGCGATATAAGAAATTTTAAAACAACCTTCCTAATACCTTATGTGGAAACGAATAACCTTACGAAAATAAATTTATCTATACGTATAATAAATCTGTAACTAATCTCTGTCTGTACATGGAAGATATATTGAAAATATTATTATAGAAGATGTTTATTAGTGTAATAGAAGACAAAATAGTGATTCTTTTTTTGTCTGATTTTCTGTTTGTCTTTGCGTTTGTAAGCGTGTAATGTCATCGGTTCACAAATAAAAAAAATATATCGATCTTAAATATTTAGTACGACCAAATTTATACAAAAAACATTATTTAGCTGAATTTTTAGTTTTAATCAATATTATATTGAAAATAATAACGTTGTTAGAACAACAGAGAAATTGGGATTAGCAAAATTTTATTAAAAGCATCTGTAGTAGGTATAGTCACCAAACATATATTTAATCAAAGATAATAGTATGGTTTTTTCAAATACACTTCCAGATATCTTTATATATAAAGCTCGACTTTACTCAAGTTTTATGTAAAAAAAATACCTTCTAATAAGTTAATATGAAAATATTTCTACTGTTAGACTAAAAAAATCAGTTATACTATTTTTTTTTGTAAAATACTCTTATGTTTTATCTGTTTATTTTATATTTTATTATATAACATTATGAAACCCTATTATAATGCTTTCACATCAATCACTATTTCGAGAGAATATCTATATAAATCTATACATATATACATATAATTCATTTGTAACTGACCGTTCTCTTTACATGGAAGATATATGAGAAAAGAGCATTTATTAATGTAATTGAAACCAAATAATATTTTTTATATTATTTGTTTGTCTCTGGTATTGTTCACGCTAATATCAAAAATGTCTTAATCGATGTAAATTTTTGTATTTTGGCAACCCTCTCTTAAAATTAAATGATTGTTTAATTTCAATTAGCTCATAAATAAATGAGGCCTATTAGAAGGCAAAGCGCGGCGTTAAATTCCGCCACTCAACACGCAATGCCTCAACTTCGGCAGGTTATTCAACATTGTTACTGTAGTAAATAAATATATAACTTGAGCAGGCGAAGCCGTGAGTAAGCTAGTCATAAATAACTAATTCTCGAGTGACATTAGAATTGACAACCATAGTTGACCAATCTAAGCCAATTCATATATCTCTCAGTTTTAATACAATGTCACCAATTTGTATTACATTATATAATAAAAAAAAAAACATATAATAAAAATAATATTTACTATAAAGTTAACAAGAACACGGATAGAAACACGATAATACAATCTACCCACAATCGTTTTACAATAAATAAAATGATAATCCATTCATAAAAAATATATATTTAAGGCCTTAGACTTTGGATTTTTGCCTCTTTTTGTAGCAATAATACGTTTTTAATTAAAATTTTCCTCGCCACTAAAATATATATGCGGATGTGTAATATCTGTTTTAATTCAAGTAGTTACATGAAGGTTATATTGAATTTACATTGATTTGGTCCAGTGATTGCTGTTTTTGAGATTTTTTTTCATGGGGGTTATTAAATAACATTTTTTTTATTGTAACTTTGTTTCGATTATGTTTTTTTTTCGGCTTCAGAAGGAGTCAGAGGGAATTTGGGAACCTAGTCGTAACACACTTTGTTTCAGTCAGAATTGCGCAGGCGCAGAGGCGCAAGCGTGAGACTAAACGTGAAAGGTAGTGGGTTCGATACTTATTCGAGGAAATCAAAATTTATTTATTATAATTTTTTTCGCTCTGGTAAGGTGCCGTCCACTAATCACGTGATGTTTTTTGTAGCACTTTGTAACCCCCCCTCTCCCTTCGGTGATAAGTGTTGAGGTTTAAACTTATTAATTACTTATTTACATGAACACGTGATACTCTGTTCCACTTCGGTTCCCCACTTTTCGCCGAATTTGAGGCCTGTCGTGGCGCAGCGGCACAAGCGTGTGACTGTAACCGGCAGGTTCTGGGTTCGATCCCCACTCGAGGAAATGAAATATTTATTATTTTCAATTTAAAAATATTTAATGTTTCATTTCATCGCTCTGGTAATAAGGCAAAGCGCGGCGTTGAGTTCCGCCACTCAACACGCAATGCCTCAAATTCAGCGAAAAGTGGGGAACCGAAGTGGAACGGAGTGTCTTAACGCTAGGTTCCCGGGTTCCCTTTGCCTACCCTGCCTAGTGCGGGATACAGCGTGAAGCTAAGTAAGTAAGTAAGTATAAACACGTGACATCTTACTGCAACCCCCCTACCTTCTTATGATGTTTCGTGATTTTCGTGGAACCCCCTCCCCCTTAATAAGGCAAAGCGCGGCGTTGAGTTCCGCCACTCAACACGCAATGCCTCAAATTCGGCGAAAAGTGGGGAACCGAAGTGGAACGGAGTGTCTTAACGCTAGGTTCCCGGGTTCCCTCTGCCTAGCCGGCCTCGTGCGGGATACAGCGTGAAGCTAAGTAAGTAAGTAAGTATTGAACACGTGATATCTTACTGCAACCCCCCTACCTCCTTATGATGTTTCGTGATTTTCGTGAAACCCCCTTCCCCTTAATAAGGCAAATCGTGGCGTTGTTGTCCGCCACTCAACACGCAATGCCTCAAATTCAGTGGAGAACGGAACGGAGTGTCTTAACTTTAGGTGCCCAAGTTCAATTTACCCTTGTCATGGGCACACAAAAATACGGATTTCAAGATGTCATAACGTATACGAATCCAGTGCGATAAATAAAAAAAAAAACACCTGTCATAAAAATAAAATTACGATACGCATTATATAACGAGAACGCGAAGTGAACGAATTAAGCGATTAACTGGTGCGTTCGGTTTAATGACGCCGGCCATTTCGTTCTTCGCGTTGCCACTTTCGAAATTGCTATACCGATATATTATTACTTCTTATTATCAAATATTATTTAGTAAAAAATGGGTACATAGAGCTAAGACACATTGTTCTACTTCCATACCGTTGAAGCGGATCTCAACGCCGTAGGTACTTTGTCCGATCATATTGAGAAATAAAAGGAATTTTAAATATAATAATATTTTTTTTGATCAAATAGAGGCAATAGCAACAGTAGACGCGACAGTGTGGGTTCGATTTCTACTCGAGGGTATAAAACATTGAATATATTCGTTTCTTTGCTCTGAAAATCCTCTAATCAATACGCAATGCCAACAACACTTGTAGCTTTTCAACTGCTAATTGGAATTTCATAAAAAAGCTAACAAATATATCGATTAACATACATATCTTTCGATTAAAAACCGCACTCAATCGGATCATCATTCAGGAGCTACGGTACCACATGCGATCAAATTTATAACACCCCTTCTCTGCATCAGAGGTTTAAAAATAGTTATTTAAATAAAAACTGAGAAAAAATGTAAGTAATTAGACACCGTAACTAATTAGTCAGTCAGTTTTTCTAAGCACACATTTAACTAGATGTAAAATTAGATACGGCTGATTGAACAACGATTTACCGGTACATTCACGGTTCTTAAGCAAATGAGATTAGTAAATATTGAGTAATTATTGATATTGATATCCGATATATGGTATATATCCGAGGCCTGTCGTGGTGCAGTGGCGCTAGTGTGTAAGCGCAGGTTGTGGGTTCGATCACTAATTGAGGAAATTAAATATTTAATGTTTTCACATTAAATATTTTCATTTTTTGGCTCTGGTGACAAGGCAAGATTGTGACTGGTCCAAAAGGCACGTCTGCCCTGCCATGTGCGGGATACAGCGACAAGCTGAGATATGGTATGTATTTATAAATTTATATTATAAAATTAAATAATATATTAAATATTGATCTTTGATAAAAGAATATTCCATAGATTTGTAGTACGTTTAAAAACATTGCCTATGGTGTTCATATATGTATGTAGTTTCTCTACAAACTAAAATTACATAATTTATAATAAAAATTAGCTTTTAGCGAAGTTACTATTTTTTTCCAGCTTCACTGCCTTCACAGACTTTGAGTGTTGAGTAGCGGAACTTAACGCCGCGTTTTGCCCTGTTACCAGAGCGAAGAAAATATTAAATATTTAATTTCCTACAGTCGAGATTGAACCTAGAACTTGTCGCTTTTACAATCATCCAATCTAACACTTAGTCAATACTAACATTTATAAAAACCTGCGTTTCCCGACTTCCTCGCCGCGGCCGTGACACGACCCTGACTCGCATTACAATGTGTCAATAATTGCCAATAGACTATTATAATCAAATGAGCATTTGAATTCCTTTATTTATTATCTGTTAATATTTATTATTAACATACAGTTCGTACACGATTCGTACAGACTTTTCTCGATTTTTAATATGATATTTTTGTTAGGTTCACGCTATATCCCGAACATGTCAAGGGAGGGAACTTAAGCTGTTAAATGTTAAGACACTTCATTCTGGTTTTCTTTTTTTTTCTATGGGAAAGACGGCAAACGTGCGTACGGGTCACCTGATGGTAAGTGATCACCGTCGCCCACGGCCCCGTATAACTCCAAAGGAGCTACAGGAGCGTTGCCGTCTTTTAAGGTGGAAGGGCACCGGGGCCCGGCATTAACTAATGCGAAATGCAGTGACTAAAGCCACTACTTAACGCCGGTTTCAAATGCCGAGGGTGGTAACAATCCAGTCGAGTCTGCCCATGCGTGTTGCCATTACTGACAACGTGACTCTCCCACACGTACTTTAGTCACCTCTTACGACACCAACAGATCATGATCCTATTCTAAGCCGTAATCACACGGCTACGGTTACCATGTTCTGCTGAATTTAAGGCAAAAATTAACACCGCGCATTGCCTCATTACCAGAGCGAAGTAATGAAAATATTAATATTTCACTTCCTAGAACGTTAAAAGAAGTTTCTTTGATAATAACAAAAAAAATTCTAACACAATTTTATATATTTTCACGAAAACTGAAAACTCCAAGCAATTCTATAAAGTTTACATATATGGATGTAAAGTTGATAATCAGGGATTCCATTTCCAAGATCTATTCTTTTCATTCTCCTCCTCTGGTATATTAAAGCCTCCCCACACCAAACCCAGCCCCAAAAATTGGGCGAAATGTAGAGAACAGAGTGTTGTAACACTAGATTTCCTCTACTTATCCTGTTATATGAGAAAAAGTGTAGAAAAAATTGTTGTCAAGCTTAAAGGACGACATGTATTGTACAATAACTATAGTTATTTAAATTTGAACAAACAAACAAGCAACAGTAAATTCTATTGGTAATATTCTGATGGGAGCCATGGTCGGGTCACGGCCGACGTAAGGAACTTGGGAAGTTTACAATTATCTAGTGTTTAATATATTGATGTCATTAATCATTTATAACTAATGATACGATAACTACTGAACTGTAAATGGTGGATAACTTAAAAGCTTTGTGTAAAGCTTAAAGCTGTCATACTGAAACTTTTGCGGGACATATAATATATACATTATTGTAGCTTCACGCTGTACCCCGCGCATGGTTAGGCATAGGGAACTTAGGAACCTAATGTCAAGAGACTCCGTTCCGTTATAAATTTTCTGCTGAATTTGAAGCGCTAGAGGCTATATGTGTAAAAAGGCGTAACTCAACGCTTTGCCTTGTAACCAGATCTAAGAGATGAAAATATTAAATATTTCATTCCATCGAGTGAATATCGATGCCACAACCTGTCGAGTTTATCGCTGCTGTGCCCTTGCCTTTATAATGTATAAAAGATAAAATAATTAGGCAAATATATTAATTAATAAAGTGTAATCTCATGAAAAGAATTTTCTTAATAATTAATATAATAGTTATGTAATATTTTTTTATGAAATTATACCAAAGACGTATGAGTTTACGCCAAAGACTTTGATCGTCCTTACCTTTTTTGATTATTTCGCTTTTTAAATTAAATGTATTGTCGTTGGAAGTGAAATTACATCAGTCTTTTATTGAACTTAACTAATAACTTAGGTTAAAAATGGCTAGGGGTGTCCTCCTTAATATTAGATGGCTCCCTAATAGCCCGACCAAAGGTCATTTCCTATTGCTCTTCTCAAAACGTTACGTTCTAGTCTCCACAAATGCAAAATTCGTAAAGATTTTCAACAATGTGATAAAAAAAATACTTGTGGGAAATGAGATTTTAATAATTTGTCTAGTATCTCAAATTATTTAATGGCAACCCTAAAATTTGAGTGTTTTTCAGCCAGTGTTTATCAACAGCGACAGGGTAGTCTGGGAGCATAGTGTTAAGACACTCCGTTCTACACTTTCAGCAAAATTTTCATGATATTGCGTTGTTATTCTTCGATCAGGAATCGAACCCAAAAACGTTGTGTTTACTATCAGACGCTGCGCCATAATCACTCTTTATTGGATATTAAATACTAATAATAGATATTAAATATAAAATAATCTTTTGTACCTATATAATATATCTGATGCTATCCACGTCAGCGTCAAGGCTCTGCAAAGGTCGCAAAGAAGCGAGGAAGCGATTGCAAATGTCTATCCAATACATTTATCAAGATAGGATGTTACTTAAACATGTTGTTTGCTGCAAATATTACATTTTGCAATTAAATTTATGATAGAGGTCAGTCGTGGTGAAGCTCAAGCGTTTGACTGGAAGCGTGATTACTTGTGTATTCGATTCCCACTAGAAGAATGAAATATTTTTTTTTATTTCTCCAGAATTTGAATGAGAATGATTCACTCAGTGCGGCCCTAAAAATAAATTCCGAGGATCGTATAGTGCGATGCTTGTGATGCTTGATGATAACTTAGTTTAGTATGTTTATGTAACTTTTGAAAAAAATATATTCATACATAAATATACCAAAAACAAATATACCTAGCTAGCTAGCTAGCTAGGTATATTTGCTCTGTTCCACTTCCGTTTCCGACTGCACAATACAATTGTATTGTGATTCGCTATTAGAGTTTCTACTAAGAAGAGTTCATCTATCGGCTTAAACCTTCAAATTTTGTTCATAGTTAATGTTTAATTTAGGTAAGAGAGGTATATGTAGACCTGAGCTGATCGATAATACAGTATCTACAATACTGGAGGAAAGAATCGATCGATAATCGAGATTGATAACACAGTATCTACAATACTCGTAAAAAGCATTAGGAACCTCCAGAGGGCACATATGAAAAGGTTGATGACAGTGGATGAGGCGAAACAGGTATAACGAGACCGTAACGTTTGTTGTCGCTCCGTTCTCTCTGGCTACCCCGCTAGGGATACAGCAGATAAAACCAAATATTTTTATTTTCTTTTTTTTTTTAGCTTCACGCTGTATCCCGCACGAGGCAGAGTAGGCAGAGGGAACCCGGGAACCTAGTGTAAAGGCACTCCGTTCCACTTCCGTTCCCCACTTTCCGCCGAATTCGAGGCATTGCGTGTTGAGTGGCGGAACTCAACGCCGCGTTTTGCCCACCTAATAATTTAGTTTAACCATAACTTTTTCTACGATAGACATACTCCACCTGATTTCCCCCGAGCGGATAACGTGGATATTACGGATTGATAGATGTAGACTACTAAAAGTGATGATAAGGATCAAGGAATAAACTAACGGCCCGAAGTATAATACAAATACGCATCTTAATATGTTACTAAGGCCAGTTAGCTAAGATAACCCAGTGTTAAAAAAATACCACATTTTGTACTTTGGGTGATAAAAATTAATATGTTATTAAAACAGAAAACATATTAGCTAAAGTTGCCATTTGTAATAATATTTAATTTTCTTGCCTTTCCAAAAAAAAAATTAAAAACTCCCGATCCAATAAACCACCATTTCATCTTGGCAAAATGTTTTTAGTGTTATGCTGTTGAGCGTAAGTCATTTTCAAAAACATAACTAAATACCACTGACATACTCTACTCAACTCAGCTTCACGCTGTATCCCGCACATGGCAGGGATAGGGCTGAGACACTCCATTCCTCTTTCGTTCTCCACTTTCCGCCAAATTTAAGGCATTGCATATTGAGTGGCGGAACTCAATGCCGCGTTTTACCTTGTATCAGAGCGAAGAAATGAAAACATTAAATATTTAAATTGAAAATATTACATATTTCATTTCCTCGAGTGGAAATCGAAAACACAACCTGTCGATTACAGTCCCACCCTTGTGCCGCTTTATTTACACTAGGATTGTATGCTTTTCGTGCTGTATCCCGTATGTCGCGAGATTGCTACATTGAATTTGGAAAATTAGGGTTAAGACACTCCATTACGCTTCCCGGAGTGAGGCTTTGCGCGTTGAGCGTACTAGAACAAAGAAATGAGAACATTATATATTTAATTTAAAAATATCGATTTTTTCATTTCCTCGAACAGGGATAGAACCGACAACCTACCGCGTTTACAGTCACACACTTGTGCCGCTGCACCACGACTGGCCTCATATCGATAAACTTGTAGTCAACAAATAATAAACAAACGTTCAAACCCACGGTCAATCTGAGGAAACTGCATAGGAAGTAGTAACAGCCGTTGCTAACTTCTATTGATTTCTACAGCAATTGCATCAGTATGCTCTCTCGTAATTAGATCTATCTATTTATGACAAATTAATTATTAACCTTGTAAACGTTACGTTTCTATCACTTTTTACATTATTTTTTACTTAAAAAGCCTTGTGATCTACTATTGAGTATTGCACGTTTGATTTTGTTGCATTTTACCTTATTATTGAAGTGAGAGGACAATTAAGAGACAGGAGGACAATGATTGTTATATTTTTTTGAGTTGTAAAATAGTTGAGGCTGTCTTGACGCAGGGGTACCACTACTGTAACCGGGATGGTAGTGGGACTAATCCCACAACATCCAATATATGCGGGATATAGCGTGAAGCTAACTTCACGCTGTATCCCGCACATATTACTAAGTTTAATTGATAACTAGTGTCACGTTACACTTGGTATGTAATGTCACGATACTCTGTTTCTATTAAAACACTTCCATTTTCCACTTTCTGTTGAATTCTGTTTTTTTTTATTATATATTGTATATGCTTGCTTATGATTGACCGCATGTATCAAATATTTGTTAAACAAAATAACGATTTACGGTGAAGCAGCCTTGTCTAATATGTACATATTCACTCTTTTTTGAAGATACACCCCTACATTGTATGAATTATTGTAGGAAATATAGACACCGGCAATAAGTTCCATTCTATCTTTGTGCCAACGAAAATGGTTGCCGCAAAACGTTTCGTATAACAGATAAGTTAGAAATTCTATTTTAAAAAGGAACAGGGAGAATTAGTTCGTGTAATTCTGAAGTACATACTGCGGTAAACAGCAAACAACCCTAATGTATTTTTACTATTTTTTTTTAATTTTATTCCACACTTAGGACAGAAAATACTAAACTTAAATTTAAAAAGCGTATATTTTTTTTGGAACGAAGCAGGATTTGAACCTGCGCCTATTGAGAACGAAAGGCTTAGTTGGTCAGAGCGCATGAACGGTTTTCAACAGTCGCGGGTTCAAATCCTGTTGCGTTCAAAATTTTTAAATTTAAGCTTTTTAAATTTAATTCTAGTGACCCTAATGTAATCTGAGACCCATAAAATTTAAGTAGTGGAGGAAGGAAAGGACAAGCGAAATTAGCTTCGATTACAAATTAATCGAAGCTAATTTCGCTTGCTTAATTAATAAGGCATTGAAGAAAGGTTACCTATACGACCAATATGATTGAAGATTGGTAACATAGCAGGGCCACTAAGGAATTTGGAAGCTAAGTGACAAGTTTATACTCGTAAAATATAATGTTAAGATACTGAGTAAAACTGGAAAAAAATAGTTTTTTTACTATAAATAATAGTGTGTCTGTTTACATACACTCTTCAAGGAATCTACACGGTAATTTTGAGCGTCCTGTAGTGTATTACAGAGTATTATATAATATAGTTAGAAGAGGCCTGTCGTGGCGCAGCGGCACAAGAGTGGGACTGTAACCGACAGGTTCTGGGTTCAATCCCCACTCGAGGAAATGAAATATTTAATATTTTCAATTTAAATATTTAATATTTCATTTCTTCGCTCTGGTAATAAGGCAAAGCGCGGCGTTGAGTTCCGCCACTCAACACGCAATGCCTCAAATTCGGCGGAAAGTGGGGAACGGAAGTGGAGCGGAGTGTCTTAACACTAGGTTCCCGGGATCCCTCTGCCTACCCTGCCTCGTGCGGGATACAGCGTGAAGCTGAAAATAAAAGAAATATAGGTAAAAATACTATTATACAATGCATGTTATATAAATAAATAAACAACGTTGTAAAGATATTACATTGTGACATAAGTTATTCTTTCATATTGTATTGTTAGAGTCGATTTTTTCTTATGGCCGATCTTTATTTAAGGAGAAGATTCTGTAACTATTTTTGTTTAAGTAATGTTTCCATTTTACGTGATTTTTTTCATACAATTGTCATTTTATAGAGCGATAAGACATAGTGATATGTCACTTACTTCTCCACTTGTTTTTAAATTTTAGCACAGTATTAAACTAATAAAAAATGTTAACAATAAATATTTCCTCAATTGAGAATTGAAATCAAATACTTCTAAATGTCATGTGCAACAGATATTTATGTAGAATAAAGTAAACATCGAACGTACAAATAGTTTTTAAGAATTTGCTTGATGATGGTAACTAGTTATATGCTAATAAATAAATTAAAACAACCATCAAAAAAGATATTTCCATTCCGTCACCTTATTTTAATTCTCGATTGGTTATAATATTGAGATTGGTAAATAATTAAAGTAAAAGCCTCATTAGTAAATATGTATGTTTCTGTAATTGTGCTTTATTTATTTAATTACTTTAGCTACACGCTACTCACATATAGTAGGGCAGCATAAGTTCACTTGCCATTGGAAGACTTCCCTTCCCATTTGCCGTCTCTTTCTTGAGGCATTTCGTGTGACGTAGTTCGTTACCAAAACAAAGAAATATATAAAAATATGTAATATTTCAACCCTCCAGTGGGAATCGAACCCACAACCGACGTCGCGTCGTTTGCGCTGACACGATAAGCTAGTGATATGTTTATTTTTTATATATTTACATTATTTTTACTCTTTAAAATGTAGCAAACGATAAATTAAATAATTCTAAATTTTTGCTTTGTAACAACAATTTAAATCAATTAATATTTAAATAATAATATGCTTGTATATTCCTTAAATTCCAATTTTATTGAATAATTAGTTCAAGAAATATTTTTTTTTATTAGCCAATATTATTTTAAGAGGACACAGCAAAAGGATAGCGTTACTTGGTTTTTTATTTCTTTTCCCAACATACTAACTTCATTTTTTATTTTCCTTCATTAAATAGACATAGAATGATTCACAAAATCTTAACTCTTCCAAAATTAAAAAAATCTTTTATAAAGAAATTGAAATATATAATATATCCCACAATTATCAAGTTCAGTTTTTAAAATAAGTATTTCTTTTCTAAGTGCGGATGGAGACTTATTACTACTTATTAATATGATAAAAATATCTATTAATAGTTTTTCAACATATATAGATGTATTTAATTCAATTTTTATACTCAGTTTGACGCTGTATTCCCGCACATGGTAGGCTAGGCAGAGATAACTTGGAAACCTTCTGTTAAGATCGGAATATGAGGCATTGTGTATTAAAGAGCGTAAATCAATGCTGCTTATATTTATGTATATAGCAAAAAATCGTCATTATTGCACCAAAAATATTAATATGATAATATTTAATTTATATTAAAATATGTTTCAAAACTCATAATAATCAATATTTTCTACGCAAATATATTTTACATATATTATAATATTTTTTACTTTCAATATGTAGAAAGAACGCGATACTTCGCCTTAAGCAACACACATTGCGATCAACGTTCAATTTTTATGTAATAAACTTTCACTCTATCTCGTGATCTAGTTAAGGGAGAGTTGCATAAAGTTACTAAATTTACAAAATACTACTCTTTTTAGGATTCCATGTCTTATAATTAAAATAAGTTTACTTATAATATAATTTTGTTGTCCTGTACCTTTTCTGTATTTACGTTTGTATATGTTTTAAGATAACGTGAAGATACTAAGGTGAAATTCATATTAAATTCAATTCAGTGAAAAACGTTTAAAGAAGAAATTTGAAAATGAAAATTAAGAGATATAGGTATACTAGAGAAAAAATCATATAATATTGCTTAATTAATACAAATGAGCAAAGAACACAGCCACATTTTTATGACTTTTCCTTATGAGTTATTCCTTGCGGCTCTGCCCGTACGATAAAATAAAAAATAACAAATTACTTATGGCGTTTCTCTGTATATGGACTACAACTCACACACAAGATTATTTTTGTCAATCAACACCAGTAGCATCTCAGATAAAAGCTATTTATAATAATTAATGTTGATAAAGGATATGATATGTACGCGCTTAAAGCTTTGTAAATATAGATTGTCAACTTTTTAAGTCATGTTTCCGTTGACCTAAATTCATGAAATTGGTACGGAACCATCGCTGGCCAAAATTCTTTCATACTTTATAGAATTTTGTTATTACTTAATTAAATTAATTATGTTATTACAAAAGCTTCGTTGCAAAGCTTCGGAACAAATAAAGCTTTTTTGTAATGGTCACTGTGTCAACATTTATTGGGAAAAGGGAAAGTACTTGTTAGCTATTGTAATTTTCGTAATTATAAATTTTATTGATTATTTATTGTAAAAGTAATGCAATTGTTTATTAAAAGCAATTATATATTCTTATAATGCTAATTAAAAAGGCCTGTCGTGGCACACGGCAGCGGCACAAGCGTTTGACTGTAACTGACAAGTTGTGGGTTCGATCCCCATCCGAGGAAATGAAATATTTAATATTTTCAGTTAAAATATTTAATGTTTTCATCTTCGCTCTGGGACAAGGCAAAACGTGGCATTGGTTTCTGCCACTCAACACGCAATGCCCCAAATTCGGCGAAAAGTGGGGAACAGATGTGAAAAGGAGTGTTTTAACACTAGGTTCCCAAGTTCTCTCTGCCTACCCTGCCATGTGCGGGATACAGCGTGAAGTTGAGTGAGTGAGTAAGTGCTAATTAAAAAAAATATTTTTAAAAAAATATTATAATATTTTAAAGTAGTTTTAGTTTTACTTCATAATTTAAATTTCCTTTGCCCAATCTTTAAGATATTGCTTGTAATTTAGCATATTTAAATGTTACTTTAGAACGAAATAAAATTAATTAATTCTCACAAATTAAAATGGAATCACTATCTTCGAGATAACAGTAAAATGATATACCGCTGCACCACGACGGCCTCTACTCTCGCCATCTACTTTGCACATTAATATAAGCGTATATGAAATAAATAAAAAAAATCTAAATATATTTGAATGTATATATCTAAATATATGTGATTTCTAAATATAACTACAGTGTGGGCTGTCTGATGAATAATTAACTTGTATATATAAATTTTAATATATTTACATATATAATAATTAAAAATAATATAAACAGTAATATAAAATTTAAATAAAACAAATTTAACCAGATTAATCGCGTATATTGTTTTGTTTGAGAGGTTTGAGGTGGCGTAGGGGCCCAAGTAAAATATATTATAAACGATGACATGGGATAGTTCTGGTTGAGCGATATTCACCCGAGAAATTAATATATAAATGTTCATTTAATCATTCTGGTAACGAGGCAAAACTCAAAGTTGAGTATCAACACTCAACACGCAATACCCCAAGTTCAGCGAAAAGTGGAGACGGAAGTGTCATGATGGGAACGCAGTGTCTTGTGGTTAGGTTCCCAAGTTTCCTGCGTGAAGCTAAAATATTTATTCGCTTTTTATGTTTTTTTTTTTCATAGATTTTGTAGAGGCCGTAGTCTCGCAGCATCTGGCTGAAAATGGGACGTGCATATGAAGGCGGTTGAATGTTGTTAATTTCCTCGCTCTGATCCGCTTGCTTTATGCTTTAACAAATAATAAAATATATATATTATATTTGTAAATAATATTTACATAACATTTAGGACCCAATATACAGCCATTGTGTACGTTAACGTAGTATTTACGCAATAATGTCTTCAAAATATAAAAAAAACTCTTTGTAAAAGTATTACCAAGCCGATATGTAGCTATATTGTGTACTATTATATAACAGTTATCTAAGAAGAATTGGATTATTTATGTTAACATGCAAAGTCCGATGTTACAGGTTGTGTGTATGGTATCTGCTTGTTTTGAGCAAAAGGTAGACCTTTTTTATTATAATATGTTTGTATGTATAGTTATGATTATTTATTAACAAAACAACATTTCAATAAAATAGTAAAAATAGAAGTAATATGAATTTGACATATAACTGCTTGAAATATTATATATCTTCAAAGAATACTAGTCGATGGCTAGTAATTAATCCCTTACTTTCTACCAAATGGAGTTTTTATTTTAACCAACACACAGAATATTATATTTTTGAAATAATATTTTTTTATGTATGGGGTAAAATAAATTATAATTTATCTATATTCGATTTGGATATTTTTGTAAGGACTTCGGACGTATTTAATTTTGTTTTGTGCTATCTAGTATATAATAGCAAAACTAAATGAATAGGTGCCATCTATGGCCAAAAAGTTAAACTATCTGACTTCCAAAAGGTTGCAAGCTAAATTGGTATTGTCTATGGTAATATCGTTTCTATATCAATTTTACTTTTATTCTTCCAAAATACATGAGTTTTATTATATCATATATTTTTTAATTATACGAATTACGATTACTTTAATAATTAGAAGTTTGAAATATTCATATATAAAAATATTGGAACAATTTTATGACGGGCAATGGCAACTAAACTTTATTCTATAGTTTATGGTTGGACCGCCGCATGACAGTTGTGTGGGAAAAATTAAGGAATTATGAAGTAGAGTATTTTACTAATTTATTGTGTTTAAATGACAGCAGGAAAAGAAACCATGGGGTAAGTTAAATGAACAAAATTAAAATATACGCTACAACTATTTATTTTCTCAAATTTCCTTTTCATTTTGAGAAAAAATCATTTCCCTTAGATCTCGATATTTTTAGGGAGGGGATGCATTTTACCAATGCGAAGGGATATTTTAGGGTTTTCCACTTATAGTTGCTAATTTTCGTTTAATTTACGAAAACTTAAGCTATCTTTTAGTCAGTAAAATAAAATTAAAGACCTACTTTAACATAAATGAATGGCACATAGTTTGCTAATTTATTTCGCAAGTTGCGGTCTAAAACGATCGAGGTGTTTGCATTTTGATTGATTGTATCAATCGACAGCTTACCTCGCTTTAAGGCCACTGGGGGACGGTCGGGTCGTTACTATTTATAATATTTTCATACTCCAATGAATTTTACGAGCCGAGAGAGCAAATTAGCGCAATTGCCTTCGTTAGCCGCATACGGCGAAAATAACTCGGATATTTTTACTTCGCGAAAAAAATACTATTGTTTAGCTAAAATACTAGATTTTTCTGTAATTTAAAATTATATATTTTATAATATTTAACCTAGTTTACATAGAAGTTAAACTCTTGGTTAATAAATTAATTTATTTTAATTATATTTATGCTATCAATTGTTATTGTTGATATGTAATTAGGAAATGTGTGTTATACTTCAAACTGATAACACTATCTACAGCTGTCATGCATTGACATTTGTTTCTTATATAAAGTAATAATATTTACTAACATAATTATTAATAGGTTTTAAAGAAATGTACATTATGATATTTATTTTTTTTAATTTTATTTAATGGAAATTAAACTTTTATTTTATATAGTTATAATATAACAAAGGTGGTTATAGTGTAATGACTGGGGAAACAAAAGGAACTTTGGGAACATCATCTTTATTTTTACACTCTGGTAATGAGATTGAGCATAGTGTTGAATCACTCTTCTGCTATAAGCTGAATAGAGTGTGAAGTGAGTGAAGTATATAAAAAAAAAATAAGTTTTATTATATAGGCAATCTTATCAATCTGTGAATTCTTGCACTTGTGATTCAGTATTATCAATTTGTAACAAAATTCTCAATTTGTGAATATAATTTTTATTAATACTACAAATAAGGTACATTATTATTTGGCAAATTTGAGTTTTGGTATTTGAGTTCTTGATGATAATCTCAAGTTTTTGAGCCAGTTTGAACTGTGGACATACAAATGGAAGAACACATTGACAAATCGTAAGAATACTGTTTAAGTAATATATATTTTTTATAAAATTACTCAATATATTTTTCTACCAGTCTTATAGTATTTATTTTAATTTCATTTAAGTAAATATATTTTCATCATTTTCTTTTAGTGAAGCAGGATGAGTGAAGCATACAAGGTATTTTTGGTTAGGAACATTGAGTGAGACCTTGTTTATTCTATACTTTAGCTATGAAAATGCTTGTGTTTGAAGCCACTACTGTCAGAATGTTAAACTATCTGAATTACATATACAATCCTCTAAAAATATAAATAATGAAAGAAAAAACCAGCATTACTGCCATAGTATTGTATAGTCGGAAACTATCATCAAATACTTACTAAGCCAATTGAAGATATAATTTATCCTTTTGCCTGTAAAATGTAAATCCTCTTAAAATTTATTTTGATGAAATATTAATTTAAGATATTATGTATACTGTTGTCTGTACTGCATGTTAGAGTCAGGATAATAATAATTCACTTGTCAAAATTTCGTTAAAATCCCACTGTCCACTTCGACACGGTAGAAGTTAACATCCCGTTGTCTTTGACTCAATATAATTATATTGAATTAAATTTAATATGACCATTAACAGTGCTTGCAAAATATGTGTACATTTTAAAATATGTATTACATTATTTATTACTCTGTGGCAATAAATGAACTCAATTGAATCTGACATTTTGCCTTATGCACTTTAAATTGAATCAATCAATATATGGGTCAAACATATCTGTGATAGTGCACCCATACAAAGAAGGTACAGATTTAAAGAAATATATTAAATATTGATATATTTTTTTATATTTTCTTTTGGTTCCACTCTGTAGCCTACAAATAGCAGGGTAGGCAAAGGAAATCTGGGAAATTAGTGGCGGAATTCAACGCCATTAGGTTCCCGGATGTTCTCGTTATCAGAGTGTGGAAATCAAAACATTAATATTTCATACCTCCAGATGGGAATCAAGCACGAAGCAATGCCCTCTTTATAATCTTTGCATAATTTACAAGGCACTTTCGAAATATTAGTTTGTATTAAAAATAGAGATTTGTTGGTCTTATTGAAATATATTTAATACATATATACATCCTGAAATATATCCAATAAACTATCCAAATAACATAATTAAAGCTTGTTGTGGCGCAGGAGCACAAACGCGTACCTGTAATCACGATTGGTTGTGGGTTCGATCCTCACCCGAAGTAATAAAATATGTAATATTTTCAAATTATATAATACATATTTTAATTTCTTTGCTCTGGTCAAACGCGAAGCACGGCGTTAGCTTCCGCCACTCAACACGCAATTCTTCAAGTTTGACAGAAAGTAGGGAACGGAATGTAGTCCCTTTATACCAGGTTCCCAAGTTCCCTCTGCTTACCCTTCCATGTGTAGAAGGTAAGGAATGAGAAATAACATATAGTTTGTAGTTCACGTGTTTCACAGAAAACTTCATCAAGTTACAAAATTGCTTTATATTATAATATTTTGTTATTTAACATTTGATCTCATGAGCAAATTATCATTAAACATTTAGAACGGAAATTACAAATGTCAAAGTAAAATATTAAACAGTATTCACGTTTTAACACGTCTTTAGGAGAGGTAGAAGGAAACTAGTGTTAAGACACTCCGTCTCTTATCTCAGACATATTACTGCAATTTGGTCGGAGATAACCGGTTGGTTGGTTATTACCAAATTCCAGTAGTAGTAAGTACTTTAAAGTAACATTCGAAACAGCGTTTGAAATCAAAAGACCATATATTAGTTGCGAGTTCAGCTAATGACAATAAAGGTAATGCTATTTTTTAAGTTTTCCACTGTAGCTCGCACACAGCAGGGTAGGCAGAAGGAACCTGGGAACCTTGTGTGAACAAACCGTACATTTCAACGCAATTCCGACAATTTGTGAAAACTTCAGGTGTAAAAGCGGGGAAATGAAAATATTAAATATATTATTTCCCCAATGGGTATCAAACCCTAAATATTTCCTTGCTCTGGTAAGAAGACAAAGTCACTAAATTCCGCCAATCATCATGCAATGTCTAGAAAATGGTCGAAATATGAGCAACGTAGTGTCTTAACATTAGGTTCCCTCTGCCCTACTCTACTATGCTAGTATGAAGCTACAAATGAATTTATAACGCAAGTCCAGTTAATTACTGCGTTAAGCGCCGCGGAAAGTGGAGAACGGAATGCAACGGAATGTCTTAATACTATGTTTCCAAGTTCCCTTCTGCCTACCCTGCCGTATACAAAAAACAGCGTGAAGCTGAGTGAGTGAGTTAATTGAGATAAATTTAATATGTTTTACATACACATCCTTTGTCGTAACTTTTTTATACGCTTGGCACAAATTGCAACTATCTTACGTTTATAGAGTTGTATTGACATGTTGTCGTTGCGCGTCGAGAGCGGAAATTGAAAGTATCGTTTTAGTTAAAACTATCTCTGAAATTTTGAATATTATGTGGATTATTTTACCTTTGGAGTATTTGTACATGTACGCTGTAAGTGACTGTGGCTAATATTAATGTGGTTTTCAGGTTTTCTCGGTAAATGTATGTTAATGGAGAATTGAGTGATAAAGTGGGGAACGGAGTGTCTTAATAGTAGGTTCCCAGGTTCCCTCTGCCTACCCTGCCTCGTGCGGGATACAGCGTGAAGCTAAAGCCGCTCAAGTTCTAGTTTTCTATTTGTATCAATTTTGCTGTTCAAATTCTTTCAAACTTGTGAAGATGTAACTTAAAAAAACGCTGCATCTACTAAATATATATTATTTTGCCGTGTGATTCCGGCCTAGAATAGGATCACCCTAGTACTGATGGTGTCGTAAGAGGCGACTAAAGTGCGTGTGGTAGAGTCACGTTGCCAGTAATGGCAACACGCATGGGCAGACTCGACCGGATTATTACCACCCGGCATTTAAGACCGGCGTTAAGTAGTGACTTTGGCCACTGCGTTTCGCATTAGGTAATGCCGGGCCCCGGTGCCCTTCCACTTTAAAGGACGGCAACGCTCCTGTAGCTCCTCTGGAGTTACACGGGGCCGTGGACGACGGTGATTACTTACCGCCAGGTGACCCGTAAGCTCGTTTGCCGTTTTTTCCATAAAAAAAAAAGAAAGAAAATATATATTTGTAACTTTAAAAACTGCTAATCCGCTTATTATAAAAAAAGTCGAGAACCATCACAATGAAAAAAGGCCTTCTATTGTAAACTGCACTTAAATCGGTTAATTTATTTAGGAGTTAATGTGCCACAGACAGACACACAAAACGAATTAAACACTTAACAACCCCTTTTTGAGTAGGGGGTAAAAGAGTTGATTCTATTCTTATCTGGTTACAGTATTGCTATTTAGTAAGGTCCGTTATATAATTACATTCTTTGTGAAATTACTATATTGATTGTATAAAAAATAACATATATTTTTCTGTTTTTTTTTTTTAATATTTACTAAGAGGGCAAGTATAGACAACCAAGCTAACGCTTACTTACTATACATTAATTTAAAAATATGTATATGTGGTATGTATAATTAAATATGTAGCGTAGCGAAACTAAACACTGCGCCTGTTTTACGACTGCTTAGAAATGAATAGAATTTCCGTAAACATTTTTTTTTTATGGAAATGACATGGCAAGCAAGCGTACGGGTCACCTGATAGTGAATGAATAGTGACGCTCACGTTCCTTACGATATTACAATATTATATAACGCTAAAATGTATCTCAGTACTTCAATTTGCAACGTGGTATGATAAACAACAGTTTAATTAACCGTTTGTGGTATTTTAATTTGTTTTTCATAATTGTGCCGTTGTTTGTTTGTTATAAAGATAATTAATATGGCTGTGTGGTGACATTAATTAAGATATGTATATTTATGTACGCTATGATATAATCTCCTAATATATCACGGTGTTAAGTTCCGCCAGTCATCACGATGTCTCGAAATTGGATGGGGTACAGGAATGTCTTAAGAGTGTTCTGTCAGTTAACTTCACACTGTATCCCGCACATGGCCGGGTAGGTAGAGGGAACTTGGGAACCTACTGTTGCGACACACAGTTCTGTTCTTCACTTTTTTATTTTTATACTGAAAACTTAAAAGTATTAAATATTTCAATTGAAATTATTAAATACTTCATTGCCTCGGGTGAGGACGAAACCCACAACGTGTTGCGTTTACACGTTTACGCCACTGCTCCTTCCGACAGGCCTCAAGGCATTCTACCTATTAATATTTTATGCCGTGTGATTCTTAGAATTGGATCAACCAGGTACTGACGGTTTGTAGAGGCGACTAAAGCACGTGTGGAAGAGTCACGTTGTCAGGTACGTCAGCAATGGCAACACGCATGGGCAGACTCGACCGATCATTACCACTCCCGGCAATTAAGACGGGGGTTAAGTAGTGGCTACAGCCTCTACGTTTCGCAATTGGGTAATGCCAGGCCTCGGTGCCCATCCATCTTAAGGACCGGCAACGCTCCTGTAGCTCCTCTAGTGCTACACGGGGCCGTGGGCGGCGGTGATCACTTACCATCAGGTGACACGTACGCTCGTTTGCCGTGTCTTAT
This sequence comes from Eueides isabella, assembly GCA_019049475.1. Lineage (NCBI taxonomy): Eukaryota > Metazoa > Arthropoda > Insecta > Lepidoptera > Nymphalidae > Eueides > Eueides isabella. The sequence goes on from CM032404.1 coordinate 1,833,969, forward strand.
CCATAAAGAAAAAAGCTTTTTTTGCTTATTCCTCTTATATAGATTTTAAAGATTCACTTGTCCTTACCAACCCTATCGTAAAGCTAATACAAATTCATACATCTACCGGAAATTGAATTCACAATCTTTGTAAACAGTTTGTGATCTCAATAGGATATATGTATATATATTATGAGTATATTATACTACTTATACCTAGGTACTGTTCTTTTATCATATAAAGGTAATTGTACTAAACTGTAAGTTTTTGTTTAGCTTGACGCTGTATCCCGCACAAGCAGGGTAGGCAGAGGGAACCGGGAACCAGTGTTAAGACACTCCGTTCCACTTCCGTTCTCACACTTTCTGCCAAATTTCAGCATTGCGTGTTGAGTGGCGGAACTCAACGCCGCGCTTTGCCTTATTACCGGAGCGAAGAAATGAAACATTAAATATAATTAAATTAAAATTATTAAATATTTCATTTCCTCGAGTAAGCAAAATATTTTAACAATATGTTCGTTCTGCTTATCTCACTAAATGCGGGAATTGGGTTTTATATTTTAGTATAATTTCTTATGATGAAAAGCTCAAATGTAGGTACCGTGCACAAACAAATAAAAAATAAATAAAAATTCCCCGACCGAAAATCCTCATCTTGGCAAAGTGCTTGTAGCTCTTAAACTGGTAATCCGATTGACTTAAAGCATAGTTAACAACTACCGCGATGAACAAGGCTTTAATTTTAATGTATTTATTTTAATAATGTTTTTTTTGTTATAGGTGAAGGCAATTTTAACTAGATCTTCTTTTTTATAACATCTCTCTCAGTTTCACGCTGTATCCCGCACATGGCAGGGTAGGCAGAGGGTACTTGGAAACCTAGTGTTAAGACACTCCGTTCACCTTCTATTTACCACCGTACAACCTCCTTGTTGTATCCTCCATACAACGTGACACTCGCGAAGTGACATGTGCTCAACTGGCACGCTCGGAACGCAATAATCAAACAACCATACCATACCAATACAAATCCTTCATTTAGGAGTTACGATGCCACAGACAGATAGATGACAGACATGTCACACATACCACCCTTTTTAGCGTCTTAGACCAAAACTCGTAGTACTACGTTTATGTAGCTAGACGTTTTACAGTTGAGGATGTGAGATTTGAACCCCTTCTTGAAATTGAAATCAGCGTGTTTGTATTAAAAAGAAATATTTTACATTTTCTAAAGAACATTTTTCTTGTAACCGCTATTGCTAGGTCATCCTTTATAGCGCGGCTTATGATTTTCATCTGCCTTTTATGTCTCTCACACTGACTGGTATTTATAGTTGGCGGTATATAACTTGAACTGTTGACCTTTAGTAAAAGCCGCGGCTATTTTAAAAATATTTTATTTTAAATGAAAGCTACTGTGCTATGTGTATGATGTCTACTACTGTGGTCGTGTAAAAAGCATTTGGAGGCGTTTTGCTTGTAGGCAACGTAGCTGCAATTTTAAAGCGGATTAAGATTTAATTGAAATGAAATAGTGGATTTTGTGCCATTTTACAGTATATACATACATATTGTAGTGTAGTACTGCGATATTAAGGGGGTATTATTTATCGCTTTTTACATTTATAAGTATTTCTTCGCTCTGGTATGATGAAATGCTGTGATAACTTCTTCTTTTAATCTCAATGGAATATTATATTATACTCGAATTCGGGAGAAAATAGTGATCAAAGTGTCTTAACACTAAGTTTTCTTTGTCTACTCTATGCAAGATAAATAGGTTGAATTGGAAAATATATTAGAAGCAATCGAAATAAAAATAAATAACCCAAAAAATAAAACGCTACTTAACTTATAGCACAGTAATCCGATTTTTATAAAATATAGCTAACAAGTAACACCATGAACAAGATTTTCGATTAAAAAAAATTGACTCAACATTGAGGCCTGTTGTGGCGCAGGGGCACAAGCGTGTCACTGTATACAAACAGGTTGCAATTATGATCCGCACTAGCAAAAGTGAAAAGGTTAATATTGTCAAGTTAAATATTTAATATTAATACGCTTTGATAACAAGGCAAAGTGTGGAGTTGAGTTCTATCACTCAATACATGCTGAAATTTGGCAGAAAGTGGGGAACGGAACGAAGATCTTAACACTATGTTCCCAAGTTCCTGTTGCTACCTGTCTATACCGTATGCGAGAGCAAAATCGGACTCAGATGGGTTCATTCAGGAGAAATAATGCCACAGACATACAGGTAAAAGTAAATACCTACTCTTTGAGGCCGCGGTAGGAAAAAGAACTTATAGTTTAATGGCTAGAGCGCTTAAACATGTTATCCAAGAGACAGCAACGTAGGGACGTTTAAATATTTTATATAGATTCCTAATATAATGATATTGCATTGTCCTATATAACCATGCTTGACTGGTAATTGCATTTATTTCGTTAAGTATGGATCATATAGGGAACTTGATTTCAAATAATAGTATTAATGTTTTTTTCCTGTTTTTGTATATATGTAAAAGTATGCGGTGAATTCGGACAGAAGTGCAAAGATCATGAGAAAATTGTATTGCTTGTGTTTGCCAGCAGTCCATTAGTTTCGATAAAATTAGCTAATTTTACTCACGCACTCACCTGGGAATTTAAGTCTTGTAAGTGCGTCTTTTTTTTTTGTATTTTTAATTTTTTTATGTCAAAAAAAACGTAATTTAACTTTTAAAAATGTTGATGGCGATTGACTGTACCCTGTGCAAGATGCTTCGCCCATCTCATTATATACCACACATCGCCAGCTTGTCCCGCGAAAAACATTTCAAAGAAACGACTATTTGTCGATTTGACATTGAAAACAAAAGTTTTGCAAATTTTAATATATTGTTAGGTTAGGTATGGATTTAACGGAAGTCAACTCTTTTATTCAGTCGCACAGCAGAAAATGTTTTGTTTTAAGCTTGCGGGAAAAGAAACAATAGATTGTCTGGACACTAAGTGTGGAACCTGTTTTTTGGCAGGTGTGACTGAAAGCGTGGCAGGTGGTGGATTCGATCTGCATTCTAGAAAATGAAATATTTAATATGTATTTTATTTCCTAGCTCTAGTAACAACTGGCTCGAGACAAAACGCGGCGTTCCGTCATTAACACGCAAAGCTCAAATCGATTCGATTGACTTAAGTGAATAATTACAATAAGACATCACATTGACATTAATTTTTAGTTTTTCGTTGCTTGCTTGCTCAACAATATGCTGTTTAGTCTATTAGTTGATTAAAAAATATAAAGGTAGGGACTTACAATGATATTAAAACAATAAAGCAGCTTTTTTTCTTTTCTTTTTGTTTTTTTTTTATATTTCTCTGACCGTGGCATTATAATTTTGAACCTTGACATCTTAGTTCTGACTTTTAAAAAATCTACATAATCAAATCAAATCAAAATCAAATATCTTTATTCAATTAGGCCATTTAAGCACTTTTGAATCGTCAAGTTACATATAAGTGTCTGTGGTGTCAGTCCTTACAGAAGCTACCACCGGCTCGGAAGGCGGGTCTGCTGAGAAGAGCCGGCAAGAAACTCAACAGTTGCTCTTTTCAAAATATCAATTAAAGTAATATATAACATAGCTTCCTGAGTGAGTACCAACAGCATTTAATCCCACGCACTCTTATCGTTGTAGTATTCTTGAATAGAATAATATGCTTTGCCTAACAAATATATTTTTAACATTCACTTTAAATTTTTGAAGTGGCAAATTTAAAATTATTTGTGGAATTTTATTATACATACGTGTACCATGTCCCATAAAGATTTACTAACTTTTTGAAGACGAAAACTAGGAGTTATCAGCTTGTTTTTACTTCTTGTATTAATATCATGTCGGTCACTGTTTTTTAATAAATTGTGGCTATTTTTCCGAACAAGTATTATATTATCATATATGTACTGTGATGCCACCGTAAGAATACCCGTTTCTTTAAAAAAATCTCTCAGGGATTCCCGAGCTCCAATGCCGTAAATGGCTCGGACTGCTCTTTTTTGAATTACGAATAAAGATTCGATATCTGCAGCATTGCCCCATAGTAATATTCCGTAGGACAATATGCTATGAAAATAGCTAAAGTAGACTAGGCGTGCAGTATCAACGTCCGTAAGCTGCCTCACTTTTCTAACAGCATATGCAGCGGAGCTCAGTCTGCCCGCAAGAGAAGACAGATGGGGCCCCATTGTAGTTTCGAATCTAGGGTTACTCCTAGGAATACCGCGGTATCACAAAAATTGAGAATTTTGTTATCCACGCTTAAATTAAGCTTCTCTTTCCTAACATTCGGCATAGTAAATATACATTTTGTTTTTGTGCGTTTAATACTAACTTATTAGTATTAAACCAGTGAAGTATTTGCAACAGCGCACTATTCACTTCGTCATAGTTTTTTTATATCGATCTACTTTAAAAATAATGAAGTATCATCGGCAAATAATACCACATCGCATAAATTATTAATGCAAAAGGGGAGGTCATTTATATAATTAAAAACAAAAGAGGCCCTAGAATCGATCCCTGTGGACACCCATCCGCAGAACGCTACCGGAAGACTTAACATTATTTAAGGTAACGTGCTATCCTGTTTCTAATGTAATGTGAGACTGCACTAAATAAGCAAGGAATGAATTGTATTTGACTTGAAAATATGTTTTGTGGTCTTTTGGAGCTCCTGGGAACATTAATTATCTGTGCAATATATTACAAAAGATGTTTAAATTAGATATATGTTGATTTCTTTGTCAGAAATTATTAAAAGCAACTGTGTCCTAAGAAAGTTATTGTTTGTAATAAATAATGAGATTTAGTAGTGGATAACTCTCTCTATTCAAAAGAAATATTATAAATATCTCATTAGGTAATAAAGTTTTAAAATTGTTATACGATCACAAGTTCTATCCAACTATTCTATAGGTACTTTTTCATCGTGCCAATTTTTTGTATAATAATTTCTTTCAACTTTTTCCCTCGTTTACCCTGCCGTGTGCGGGATATAGCATGAAGCTTGGTGAGTGAGTTTGACATTTGCGTTTTGCGCCTTAAAACATTCTAAACTATTTTGATAATTATATAGATGAAAAATACTTTAAAAAATTAAATTAGTAAATACAGAAGCTTTAGGGTTTCGTACCTCAAAATGTAAAAACGGAAACCTTATAGGATCACTTTATTCTGAGATCGTGAAGAGGTATGAAGGTTAAATTAATATCAAATAATTAAGATTTGTGTTTTGAAACACAGACAAAATCATTGTTCTAAATTAAAACATTTTGCAGTTTTTGCTGTATTTCGTATGAAATTCGTCTCGTAATCAATAACTAGGATACTTGCAGTGAAATTTGGCACAAAGGATGAATACAATATAAAAAAAAGAAAAAAAAAACATCAAAGAATTATAGGTATTTTATAGAAAAAAAAACATTACAATTCATGATCGTAGTTCATTTAATACAAATGAGTGCATACGCTGCAAAATTAAGTTTGTTTACTTTTAAGAAGGAAAGTTAGTGGTAAGGTGGGGAGGGAGACTTCAGTTTCACAGACAGTTTTCTCTGCCTACCCCGCTATGGATATACCGTGAAAATAACTTTAGTGAAAATTTGCATTTCTCATTGACCTATAATCAGTACGGAACTTTGATGAGCGGGTCCGACTCGCCCTTGACCGGTTTTTCTAAAGATACAAGTATAATTGTACAGAGGCGAACATACAATCTGCATAATGGAATATCGTGATCTATTGTTAGCGTACGTCGATTGCCTATGTGTCTTGCATCGAATGTAAGTACGTAAGATCACTGGAGAATCGAGGATAATACCTTTAGTAAAACGGATGATTCATTTTTAAACAATATAATATCGTACTAATTTCAACAACTAAATACTAATTTCAACTAATTTCTTGTTCTCACTTACTATTTTTGTTGTTTTTGTAAGAGTTGAAGTGTTCAACTCTTACAAAATACTATTTTTGAAGAGTATAAAAGTTAGGACGTAGCGGGATTTGAACCTGCGCTTCTGGGAAACCGTCCAAGCGCTCTGACCAATTTAGCCATACGTTCTCGTCAACCTACGTTGAAAATCTTATACGCTTATTACAAAGTAATGTAACTTTTTATTTTTTAACCGTTTTAAATATAACAAACACTAAATGTACATTGCTGATGTGTAATAGTGAAAACTGCATTAAATCTGGTTAGCTGTTTCTGAGATTTGTGTGTACAAAGGCACAGACAAACAGACAAAAATAAAAATGAAAGTAGTGTTTGGTCCTATTACATAATAAAAATATATTTCATGTACAGACAGTAATCGATTACAGATTTATTATAAGTGTAAATTACAATAACGTATCGACATTTACATTTTTATCTATTAATAGCGGTTCGGTCTGTCAGTATATGCATTCTATAAACAATGAATATAAATAATCTTTGTTTATAGAACGCACATACGTTCTAACACGGTTTGGAGAGATTTCATATTACTTTAATTATATTTTGAAAAAAATATTTATAAAGACAATATAATATTTAAATAATTAGTATTACATAGTTTATTTTGTGAGTTATCCATGCAACTGTAGTAGGTTAGCAAAATAGAAATAATACTGCAATAAAATGTGAATATAAAAAAAAAAGCTTATTTAACCGTTTCTAAACAAACATGCACATATTTTATAGTTATGTATACAAACAGATGAGCTAATTTTATATAATTATTTTAAGGTTATTTTAAGCGATGTTTAGTACCGCTACTTAACACATAATGCCTCAAATTCGGCGGAAAGGGGGTAACGCAACAGAATGCCTTAACACTAGGTTCCCAAGTTCCCTCCGCCTACCCTGCCATGTACAGGATACAGCGTTGACAAAGCATTCAATTTTATATCCCTGGAATGATCCGCCGCTAAAAATCAGATGTAAAGATTATAAAAAAATATTACTGTTAATATTATAGTATTTTTTCATATTTTGTCGCAGAGAGCAGCCGATTTTCACGTGCAAGCCCACGTGTTTCACATAGACCCCAAAACGAAGCGATCGTGGATGTCGGCGAGCGGCGGCGGTCTCCGTCTCGTTCTTCTATGATTCATCTAGGAATTTGTACCGCATTATCAGTGTAGAAGGCACTAAGGTATGCATTTTTATATAAACGCCGTTTTATGAGAATATAGGAAGGTAGACAGAGGGACAAATTGTTATGTCATTGCCCTTGTCACTTTACAATCAATTTTTGAGATATTACTTTTTTGGTGGTGGAACTTAACGCCACGCTTTTGAAAATGCAAATTTGTCATCCTCCGAGCAGGAGTCGAACTCACAACCGAGGAGCTTATCAGCAGACGTTGGGCCGCTGCGTCACGACAGCCTATGTCTTACATTTAGTTTGTTGATATGAAGTGGTCATAATTTTATGTTAGACAAATAATATTTTAATGTCAAACTTGATTACTATTAAAGTACATGTTATTATTTAAGTAAACTCAACTTTCAACAGATTCACTCTCTTTTGCTCTGTTGAATTCGGTAAATGTTTCGTAAAGAATGTCTTTAGAGTAAAATTAGCTTTGCTAATTACAATTTCTATCGCCGGCTTTTATGTTTAGCGCTCTAAATCGAGATACAGTGACTGCCTTTTATGTACAGGATGACAACATTCCTTAACTTTTTCAATGCGAAATTGCTGGTGGTTTATTTATTTAGATCGTATAGAAATTCACTGAAAGTTCTCAGTTTCACGTTGAATCCCGCACATGGCAGGGTAAGCAGGGGTAATTTGGGAACCTAGTGTTAAGACACCCGTTCCACTTCCGTTCCCACTTTTTGCCGAATATGAGGCATTGCGTGTGAGTGGTGGGGGAACTCATCGCCGCGCTGTGCCTGTTACTACATCGAAGAAATATTAAAATATTTAATTTGAAAATATTAAATATTTCATTTCCTAGAATGGGGATCGAATCACATAATCTGTCGTTTACAGCCACACGCTTGTGTCGCTGCGCCACCACAGAACGACAGACTTCATTGATTTACTGAAATTTAGTAATTAATGAACAAGTTGTTAATGCTGCCGTGGGTTGTAGGTTCGGTTCAAGTACACGCTTACTGAGTTTGCGTGTCACGATGAGACGCAAAACTCAGTACAGCGTGAATGTTTCGATTATATGCAAGACAATGTATGAAAACGAAATAATATATCTGTCACCTGACTTAACGAAACATTTCAATATATTATAAAAGAGAGACAGAGATATGAGCAAATCTAAATATTGAGTCAATCGTAGGGGCATAACAGTGCGGCTTTAAATGTGACAGTGTGGGTCGATCCTACTTGAGGGAATTAAATGTTTAATGTTTTTATTCTTCGCTCCGGTAATATGGCTAAGCATGTCGTTGTGGCCTTAAAGGGATCGGAGTGACTCAACACTAAATTCACAAGTTTCCCCTGCATACCCTGCCATGTGCCAAGAAGTGTGATAAAAAAAAAAAATAATTTAATATGTATTATACCAAGCGGTGTGAACGAGCAGTACATTTTTGGGTCCGCAATTAGATTCCTTCTATTGGAAATAATAAGTGAAATTTAATGTATTAAAAATTAATAAATTAAGAAAAAAATATATATTGCGTTCGATTATAGGTCAAAATGTTCTACAAAATTAAGCTATCCATGTACATCTACTTGTTTATATTTCTTTTTTTTTAGCTTCACGCTGTATCCCGCACGAGGCAGGGTAGGCAGAGGGAACCCGGGAACCTAATGTTAAGACACTCCGTTCCGCTTCCGTTCCCCGCTTTCTGACGAATTGGAGGCTTGCGTGTTGAGTGGCGGAACTCAACGCCTTATTACCAGAGCGAAGAAATGAAACATTAAATATTTAAACTGAAAATATTAATATTCATTTCCTCGACTGGGATCGAACTCAGAACCTGTCGGTTACAGTCACACTCTTGTGCCGCTGCGCCACGACAGGCCCCTTGTATATAATTCTGCTGTCACTCTGTATCCGCACATGGTAGGGTAGATAGAGGGAACTTGGGAACTAGTGTAAAGACGTTCCGTTCTGTTCCTCACTATACATAAACAAATATATATATATATGTGCTCTTATTTATGTCCACTTAGATTCATACCTTAGCTCAGGAGTCATATAAGATCTCATAATAAACTTAAACATTATGTCTTTGTCTTGCCGCCTATTTCATTATCTTTGAGTGTAGTACCTACGGAGAAAAACGTAAAACGTAACGTGCAAGTACGCTATAATCATAATTTTAGGATTCCGTAACTTAAAAGTAAAAAAGAGGATCACGTTGTTGTCAATCGGAAATTATTAAAATGTTTTTATCTAATATTTTGTTATAGTCTCCTGGAGGGCAGAAAACATCCAGCTTTGTCAACTGAATCAAAAGGAACGAGCATATTGCATCGTTTTTGCTGCAGTTTATTAAATTCGCCGCATAATCAAAAGGTACCTTGTCCTAAAGGTACTTCCTGTAGATGTACAATTATGAAATTGGCACAGAGTTAGAACTTACGATAAAAAAATAAAAGGAACAAACAGAAAATGAAAATGAAAATATAAAAAAAATCATTGAATAAATCATTGCAAACACACACAATATACTAAGTGCCAACGCACCCAAAGTTAACTTTGTCAATGTATAAACTTAAATTTAAAAAGCGTATAAAAATTTTGAAGACGAAGCAGGATGAACCCGCGCCTCTGGAAAACCATATATATGCTAACACATATAAAGTTGTAACAAGGTATAAGAATTCGACGGAGCTTGGTCAGAACGAATGGCTTAGTGGTCAGTGCTCTGGAACGGCATTCCAGAGGCGCGGGTTCAAATCCTGCTTCGTTCAAAATTTTGATACGCCTTTTAAATTTAAGTTTAGTATTTTCTGTCCTAAGTGTGGAATAACACTTTAAAACATAGTAAAAATATTTGTTAATGTAGTTGCTGCTTACTCAAAGTCTATAGGGATGATATCCTTAGATCTATTTATGAATTGGCATAAAGTGAGAACGAAGGAGAGGTGAAATAAAACTATACAAATATGATTGTATTTACTTTATATAAATATATGTATATGTGCGAACAAAGATTTCGCAACTATTATTGAAAATTGAAGCTCCCGTTGATTTATAATTTGAAAGTGGTACGGAATCCTCGGTGGGCGAGTCCGACTCGCCCTTGACAGTTTTATTTAACTGTTAGACAACTAATAAACACCTAATAATAATATAAGTATTACCTTGTATTATAATTAAGGCAATTAGTTTAAATTTTGCCTATGTTTTAGGATAACGTTAGTTGGTTAACTTAACGCCAAACTATAATATGATTTTTTTAAATTATATAATAAATAACAGTATTTTTTTATATATTATAATCATATTTAAATGGGAATTGAATTAAAACTATTACTTGTACTATAATACATTTTCCAACTGCACCATTGCAATATTTCCCATCGTATAACCTGATTTATGAAAACTCCAACACCGCCCTACATTCTCAATACAATTCAATATTGATGATCATTCGTAATTTGTTTCGCTTT